>LNAC01000510.1:980568-1116529 GCA_002007465.1 Ailurus styani | reverse complement strand
TTTTTTTTTTTGACGAGCACTGAGAAGACTTCACTGGGCTGAACCTTACTGGGGATCTGATTTTTAAACGTTTATTGTTCAAGGGCTGTTGGAAGCCTGGCTTGTGAAACGTTGGTTGGTTCTAAGATTTAAGGATGATTACCCAGATAAAGCTTGAGAATTCTAACCTGGTTCACTTCTCCGGCTGCCTTCCACCTCAGCCTTAATCTGCACCAACTCCCATCCTTCAGGGACTTCACTTGGTTGCTTGCTTTATCTTGAGTCCTGAAAACAGCTTGCCAGAAAATTGGGTCAAGGGAAAGTTAATAAAGATGGTTTGAAAGACCGGTAGAAAATCCTTTTGAGGTTTCTAATGCTTGTAGGTAGATGAGATGTGGAAGGAAATCCTGGAACTAGGCTAGTTTGGATAATTCGGATGAAATTAATTTGGAGAGGGAATGTGAACAATGCTTTGGAGAGGGTAGGAGCTGAGGCTGTGACTTTGACACAGCAGGTTATAAACTGTGACAGGGACTCAGCAGCCAGTGACAGGCTTAAGGTGTCTCCCAGGGCTGAATATCTCTGCATCAAAAACTTTTGCAGGCAGTATTCCTCTTGGGGCCAACATCACCATGTCAGTAGCTGCAGCATTTCTGTAAAAACAAGTAGGACACTTTTCCTCTTTCTGGGAAAGGGTTAATGATATATTTTAAAAGAATAAAAGATATAAAGTCTAATATTTGCCAGTATTTTATAATATCTAAATAAAACCTTTGTGTTATGTCAGTAAAAATATAGTTGAGTCAGTTTGTTTTGTGCAAGAGGGAGAGAATCAATAACATTTCAGGATTTTTTTTTCTTTATTACTGCCAAGTGGACTCGGAATCTAATTCTTCTTTCTTTGTTACATATACAGTAGATACAGTACGAATTGCAATTTATATGCAACAGAGCTGATTTTTAACAAAGTCAAAGTTCTCTGACATAATAGCACGCATGCTGACTAGTGTAGAATAGTAATTTAAAAAGTTTGTTTTATCTTTAACTTTCAATTTTCAAGCAAATGTCTTTAAGAGTTAAGAACCAGACTGAAAATTAAAGCCACTTATCTCACAGATTTTTTTTCAACAGAACACCTTACCATCAAGTAATGCCTAAGGGCTCTCTTATATTTAATTGATGATAATGATAAAGTAGAAAAAAATGTTACCTTTATATTTACTCAAATGAGTATATAAAAGTGGCAGTATTCATTTGGCTTTGATTTTTAAAATTTTAAGAGTAAACTAATGGACAATGGTTTTAAAAAAGGAAAGATCTTTTATAGTTGCTATGGTTCTTCAATGTCAAAAGCTCTGAATATCTTGGGACATAAGTTTTTAGGGTAATGAAATAACAGAACAGTTGATAAATTTGTTGACATGAAGTTATAATATATGGAAATCATTTGGGAAAGATATGTCATTGTTTCTTGTATATTACTTTATTTTCTATCCAAATGGGTTTTCTTAGAGGTATTGCTATTCTCGACTGCCATTTCTGCTATTGGTTTAAAATGAATTTAAGTAATTTAAAATTAAACCCTAGCTTGGTCAGATTTGTAAAGCATATGACCTCTACTTACTTGTGACCTCAAATATTTGAAAGGATATCTGATGTTTGAAAAGCAATTATTGAAAAATAAAAGGTAAGAGTGTACTGAAGTAGCCAATTTTAAGAGTGGTTCAAACATGTTATTACATATATTATTATAAGACACATTTTCCATAGTAAAAAAGACATGACAGAATTGTTGATCCTGTCCAAATTGCTGAAAGCAAAGATTTACAATTAACATGAAAATTAATGTGACACACATTCTGCCTGTGTTCTAATTATGTTATAGTGCTAAGGAAGATAGTCTGAATTAAAACCATTTCTAGTCAAGCTTGCACATATTATATTTAATCACTTTCAAAAAAGTCAAAACTGGATGGGGTGTTTAAATTGTCAGGGTTTGTTTTGTTTTCTTGTTTTCTTTTTCTTTTTCTTCCTTCCTTTCCCCCCCTCCCCACTAGTGTACTATGCAGTACAGAGGTGGTTGCAACCTAAAGTTGAAAAAAGAAACTTGCTAGTGTCAGCAGTAATGTGTTTTATTATGCAATTGTTCTTGTTATTCAGATCAGATAATGGCCCTATGAAATACATAAGCAGTCTGCAGGGAATGAATGATTAATTCCTCTAACGTGTGCTTACTAAAGGAGTTCTTACTAATAAAGTGCTGTATACCTGCATTTGCTTACAGTTGCAGTTGGTGAAGGCAAATATACTTTTCTTTTCTTTTAATACTAACATAGAATTTACAGGTCTAGTCCTGTAACTGTAGTAACTTAAAGATGATTTCTTGGAACGCATGATCTTATATTTTAGAGCCCTTTGGATATATATGATTGCTATTTACTTAAAACAATTGAGTTAGAAAGTAAAATATTATTAATTAAATGTAATATTAAAAGACCGAAGTATTAAAATTTTTGTTTTTCCCTTAATGGAATGACATTCTGTCTCTCCAGGGTATTACTATTTGGGTGTGGATGCAAACAGCAGGTGCAAAGGACATTTCTTTTTAGTAATATTAAGTGTAAGAAAAAGTTAAAATGTTGTTGGTTGTATAAAATAATTAGGTAGATACTCTGTTAAAATTTTGGGAATGGCTAATAGTGCACACGACAATTGTGGTTACCACTGGGTAAATTGTTTTGCAGTTAGAGGTGTATCACTGATTAACTTTCAATATCTTTGCATTTCTAAGACTCCATTATAGGTGAAGGTGGGAAATGGATAGATTATATGTAGTGATTTGAGAACAGGTGACCTAAAATAAATACTACACCTTTTAAACTTACCTACCCAATGTCTTCTGTTTTTAGAAATTTCTAAAATATGTGATTTTCAAAATTGTCTAATTGAATATATTAATATGCATCTCTCACATTTAATATAACAAATAACTTTATTTCAAGATCCCTCTGTTATTTGGAGAAAATAATTTCAGTAGTATTATTTTGGACTTAAACTTATACTGATTTAATAAACTTTAACAATGCAAATTATATGATGGTGTATATTTGATAATACTAATTTAAGAGAGTGAAAATTGGATCAGTAGGATTTTGTATCCAGTTGAGTATCATTTGAATTTATCTTCTTATATATTTAAGTGCAAATTTTTTATGACTACTGTCAGTTCACTGGGTTTTAATCACACTGTTCAAAAGCAATTTGGCATCCATAAAGAATAAATGAATTTCCACTGGTAGAATCAATGTGGAAGTTAACTGTACTTGCAATAATGGTAATGTTTTTTCAAATGCTTTAAAAATTTCTTGAATGAAAGAAAATGAATGAAGAATCAAAAGTGAACATTGCCCATTAGGTGAACACTTATATGACTGTAGAATCAAAGGTTTTGAGTTTTTCTCTCATCTTTATAATTGGCAGTGTGACACTAGGGAGATAACTTGGACTCTGGGTTTTCTCCTGGGTTTTCTCCTCTGTCCAGTAGAGAAATTCACCTAAAATTTGAGACATTTTAAATTCCCAAATCTCGTGGAACAAGATAATATAACTAGTAATATAATTAATAGTAACATTTAGCAAATTGTTAGATTACTCCGTGGCACCTTGAGAACCCGAAGAGGAGTTGTGGCAGCCATCTTGTTCGGACAAGGGTTAAGGAAATTGTCCCCAAACCATACTGGAGGTGACTGGACCCTGTTGCTATGTGGATTAAATGTTTATGTGGAAGAGGAAGATGGAGAGTATGGAAGGAAGGGAATGGATTAAAATTCTTCTAAACCGCCCTTTCCACTAGCTACTGAAAAATATTATATAAGTAAGTATTTTTGGACTTGTTACTCTATTTAATACCAATACTTTGACTTCCTTTTTTTCTCCTCTTAGTTGATTATATATTTTATTTTACAATATCATGTTTAGATAAGTATGCACAATTTAAGTACACTGTATTTATTTCCCTGAGATACATGTTATAGACTGTCACTGCTAGAAGTAACCACATAAAAATTCATCTCGGCCCCTGTATTTTAAAGAGGAAACTAAAGACTTCGGAGGTTAAAAACTATAAAGGTAACATATACTTCCCAAGTTCACAGAGAGGTTTTACCTCACAAAGCAGTAGTATCTAAGATGATACATTGACAAGTAAATACATAGACAGTAATTTATATACCTGTTAGTAAATTATCAATAAAATAATTCCAATTTGTGATGTATGATACATTTATCTAAAAAGATGTTATAATGACAAAGTTTCTAATCATGGAAAATAGACACAGAAATAATAAATGCAATGTTAATTTTGAGTGCTTGCTTTTCTTATAGAAAACCAAGATTGTATTTTTAGAGAGAATTCACATTATATAATTAATGAAATTTTAAAAGTTTTTCTCCTCTAAGAAAATCAGTGTGTCCAATCTTTCCCTTTTTTAATATAAATACTTGGGTGGTAGCAAGTGGACCTCTAAGTCCATAAAATGTTTTATATTTTAAATCATTGGAGAATGAGAAATCATGCTGTATTTAAAATTTATTTATTTCTGAATGCAAGATATAGCTGGTTAATTAGAGAGCTTATTTGCTTTCTGTTTTATGTGTTTGGTTGTGTGGATGTGCGCATGTGTGTTTAAGCACAGGTGTTTAAGATGGAATTTAGTGGAAATGGTGCACTTAAAATTTTAGAAGTGTATGTATAATAATTGAATAGTCAAAGACAGATAACACATGTTAGGGTATGATATATCAAATTGCTCTCTGACTGATTCTTAAATCAAATGAAAGTTCAGTTGGATCAGATAACCAAAGAAGACAAAGTATGATTTAAATTTTTAGAAACTTAGTTGGATTGTTTCGTATATTTGGAGTTAAAAAATTACCCAAATTCACCTCTTAATTTCTGTAGAATAAGTTAAGGAAACATTTCTGACTTAATTTTGAAGTTTTCCTTTGTATTCCCTCTAAAAACCTTATCAAAGTTCCACTGTTTATATTACTTAACAAGAACATTTGAAAAAGAGTGCCAATATATTTTTTCACACTCCAAGGCTCTTTTATATTTCTAAATTTTAATCCTGGGCTATGTACACCAAAAAGAGGAAAATTTTCCCTGCCATTTGTTATTTCCCATTATAATATATACTCAATTATTTCTTAGTTAATATTTATTCATGGTATTTACTTCAATGGATCATTATTTGCAATTTTAGTGTGTAAGGATATTCGGTGGCTTCTCCTCTGAATGGATGTGTTCATTCTGTGTCATATGTGCGATCCATTTGTTTCCTCTTAGGGTACATATGTGGTTAGCTCTGTAAGACATGGCTTATCCTCATTGTTTATACCTGTATGGTTGAAGACAGTAGGGCTTTCTTGTGGTAGAATTGTGTGCTCTCAGGGACTGAATTCAGCACTTCAGTGTCCCATTTCCCTGCCTCTCAGGAAGGCATGACTTCCTGTTGTGTTTTAGGGGCTTGAAATCTTCCTACCTTCCTATGTACCCCTTCCATTGTGGGAACTTAATAACATAAATTACACACTTGCTAAAACACATTGATAATTACTGGCTTTTGGAAGGAGTGCATCTTAAGAATTATTCTAATTGTAGTATATGTAACAGTATGTATTTATATACAGTATATACACAGGTACACACACATACGCACACTTTTTTTAGAAAGGAATTGCAGGCAATATCTTAGAATAACTGTGTGTGAAATCTTAATGTAGGCTGAACCTGGAGTTCAACCCCTTCAGGAGGCTAAGTCAGAAGAGATCATATGGTTTCCCCTAAGGGCAGGCTTCTTTTGTCCCTTATTTAACAGGCGGATCTCTTCTCATTTCTATTTTTACTGCCAAGTTTCCCTTATCCACCCATTTCCTTTATCCTTAGTGGGAACTCATTGTAATTAAACAGGGATGACTCTGTTGGGCACATGAGAGTATAAAAGTGTAAGCTGTTAAGATCTGTGAATAGATATTGCCATTGTTTATAGTATACATTTCCTTTACAGTTTGGCCCTCTCATTGGTAAAACAATCGGCATTGCATAAATAGTCTATCACTTCTTATGATGGCACTCCAAGAAGGAAGCAATTTTTTTCCTCATCAGAGATGGCCTCAGGGTCTTATTTTTCTCTGGGGGGGGGTGTTAATTTTATTTATTTATTTATTTATTTATTTATTTATTTATTTATTTATTTATTTATTTTTGCCATAGTATCTTCTCATGAGCTCTGAAAATATCTTCAGATAGAGGTGATTATACTAGCTAACATTTATTGATTTTATTTTATGCCAGTCATTATTTTATTTTATTTTTATTACTATGCCAGTCATTATTTTAAATGCTTTACATGCATTAGCTCATTTATTCCCACATCAGCCCTGTGAAGTTGGTACAGTTATTATCTTTAATTTACAGATGAGGATACTAAAGTACATAGAAGGCACGTAAACTTGCCCAAGATAGCATATCAAACATAGCACCTGTGCCCTCTGACTGTAGATTCCACGTTTTAAACAGCTTTGCCATATTGACATTTTGACACGTTAATTTATGTTTTCCCAGATGTACATTCATATGCAAAAGGAATTCTGTAGGTTCTGTATATCAAAAGTGGAAAAACAGGGATCCCAGTTGTGCTTTTATAATACAATTCTTTCAAATGAAACAAACACAAGGTGTCATCAGTAAATAACATATACGAAATAGAACACTGTGAAAGTGTTGTTGAAGGGAAAGAAACAGGGACAAAACACATAAAGGCAATCTGTCTCCACGTAGCTGTTCCCAAAGTTAGTGGGTAAGCATGACATAAATGCTTTTGAGTGTATTGCTTTTCTTCTTTGGAAATATTTGAACAGTAGAAAGAGAACCTGATGTGCTCTTTGCTTTTCCCTGGTGTACCCCTCTAACCTCAGGGCCCTTCCCAGGAGTAAATTGATCCAAGTGGTTGCCACTATTCAGGCCTCCGTACGTAGCTTCTTAACCAAGATTTTGTGCTGTGTCAGCTGTTTTACACACCTTACTGCACTTGGTGACTGGTGACCAAGAGCCATACTTTTTGAGAATCAGCTAAGATGCTTGAGTATCTTTGTGCTATGTAAAAGGCATAGCAGAATAGAAACGCAAAGGCAGGGAAGATGAGCTTTGTGTGCACTGTGGAGTTAAATTCAGGGTCAAGAGGGGCTTATTTGCCAGTGAATATTATTCAGAGTATTTTGATGCACATTTCCCATAATATTGAAATGAGACTGGCATAATTAACTCATGCAAAGTATAATGTAAGGGATACTAATCATAAGTACTAAAGAAAGAAGTGAGAAGAGGAAAGTCAAAAATTGATCCTGTAAGAGTCATCTTAATTACAATTATTTGTATGAACTCTTACTACTTAATCCTCCTTGCCATGTAGTCTGGGTATTATTTACCCAATTGCATCATATTGGGTTAAACTTGTTATAAATTTAATTTGATTGTAATAGTAAACTACTTTTATTTGCCTATTTTTTTTCCTGGTATATCGATTATGTTTCTCAAATTTTTGTATGACTGCTTACTTGAAACTGAAAAATACATAAGAAGGAATATGATTTACAACATAAATCATAATTTAGCCTTCAGATTATAAGAATGCAAAAATTAAACCATGACCTCTGTATTAACTAAAGAAAGCTTGAATGAAGTGATCCTCAGTAAACATTTATTGGGTTTCTAATATATGAGAAATGCTCAATGCATATTGATGGAAATCTGGTGCCCTAATTTTGAAAGGACATGAGAAATATCTTTGATGTTCTGTAAAATTATCAGAAATGCTGTGTGACATTTTAAAAATCAAACAAAATAAAACATTAGCTTTGCTTCTTTCTTAGCTTATTGAATCAACACTTCTTATGTCTTAGGTATATGTTTGCCAAATTATAATTTTATTTAATACCACAAGATGGCAAAATACAAGCAAAATTGTTCTTTTTGTTTGTTTGTTTGTTTTTGCTCTTCTGGAGGAATACGTAATACCCAAAATAGAAATTTAAAGTTTTTTTATGACTCATATTTCAAGAGGTTCAAACCTCTTTCTTTCAGGTGTGAAAGATACAGAAATACTTAGTGAACAGGGTAATTGGATTATCTTTTAACCCCCTAGGGTCTTCCTAAGGTCTTTCTTCCTTCATGTGTTCTGATTACTCGCCAAGAAAACTCAGTGAATTTTCAGTTGTAAATAAGAATTGAAGAGTGGAAAAGGTGCCAGCCTGGGCAGTTGGAGGGTACAAACTTGTCCAGAGAACTACTAAACTGTTAAAATGCTTGTTACAAGCTAGGTTTTGGCCTCCTGTCATTGAAATGCTTGTAAGAGGAATAATAGTCAAGAATGAGAAACAAAGAAGCTTGAAAATGTTTACCATATTAGCAATAATATCTTTTTATTTCTTTGCAATTTACAAAGAAAGAAGACATAATCTTTAGGTTCAAAGTGTTTTTAAACAGGTGGTCCCAATTATTCTTGAAATATAATATACTCATTATACACACTTTAATTTGGATTAATGATGTGAGTAGAGCAACATGTCTTGGATTGGGTCTCCGAAGGCAAACAGTTGTAATAAGTGCCGGTAATTAACTAAAATAAGCAAAACTTGCAACTTGAAGTGAGTGAAGACTTTAGAAGTCTAGATGGTCTTATCAAATTTGTGGCGGTGTCCACACTTAGGTTTCTTGGAGTCCTATTGTAAAATGATACCTCTCAGTCACTAAACTCTGTGAAGTCCACCTTTTATTTATTTTATTTTTTTTTAATCAAATCTTTCCCCAGGCCATAACTTTGCTTCAGAATCTTACCAAATTGTTGCAATCCATTTGGGCTGCTATAACGAAAACAGCATAGACTGAGTGGCTTATAAACAACAGAAATTTATTTCTCACTGTTCTGGAGCCTGGAAAGTCTGAGATCAAGGTACTGTCAGATTTTGTACCTAGTGAGAGTCCATTTTCTGACTCATATACAATCTTCTTGTTACTGTGTTGTCACATGGGGGAAGGAGCAAGGGAGCCCTCTGCCATTTCCTTAGAAGAGCACAAATTCCATTTATAAGTGTTCTACCCCCATGATCTAATCATGTCCTTAAATTCTTTCCTCCACTTACCATCCAATAGGTTTACAACATACAAATTTTGGGAAAACACAAGCATTCAATCCATAGAACAAATCTTACCTCTATGACTGTTTCCTGTTTCCCTACCTTTACCTCATTTCTGATATTTTCCCTGACACCAAAGGATTTTTTTTTCAAAATGCAAGTCTGATAATGCTTAAAACATTAAAAGATTGCTTACTGAAAGAAGTATAACGTTAAAAAAAAATTTTGCCAAGACAAAAAGGGACCTTTATAACCTTGGTTACAAACAGTCTTTTTATCTTTTTTCTTGCCTTCTTTCCACCACCTCACATATTCTGTAATAAATATATACCCTGAAGTTAAAAATTGAGTAATTTAAGTGGGTTATGATGAAAATAATGATGGTGATGGAGATTTATAACTGCATTTTCCCTGTTGAAGAGGCTGTCTCAAATTTTGTGATGTTATATGTACATTTCCTTCAAACATTAATTTTGAATCTTATTTCAGAGTATCTTGAGTATCCTTTTCAGCCAACGACATATACAATAGAATGCCAACTTTTGAGGGACCTCTATCACTCTGTGGCTTTGCTTACAATGAACCACCTACTATATTATTTCTGAACAACAAATTGATCAGTTTCTTTTGCTTCCCAGCAGCAGCCAGTATTTGCCATACAAAGTAATGATCTCTAACAAAATTTTATGTTGTGTTTCCCCTGCCAGCTCCAAAGTGGCCAGCCTTTCTTGGCTTACCGTCCTGGAACTATGTGGGTTTCTTACTATAGCCCAGCCCCCATAGGCACAGGCTTTGCTGCTCATAGCTTGGCTGAGGGCCAGCTCTTTGTTGCTAGAGATGCTACTGTAACATCTGTTGAGTAAGGCATGTATGTAGTTACGCTCATCAATCTTAAGAATGTGGGTGTACTTTCTAGGTTTGGGGCATGCACTGAACATAACATGAAGTCTCTTAAAGAGAATGTTGCAGTTCAAAAAGGGAAATAGTATGTATTTTTTAATGTAGCCTTGATACTTATTATAAAAGAAGTCAAAAAAACTTTGTGAGATATTTTGATAATATCTGACCAATTTTCTATGGGTTTAACAAATAGATATTATTTTTAAAGGAAATTCATTTATATAACAGTTTGAAAAATCATTGATTTTAAGTTAGTAAATTTTGATTGCCTTAGGAATGTAGCCCAGATTTTTTTTTTTACATTTTTTTTAATTTTATTTTTATTCTTTGCCCAAGGGGTACAGGTCTGTGAATCATCAGGCTTACATCTTTTAAAGTGGTGTATCATCAAATAAAGCAAGTAATGTAGTCACAGTGTCCATCTCAGTATTTTTAATTTTTACTTTGAAAATATTGCATGAACACCTTCAGACCACAATTCCAAAATAATGTGATTGTGAAAATGTTGACTTTATCCAGATTGAAATATTTCTGTGATCTGAAGAACTCATAATATTGCGAAATCTGCTTCTTTGTATTAGTGACTAAAAATGATAATTATTACGTGGAATCTGTCGGGAGACTGAGAAGACTCGGAAGGGTAAAAGCTTGTGAGTAGAAGAGGAAAGAATCAAGGTGTTCTGTTATTGGTAAAAACATCACAAGAACTGAAGGGAAAAGGGCTTTTTATTGAAAGTAGAGTAATCTTGAATTATTTTAATCTGTGTAAGATATTAGAACTGAGTTCTCTGACTAAGTAACTCAACAGCCACATGATCAGCAGGATAGTTTGGAAAATTATAAAATAATCATGAGCAACCTTTAGAAAAAAATTTGGAGTATTTGTCCTGGTAATCAGTTGTTTGTCTTTTTCTGTGAGATAACCAGTCCAAAAATTCTAAGACCCTTCCTTCCGCTGTATTTTGCGTCATATTTCAGGATTCCTAATTGATATAAAATCAAATAAAATTAAAGTCCTTGTTAACCCACATGCTACACTGCAAAAAATAAATTGGTAGCAATGCAAATAATTATGATTTAAATAGACAATATTCAACAGTATGCGAATTAGATTACAGACTAAGCTGCTGTAACCATAAGACCCCAAAACAAAGTATCTGAAATGAAATAGAATTATTTTTCCCACTTAACAGTCCTAAGGTGAGTGGGCCAGCCTAATGGGATAGCTCTGTTTTCATAAGGACTTTCATGACCCAGACTTCTTCCATTTTGTTGCTCAGCTATGTCCTAGAGAATTGTCTTCATCTGCATGCATTATCTCTATCATATATAGATAGGAAGTTAAGGGAAATAGCTTTACTTTGAGGGAATATTCATTCTAATACCATTGAATTTAGTCATGTGGTCTTACCTGGTTTCATGAGAAGCTGGGAAATGTAGGACGTAACTGAGTAGTTAAGTACCTAGCTAAAATTTGGGAGTTGCTGTTATTGAAAGGAGGAAGAGGAAAATAGATGGTAAAGGAATCAATATTCTCTGCCTTACCCATTCACTCTTCATCTTATCAAAAATTGGTGATTGGTATCTTCCTGTTTCTCTCTATATCCTGCACTGTTCTCCTTTCCTCTTGAATCTAGAACAGGTAGTTTAGATGTTTTGTCATCTATACCATAGTTTGCATTAGCAAGGAAAAAAATCTAGTGCAAAACATTTGATTTCCCTTATAAGGAAGAAGAGGTGCCATGATGTCCCATGACAGATTCTTATAATTAATTTTTCTGAAGTAAATGTGAAAATTAGACCCAGGTAACTCGACAGTCCCAACTTCTGTACAATAAAGAGTGTGACTGGATTTTTGTATACTTTTGGCTTATTTTCTGAGGAGAATCACCTAAAAAGTAACATTTGGAAGACAGTTGTTAGAATGTTGTTTCTTCATTTTCTTTTCATGTTAGTGAATATTTCCTTGCTGAGTGAATGGCAAGCAGAAATTATGGGTGAAGTCTTATTCACTTAAAATTAGAACAGTAAGTTAGTTCTTTTTTTTGAAGACACATCTACTTTGTGCTAGCAAATTCAAAACATATAATATTTATGGTAAACAATAGAATGTCTAAGATGAAATTGAAGAATGACTTAATAAAAACAGAATTGACACTTGATAGTTATAATCTATGTCTATAATAAATTCAGGTTTTGCAAAATTTTCCAAGTTTGGAAAACTGAACCTCAATCTGTGTCTTGCTGGTCACCCTATCATCAGTTAAGTTGTCTGATAAGAGTATCTAGGTTTCTGGTGCATCCTGCTGGTAGATTTGCTGTCATCAAATGCCTATATCTTGCATCACGTCCATCCATCAGGAATGCATTAGCTTTCATGCACTCCCAGAGAAGAATTATTTTGAAGCTGTCCAGAGAATCAGCATAAATTGAAAGCTTATAGCAGGCCCACCTGGAAAGACCCAATATTCAATGGAAGTTATGTTATGTTCTTAATATACACTGTAGAATTACTTATGAGAAAGTATAGAGTGCTTTTTGCTGACATTCTAGCTGTAAATAATGCAAGAGTAAACACTTTAATAATTTCAATTAATTCTGAAGTGTAGCTTTAATTTTTCTAATTACAGTCGATATTCCTAAATCTGAGACTTCTGGCGGAAGTTAATGAAATCTTTGCTTACCATTGCAGTTACATTATAGAACTTGCTGTTGAAGTGCAGGGTACTTTAATTAAAAATATTTTCTAATCTAAAATGAGCTGTTTTAACTCCCTAAAAAAGTTTCAAGTCATGCATTATTTTAAAATGGATATTACATGAATACAACTGCATTTCTCAATTTCTGTTGATTTGCTGTTTCGTTATTAATAAAATGCCAGTTTCTATTCATGGTTCAAATGGTAGATCACTGCATTAGTTTAGTAAATTCATTTGAAGACTAAAACTTTCCTGATAGTGCTCACAGTGTATTTATACAAAGTATAGATTGTTATAAATTTGCTTTGGAGAGACAAAAGCAAATAAAAAATTACAGTCTATAAGTAAACTAACATGTGCACATGCTTAACATTTAAATGGAAGTCTTGGTAACAAAAAGCATATTTTGGGAAGAAATTTTTGGGGAGTCCCTTTATGTCCTTATTACTATCTGTGCTATTGGTAACGAAGTATGGTTTTCTTTGAGCAATACTTGGTATCTAATTTGATATGTATAATAACCAAAAAATCAAAGATTATTATGTATTTTTGAGAAAGTCTCTTAATAACCATCATACAAAGATAGTTACATAATATTTTTTGCTTTTTTTTGGAGCAGCCTTCTTAAAAACACCTGTAAGTTTTTTCACATTTGATTTGGTTTACTTGGCAAAAGTTACAAATACTACGTAAGACTTGGTCTTTATTACCAGTCAACTATCTCATTATTTGTTCATGTTATCCTCATGTTCATTGCAATGTAGCCGAATGTTTTTCTAATATTAAATGAAAATACTCTGAACAAATTACAGAGTTCAGCCAATTCTCATATATGTGTATCTTTTCTTTAACTTTCATTCTTGACTACCAGCTTTTCATTTTTTAAAATCTATCAGCTCCTCAAGGTGTATATCATTACACCAATTTGGAGTCATAAATAAATTTGTTTTGGCTCTGCCTAATAAAAATAACCAATGTACATATTATATTGTACAAAGCCATAGGAAATATTTTATATTTTTCATTTTCTTTTACTTTATACTGCCTTTAAAAATTTATCATTGTTTATAACCACAAACACACACACATGTGCACACACACACACAAAATTATTTTAGAAAAAAATTATCTTAGTAAGTGCCAGACTATAAGGGCCAAATCAAGTGCCTGTGTTTGACAGAGACACAATAAATGTGAGTAAATTAACACACACACACACACACATATGACATATATGTTATATGTTACATATAAATAAAGTGCTTTTTGGAAATTTTAACAGCTTTCACTTCTTTCTGTGTTCAGTGTATGTTCTGTAAATAATAAATTTGATTACAAAATAAGGAGTTCACTATTTTTAAATATACTGTTTAATAGTCATTTCGATAAGGAAACTGGGCTTTAGAAATAGTCAAATTTAAATCACATCGAGGCTGGAAAGATTACTAGATTCTTGACCATTGACCAGTTACTAATATCAGCAAACTTCTCATTTCTTTTTTTTTTAAAGATTTTATTTATTTATTTGACACAGAGAGAGAGATCACAAGTAGGCAGAGAGGCAGGCAGAGAGACAGGGAGAGGAGGAAGCAGGCTCCCTGCTGAGCAGAGAGCCCGATGCGGGCCTCGATCCTAGGACCCTGAGATCATGACCTGAGCCGAAAGCAGAGGCTTTAACCCACTGAGCCACCCAGGCGCCCAAAACTTCTCTTTTCTTATCTGTAAATCAAATATCCTATTATGTACTTTAATGAGTTCGTGTAAGATTAAGTCAGAAAACAAACATGTAAACGTGTATATTTGTATGTATGTGACTGTGATTATGGAAGCTTACAAGAAAATTATTTGAAAGGAAAGTAGCTTTAATTATTTTTGAAAAATATACTACAAATCACTTGCCTAGAAGGGTGAAAGTAATGCTAATACGTAGTCCTTTCTCTTTTAGATTGTGTAGTCCTTAATTACGATATGCTAAACCAATGTATATCACTTTCCTGCTTATTATATGACTTCATGTTATTATGTTCTTAATTTTTTAAGTTTTAAATTTATTATGACAAAAGTGCTCTGGTATACTAGCTCCCCCCTCCCAACAAAGTAGGTGTAGTTTGTAGAAAAAGTAATTTTTTATATTTTTTAAATTATTTTTTAAATATTTTATTTATTTATTTGCCAGAGAGAGAGAAAATAGCCAGGGAGAGCAGCAGGTAGAGGGAGAAGCAGACTCCCTGCTGAGCAAGAAGCCTATTGCAAGACTTGATCCCTGGACCTGGGGATCATGATCTGAGCTGAAGGCAGACACTTAACCGACTGAGCCACCCAGGAATCCCTAAAAAACAGTATTTCAAAGTGGAGTTATGTAGTCAGAGTTATGTAATGAGTAAGTCACAGGGATGAAATGTACAGCATAGGGAATATAATCAGTGATATTGGGATAGCATTGTATGGTGACAGATGGTAGTTACTCTCGTGGTGAATACAACATAATGTATAGAGTTATGAAAGCACTATGTTCTATACCTGAAATTAATGTAACATTGTCAACTGTACTTCAGTAAACATTTTTTTTAAATGAATTAACAAATGTAGGAAAAACTGTAGCAACAGAGCTAAACTTTATTCATACCAAAGAGAAGAGAAACTGTTTGTAATCAACATGAAAAGGCTGTCATTGATAATTCATCCCTTCAGCATTCTCATTGTCAAGCAAAGACAGATCTATAATCACTCTGGATGAGCCTTCATCTAAGCTCCAGCCCTGATGTGCGAAAGAAAACTATAGGGATTATAGGAATAATCCCTAAAACAGGAAAGAGGAGAAAACAGTCTTTGTTTGGTGGAAGAAACTTTTGTGTTACACCAAATAATTCATAATAGAGATACAATTTATTCAATTACACATTGGAAATCTATTATTTATACAGTGACACTTGTAGGACATGTGAGGATTCTCATTGCATAAAACATTCTCAGTGTCATAAAATGGAAGAAAGTAGTCTTCAGGAATCACTCATTCCTAAGTCAATGTTAGTGATCTCACGCTGTGGAGATACCAATAGTTAAGTCAGTGTGACAAAGCTATCAGCTGGATTTCACTTCAGAAAACTTATAGTTCGAAGTCACTCTGAAAATAATCCTTTAGCACACACCTGAGCAAGGAATTTGGACTTTGGTTGATAACTTATTATTTAAAATATAGAATAAAGATGAAGGACTGTAAAGTGTTATGGAAATGCTGAATGTACAATTTGGAAACAGTTAATAATCAACAAGGTAAACCAACTTCAGGAAGTTTATATTATATGCATACGGTAAGAGTTGTTGCTGAACAATTAATGATGTGTGTATTTGTCTTGATTATGTTGAATAAAAATAGACATTTTGTTCATTATAAAAAAGAAGAAAAGTATTTTAAAATGCACTTTAAGGTGGGCTTTGGAAAACGGCTAATTCAGATCATTCACCCATGCCCAATTCTAATTTCAATTTATTATAGAAATATATAATATCTTTGAATCAAATTTAAAAAGTTACAGAAGTATTAAATAATGTGGGAAAATTTTGTTTAAGGCATAGATATGACTCAGATGCTACACAGCAGAATGAGTCAAAAAACAAAACAATTTGGTGTGGATGATCAGTTTATCTGGTGATCCAACTGCGAAGGAAACACGGCTTTCTGAAAAGTCCTAGTTACATTTGCTTTACTTTGTACAAATTTAAAGCCAAGATAGTTTACTGAATTACCACTGATTTTTCTAACTTATTTGGAAGTAATTATTGGTTATTTGAGAGAAAATTCATGTAAAGCTATTCAATTAGTTGTAAATTGCCTAATTATCTTTTATAGTTCATCTCTGTTTTTATTTTTAATTTACTTTTCACCGTTAATTTTCTTTAATGAGCAATTAACATTAAAAAAAAAACTTCTTTAGATCAGCTGCCTAGATAATATAGTCCATGGATAGAGAGACATGGATAGAGGCAATGCTATGTTAATAGATGTTTTGATTTGACCTAAGCCTCATTTTTTTCCTCCTAAAAATGATACCTGTATGGAGTTAGAGGAGAACCATAGGTAAGTTGGTTATCTTAAATTCTGAGGTTAGCATATGGCTTAATTATCTACTATAAAAAGTTGTTATTTGAATAATTAAATCAACCTGTCATTGAGCTTTTTTGGGGGAAAAAACTACAGAACTCTCCTGAGTGTTCCCCCGCCCCCCAACTACTTGACAACATGAAAGTAAAATTTGTTTCACTTTTACTTCTTTAAAGTGCAAATGATTCCTTAAAGAAGAGGCATTTTTTTCATTTAATTTATACTGTGACAAAGATGGACTCAGGAGTGTGTAGCCATGCTTCAGTGCAAGGATACCAAATATTTTATCTTCAGCTGCCCTTACCACACACCTTTGAACAGTAGACATCTTATGATACCTCATTAGACAGAATAATTGTGGCAAGGGTGTGACCCTGTACTTCTAAAACAGTCTCCCATTCAATGGATGGTGTGAATGACTAAGTGGGTCAGTCCTAGAAGATTGTAAACCATTCATTCTCATTAGGCTGCAGGCCACAAAACTCCAACACACCAGGCTCTTTGAGAAATAAAGCGATTTATTGAAGACATTTTTATTTCTGCTTCTCTTAAGGCAATCAGCAGTTCAAAGAACATAAATTAACTGAAAATTTTGACATAAATAGTATCACTTCATTTTTGCTATATTAAGCTCCTTGCTTGCATTTGAACTGATTTGATATTAATCAGTGATCATAATTTTATAGGTGCTTTACCTTTTTGAGTTTAGTTAAATAAAGTTTAAAATGTTAAAAAATCATTCCTGGTGTCACTGCTACAGACTGCAAAAGCAGTACTCAGTTAAACTGTAACCAAGACATGTGCAAGTTAATTCATTCTATATTATTTTTAAGGGAACTTTCTCAAAACCAGAGGGAAACTATCCTCTGTAATTACCAGTAAAGGAAATTATATAATATGCTCGTTTAGGCTTATGCTACACAATTGGTAACAACTAATTTAAATGATTCAAAATTAGTAGGTAGGTTACAAGCACAACTCAAAAGGGAGTTTAATTTTTCTTTTTGGGACGAAAGGGGAAAATCTCAGTACTTCCTGTTTTAATGATAATGGGATTTGGGTAAGTGTGAATATATGTTTTAAAAATAAAGGAGAAGGCTATAATGATAATGAGATAGAAATGACTTGAATAAACAAACAAGACACCTTCCTAGGGTAGAGGAAAGATTTTCAAATTGTAGATCTTGTTTTCTGTCTCAGAAAAAAAAATTGTCAAGGTTATAAATAGGTTTAGTTTTTTTTTTATAGAAGTGCATATTTTGCTTCAAGCTTTTTCTTCATTTGAAAATAGTTCATTAAAATCTCTTTGGCTCAATTCCAAAATGTTGTCTGTTTGCCCAAATTCTTAGAGAATTCCCAACCTCTTTGTATTAATACAAAGTGTATTATATACATTGAAACAGGATTATTTGTGATTCATCCTTAGAGAAATATAGACCTATCTGGAACAGGAACACAGGTCTGAAGCTACTTGATGACTACCAAATCTTTTTTTTTTTCCCTATATAAAACTTGTTGGTGAAGGTTTAACCAGCCTATAAGCATAAAATGAGGTTGTATTTGTAATAATATCCAATTCATGATGACTTTTAACTCACATGTTTTTAATTGTAGGACTTTTGGGGGCTGTAAACTATGTTCATTTGAATGTTTTATTTATGTCTTCATGAACAGTCACTCTTCCATGTGCCCTGTAACTTTATTATTCAAATTATAGTTTGTGGGCCAGTAGCATATGTATCTCTGGGGAACTTATTCAAAATGCAGAATCTCAGGCTCCATCCTAGGATTTTGAATTACCATCTTTATTTAACAAGATCCTCAGGTGGTTCCTAATAAGGTTTGAGCCACTCAGCTTTCCACTCCAGAATTCAACTCCATATTGAATTACACATATATTTTTGAGGAGTTCAGACCCAACTCCTAGAAAGTTTTGGCAGAAATAAGAAGTTTCTAACTCACTGCAGTCTAATAATCTCTACTAGAGTTTCCATGTTTTGATCTAGGTTAGACCTTGTATTAATTATGGGTTACTGCACAATAAATTACTCTGAAATTTAGTGGCTTAAAATAACTAACATTCATATCTGTTTCTGGGGTCAGGAATCTGCAAGTAGCTCAGCATGGTAGTTCTAGCTCTGAGGCTCTCACAACTCCAGCAAAGTGTCAGGGGTGGGTGTGGGGAGTTTGCAGCACCTCAGGCTTGACTGATTCTAAGCTAGAGGCTGTGGTTGCTTGACATGTGTTCACTAGTGTTGCTCCATAGCATGGCAGTAGAGAGAAGGAGAGAGCAAAGGAAAGAAATTCCATGTTGCCTTTTATGATCTAGTCTCTTAGTCAGAAATCATCACTTCCACCTGCTGCATTCAATAGAATTGAGTCACTAAGGGTGACCCACACATAACAGGTGGGAATTTTAAAGGGTGCAAATACCAAAAGGCTGGTATCTTTGGGACCAGCTTGGAGGTTGCCTCCTAATTAGTCTTTTCCTTGGGATGATTTGTTATTGATCCTTCTCTCATGGTACAACTTTGTTCTCTGATCCAATGGAGCAATGTCACCATTTTCTGCAGTAAGGAAGACTACATGTACATAAATTGGAGGGTCTCCTTTGCACTGTTTTAAATAATTTTCTCACTCATTAGATGACTCTCCTTGAAACCTATCTGAAGCCTCTCCATCTTGGCTTTTCATCTCCTGCAAATGACTCTCAAACCAAAACAAGACAAAATGAACAGATCTACAAGAGCGACTTTCACCAAAACACAATAGTATAAGCCTAATGCCATTTACATCCTAAATACATACTAAATAATCTCTGTTTCTTCCCTTAAACTTGTTCTCCACTCCCAACCTCACCACATACCTACACACACACACACACACACACGCACACACACACACACACACACACACACAGACTCATATACACAGAGATAAGGTGATCTGCATCATACCAGGTATTCAGTTTTTATTAGAAAATATCTGCATCCAGGCTGATAGTGACTACGTAGTTTTCCACTGGAAATACTGGAAGGGTTGTTGCTTTGTATTTGTGAGACTAAAGAAAAAGTTTGCTAGGCTGCAGGTGTCCATCTTGTCTCCTAGTTGAAGCACTTGACCCTCTAGCTGTTACCATGGTAATTTGTTGCTGAGGGAGACAAGAATGTCTTCTCTCCATTTCCTTCTTTAATTTTTCTGTCACATTTTACTATAGGGTTGCTGCTTATGCTCTAATGCCTTAGTCATCTTATTGGAACAGTTCCTTCAGTTTTACTTAAAAGCTCATTTACAAATCTCTCTCTACTCTGTAAGACTCACATATGAACCTAAACCCTGGCTAATTTTTGTGTCTGGTTCCACATTTCACTGAAAATTTCTTTCTTCTCCTATGACTAAATTTTTTTAGGTCAAATTCAACATGTCCTCTCCCCTAGATCATATTCTATTTCAAGGATATTCTCAGTTCCTTTTGATAACAAAATTTCTCCAGATACATTTGGCCTGTTTATCAGATCCACACAGATAGTTCTGAAATTTCTGTTTAGGTTCATGGGCTGATTCCTGCTGTTTCTTGACACAAATTAGATATAATAGCAATTTTACCTGCAGATAAAGGCTTAAGTTCTAATAACACCCTATACATGAGAAAAAATTAGGTTGTTATTTTTTGGGGGGGGGATTCTTTTGATTCCAGGCCTGATAAATCATTGAGCAAATCTCTACTCAGTGTCTCTATCTGCAAAATGAGAGGGTTCTTCTTTGTTAATTTGTTCACTACGATATCCTCCCTTAATAATATGGGAGAAATAGACAATATAAACATTTTAAGATATATACAATAATTTAGATATTAAATGCTAAGGAGAAAAAAATAAGGCAGTGAAGGGAGTGTAGGCAGTGCTGTAATGGGGTGTAAAATTTTAAATAGGGGACCAAAGATATTTTCACTGAGAAGAAGGCATTGGAGTAAAAAGCTAAAGGAATAGCTAAATTTTTAAGTGCCTCCCATATCCTTGTTTAGAAGACATCAAAGGTGATGCTTTCTCACACTGAGTATACTTTGTAATTCCTTGTTCAGTAACAAATTTTTAGTAATAAGCAATGTTTCTTTACTGAGTGTATGCATTATAATTTTGAATAATCTGTCTTTAAAGCCTATCTGTGGTGCTCTTCTAGCATCAGTATTACAGTATGAGTGCTAATTCTATGGCTGGGCCATTTATCTAGATAAGTGATATTAAGGCCTATTTTTGGCTTAACTGTTGTACAATAATCATGTATTTGTGTGCACTCCAAGCCACAATGGCACCTTATTTAATGGTCCTCTATAGGGTGTTGATGTAGTTACTTAGTAGCATTTATAAGATCACCACCAAGTGGAGAATCCGTATTTGGAAGTTCCTTGGAATTCATTCTGTCATGAGTGCTATTTTAGTGACGTACTTTGTATTGCCTTAAAAATCACAGACTTTGGAATCAGAAAACTTTTAGTTTGTCTCTTGGCTTTTAACTTTAATGGCTGACCAGGTGGTGACAAGCATCTAACCTGAGTTATTGCAACTATCAAATCGATATCACTTAATGATTTGTTGTTGTTGATCATCTGTTTTGAGTTGGTTACTGTGTAAAATACTGGGGGCAAAGGGTATCTCAAAAGTCACTACCATGAAACTAATACCTGCCTGCCTCATAAATGAGTTACCTCATTCCTTTTCTGAAACACTTTTTATAGAGCCCTTTATAATGTACAAAGCGTTATCTCCTGTGACCTATTAGATACTTGGTATAATTATATTACTTATATTTAATAATAACTACTTATTATTACTTGGTATAATTACTTGGTATAATTACTTAGGTTACTGTTTTGTACGGGTAACGCTTATATATGAGCTTTATTTCCATCTTAAAACAAAGAATAAAAACTTTTTTGTCAGCAAGATCTGATTTACTCCATTTTTGGTTCTTATCTCATATTTTCAGCTTTCCTTGAGCTGTCTGTGTTTTTGTTTATTTTTTCTTCATCAGTGCTCATAGAGTATTTCTACCACTGCCTGTACTCTCTGGTCCTCTCAGTAGACTTTGTGAAAGTATGAGAGACAGAGATTAGATATTGAGTTTTGCATTGTAGTACCTCTTTCAATGTTGAGAATGTGGTTTATATGAATATAGTCATTAAGTGGGGAGGTGTAAGCTATTATAGTCTTCTCCGGTGACAGGCTATGTGCTCTTAGCCATTTAGTTTCTCCATGTCTCAGTTTATTATTTTCAAAGAATACATGTAAGTATGGCATGCCTGTTAGAGCACAGTTATAAGAGTTAAATGCAATAATTTGGATCAGGCACTTTTAACAAAGTTTCCTACCTCATAAACCTTCTGCATATGTTAGCACCTCATCTTCTCCTCCTATTCTTCCTTCTCTTTATAATAATAATGAAATGTTAATTTTCATGTTTAGGAAGTAGATGCTATTTGGGTTCAGTTAAAATTCTGCATGTATCATGGATATTCATTAATTCAAGTTGGTAAGTAATGTTTATAGAACCTCTATTAGGTCCACAGCACTAGAATACATGTTATATAGATACTGGTGGTAAATACAGTTTTCTCTAGAAGATAGTTTGATAGAGAATAGTTTAGTGTTTCCTACTCAGGGAAAATTCATCCTAAGAAGGTCAGGCCTACAGATGCCTGAGTTGCTCTTTGCAGCTTCTTTGTAGCTGAAAGTAGGACCTTTGCTGTCAGCTGCTCTGACTTGTTTGTGCATTTTCTATCACCATGTGTCTCTTCACGCTCTGCCTTCTCCATTTTACTTTATCGATTTAATACCACCTCAAGTAATTTGTTATTAGTAGTGAATATCACCTTGAAATATTAATACTAATTCTATTTGTCAGATGTTACATTTCTAGGATCTTGATGGTTTGATAACCTGTCTTTATAGTCTATTCTTAATTTCATGGAGAAATATAGCCAAGGTATTTTCATGTAAAATGCAAAGAATGAGTGAAAGAGTATTAACTTAACATTTTATAGGGTTAAAAAAACAAAGAAAAATCTACATAAACTGAGAGCAGTTATAGATCTGAAGGTCTAATTATATTCACAACAAGAAAACATTGGTTGTAAAAGTCGTGGGTGTGTATGTGTGTGTTTCTGCACACAAACCCATACATTTTTGAAGAATCATTTCGTGATTGACAGTACCATGCTCCTAAGTGGAAATGAGGTGTTCTCTGCACTTTAGTCATTGCTGCATTTTAGTTTTCAAGAAAAGTTTATGCCTACAAGCAAACCTGATGAAAGACATGTAAGAAAGTAGTTCATTCTTTTTAGATTCTTACTATCATTGTGGTTTGTTTCCCTTATGACTAACTGCAGAAGATTTATCCTCACAAGCTGCTTTAGGTAGAATTTTCATGCAATTTTTATGCTTCCTTTTTTTTAAAAAAAGTGCTTTTTGACAACTTTTCTGAATATTTTCATTCTCACGAATGTTCTTTTCTATATCACTTTTTATTGAAGTGAATATAGCAATTTGAGGTTGGCATGATACCAGTCTATATTTAGCATTCTTTCTTGTAAAACTCCTCTTGCCGTATGAAGGCTACAAAGATGTAAGGTTCACATTTTTTTTTTCATGTTATGCTCATAGTTCATGTCATTAAATCCTAGATAAAAATGATTGTGTTTCCTTACTGAGTCTATTTACTGTATCTTTCATTGTAAATTTTGGAGAGACATTTTTTCTGATAACCAAAAAAGAATCTCAGGAAAACTCTTGATTACTTAAATATTTTATAATTTATTTTGATGTAAATGTATTCACTGGATTGTGTTTTAAAAATACCTGCACAGCTTCAAATATCTCATGGTATAAGTTTTCTCAGACAACATTTATATTTGTAGTTTTGTATGCAAAACTACATGTTTGGTATTACTTTTCATTTACCAACCTCAAATTTTAGGTTCACCTTGCTAACCTAGTTATATCACTGAATAGATTTCATTTACCTATGACTTTTTCCACATTTTTTTAGTTTGTAAAGTAGGTTATTTTTGTGATTTAAACTGTTGAAAAATATCACAAATGGAAAAGTCAGCTATTATCCTGAAAAGTCTCCAGTTTATTGATAGGGGTTCCTTTTCCTACATGTGCATATGCGTGCACATGTGTGTGTTTGTGTGTGTATCTATTAATCTAATGCTCTTTTGGTTATACTCCTAAAACCTAGAGGTACTTTAAATTTCTTCCAATTATTTTTTTCCTTGAAGAAAAAAGAAACCTATAAAATATCATGTTTTTTGTTTAGGTTTGGTATATCTGTTACTATAGTAGTTACTATGATGTGATGTGAGGTTTCTCTATGAATTAAGTGTTCATTTCTAAAAACCTTCTGTAGAAACGTTAATTTTTTTCTTGATTTGGACAATATGTTCATCATTTGACTTCCAATGATGACTTAACCAGATAAGTTATAATTCTCTTAGACAGTTGGTTTGAATGAAAGTAAGGTGTGTGATTGGAACAGAGTATGAGGTACTATCTAAAGATGGACATTGATCAGTGGGAGAATTGCACAAATAGTAATGAATGGGAGAAAGAGAAGGAGCATTAAAAAATTATAGTAATTATTATGATAAGGCAGCCTATTTCATAATGTATTTTATTTTATTTATTTTTTTAAGATTTTATTTATTTATTTGACACAGAGAGAGATCAGATCACAAGTCGGCAGAGAGGCAGGCAGAGAGAGAGGAGGAAGCAGGCTCCCCGCTGAGCAGGGAGCCCGATGCGGGCCTTGATCCCAGGACCCTGAGATCATGACCTGAGCCGAAGGCAGAGGCTTTAACCCACTGAGCCACCCAGGCGCCCTCATAATGTATTTTAGGGTGATCAAAATTATAAAACATGATTCAGAGGAAAATAAAATTAGTTTACCGTTTTAGATCATTATTATTTTTTGTTTGTTTTGTTTTTGTTTTTATTAACTGAAAGCTCAAATTTGTTAAGTTATATCTCATGCTATTTTTGGCCTAAAAGTAGTTTGGGTGATGCCGTCAAAGGTCCAGCTAAGATATAATTGTTCCATTGGCTATTGGGTTGAATTTCTAGTCCCAAAATAGTACAGGAGGTTTTCCATATTAAAGAACTAGAGCCTGTTACTTATTGTTCATTCTTATATTCATTCATTGAATAAACCTCTATTGCAACCAACTCCATGTGACATCTCTTGGAACAGATGAACATGATCTAGTCCTGGCACTTAGTGGATTATCTCTACTGGTGTATGTCATTTGTTGGAATTCAAATAGCCTCTTCTCTCCTCTAACTTAAGAGAGAATCATAATAATTTGTAAAATGGACAAGAGTATTTATATAAACATTTATATTCATTTTGGGACTCGTTAAATTCATGCTGGACCTGAGGTTTGAGGAATGAGCTCTTTATAAATGATGAGCTATAGTGTTTAGTTTAAGCTCATGGTTTTATTTCTTGCATCCTGGGATTGTGATTTTGACCAAAGACCTACCAGAAAACATCACTGAAGAAAATATTGGAGATATATCGACATTTTATTTTGCTTGATGTTCTTGGATTAGTATCATAATGCACAAATCACACAACATTCTCATCAGTTCTTTGGTTGGTCATTAGCATATTGATTATACTTATAAATTTTAATAAAACCTGTTGTGAAAATCCTACCATGACTGCCAAGCCCATGGGTGTCACCACCCCATCAGTCTTTTTGCAGTCTCCCAGGCTTTTTTTTTTTAAGTCTTATTTGATTTATTTCATCAGATTGTATGGTTTTCAGTTACAGAGCCTATACATACATTATTATAGTGATAAATGAATATTACTATTTTGGGAATTGATAATTTAATTTGAATTTTCAGTTGTACATTGCTTTATATACAGAAATGTATTTGTGTGTGTGTGTGTGTGTATTGATCTTATAACCTGAAAAGTTGTTCACTTATTAGTTCTAGGAATATTTTTTTAGTGTTCTTGGAATTCTCCAGGTAGACCATAATATTGTCTGTGAAAAAGAATAGATTTGTTTCTTTCAAATCAGGAGGGTTTTTATTTCTATCGACACTGTCTGAGACTTCCAGTGTGACATTGAATAGGTGTGGTGAGAGTAGAAAAAATCTTTCCCTTTTCTTGAGCTTAACCAGAAAACATTGATCTTTAAGTTTCATTTTTATTTGTAGGTTTTTGTAGATGTTTTTTATCAAATTGAGGATTTTCTAACATTCCTAAATTAATAAGAATTTTTATCATAAAATGATCATGAATTTTTAAAATATTTCAGCTGTATCAATTAACAAAATAATGTGCTTTCTAACTTAAACTATTACTGTGGTGGATTACATTGATCGATGTTTGAATATTAAACCAGCCCTACATGTCTACTTCACTTGGTCATATCCTGATGTTTATGAGGGATACATTTATGAGGGATCCCGATGTTTATGAGGGAAAACTATTTTCACCTGGTTTTAGTATCAGAATAATGAAACTTTATACAACAAGTTGGGAAATGTTATCTCTTCTATTTTTCTGGAAGTGATTGTGTAGAACTGGCATTATTTCTTTAAAAGTCTAGTAGTCTTCACCAGCAAAATTTTTTAGGCCTGGAATAGCTCTTTTAGGAAGTTTTAAATTACAAATACAGTATCTTTAAAGGTCATGGAACTATTAAGATTACCTGTGTCATGGTGTGTGAGTTTTTAATAAATTGTATTTTTTGAGAAATTAGTAAGTCTGATCTAAATTGATGAATTTCCATACTTAGATTTATTCATAGTAGTTCTTTATTTTCCTTATTTAAAAATTCAATATATTTAAACTAAAAATATTACTTACACTCAGTGGAAATACTCATCCATTTCTCTTACCTCCACCCTTCACCTCCGGCAACCACCAATTTATTCTCTGTATCTGTGAGCGTGGTATGTATGTATGTATGTACTTACTTGTTTAGAGTCCACATTTAAAAGAGATCACACAGTAATTGTCTTTTTCTGACTTATTTTACTTAGTATAATACCCTCCAGGTCCTTGTGCGCCTGGGTGGCTCAGTGGGTTAAGCCACTGCCTTTGGCTCAGGTCATGATCCCAGGGTCCTGGGATTGAGTCCCACATTGGGTTCTCTGCTTGGCGGAGAGCCTGCTTCCCCCTCAACCCCCACCTGCTTGTGATCTCTCTCTCTGTCAAATAAATAAAATCTTAAAAAATAAATAAATAAATCCTTTCTAAACAAAATTTGTAAAAAAAAAAAAAGATAAGAAAAGAAAAAAAGAAACCCTCCAGGTCCATCCATGTTGTCACAAATGGCAAGATTTCCTTTCTTTTTTATGGCTGAATAATATTCCATTGTGTGTATATTTATCTATTTAGCTCAATTTCTTTATCCATCAATCCATTGATGGATAGTTGGGTTGTTTTCATATCTTGGCTCTTGTAGATGGTGTTGGGTGGTGGCAGTGCATATATCTTTTTGTGCTGGTGTTTTTGGTTTCTTTGAATAAATGACCTGAAGTAGAATTGCTGAATCATTTGGTAGTTCTGTTTTTAATTTTCTGAGGAACATTTATATTATTTTCCATAGTGGTTGTACCAATTTATATTCCCACCAAGAGTGCACCAGTGGTTTCCTTTTCTTTACATCCCAGCCAACACTTATTTTGTGTCTTTTTAGTAATAGCCATTCTACTTTTACGTTGTTCATAGACATGAAAAATGGTACAACAGTGTTAGAAAACTATTCGGCAGTTTCTTATAAAGTTAAACATGCACCTACCCTGTAACTCATTGATTTCACTCCTAGCAACTTACCCCAAAGAAATAAATTTAATATTCATAACCAACAAGAAAGATAAGTAATCATAGAATCTTTATTCATAACAACTAAGTTTTTTTTTTATGTCCTTCCCTAAATTCTGGTGTATTTAAAGGACTGCTACTCAACAATAAAAATGGACAAGTGGGTACTCAAAACCACATGAATGAAACCAGACATAAGGAGCATGTACCATGGGATTCCACTTATATAAATTTATGGAACAACGAATGAACCAATGGTGATAAAAACCAAAACAGTGAAGAGAGGAAAAAATAAAACAAGATGAAGTCAGAGAGGGAGATAAACTGTAAGAAATTCTTAATCATAGGAAATAAACTGAGGGTTGCTAGAGGGGACAGGGGTTGAGGGATGGGGTAACTGGGTGATGGATATTAATGAGAACTGAGTGTTATATAAGGCTAATGAATCACTGACCTCTACCTCTGAAACCGATAATATATTATATGTTAATTAATTGAATTTAAATCTTAAAAAATCAAAACAGTGATTGCCTCTTTGGGCTGAGCAAGCAGATTGACTAGTAAAGAGGTAAGACAAGAATTTTCTTGGGTAATAGAAAAATATTCTATACCTTGCCAGAAATGTGGCTTACATGGTTGTCTGTATTTGCCAAAACTTATTATATTGTACACTTAAGGTCTGTATATTTTGCTTTATGTCAAATATCCTAATTTTAAAAGTGGAAAAGGGAAAAATAAACTTTAAGGAATACTAGAAAAAAAAAGGTAAGGTGATATTTCGCTTTGGTTTTGATTTGCATTTCTGTGATGATTCATGATGTAGAGCATTTTTTCATGTACTTGTTGGCCATCAGTATATCTTCTTTGGAAAAAAATTGTTCAGAAATCTGCCAGTTTTTAATCAGATTACTTATTTTTTGGCTATTAAGTTATATGAATTCTTTATATATTTTGGAGATTAGGTCATTATCAGATATGTATTTTATAGATATTTTCTCCCATATTTTCATTTTGTTGATGGTTTCCTTTGTTGTGCAGAAGCTTTTAGTTTGATATAGTCACATTTGTTTGTTTTTGCTTTGTTGCTTTTGTGTTTGGTATCACATTAAAAAAATTATCACTAAGATCTGTGTCAAGGAGCTTACTGTTTATATTTTCTTCTGGGAGTTTTATGGTTTCAGGTCTTATGTTCAGGTTTTTAGTAGATATAGAGTTAATTTCTGTGTGTGTGGTACAATATAGTGGCCTTCTTCTATTCTTTTGCATGTGGCTGTCCAGTTTTCATAACATTTATTGAGGAGATTGTCTCTTCCCCATTGTATAACCTTTCATCCTTTGTTGTAAATTAATCAATCATATATGCATGCATTTATTTCTGGGCTCTCTGTTCTGTTCCACGGATCTATGTGTCTCTTTTCATGACAATATCATTCTGTTTTAATTACCATAGCTGTGTAGTATAGTTTGAAATCAGGGAACACGATGCTTTCAGTTTTGTTTTTTTTCCTCCACATTGTTTTGGGTATTTGGGATCCTTGGTGATTCCATTTCCATTTTAGGGTTGTTTTTTCTATTCCTGTGAAAAATGCCATTGGAATTTTGATAGAGGTTACACTGAATCTCTCTATTGCTTTGGGTAGAATGGATATTTTAATACTATTAATTTTTCCAGTTCATGAACATAGACTATATTTACATTTATTTGTGCCTTCAATTAATGCACAGTGTCTTTTAGTGTTCAATATTCAGGTCTTTTACCACTTTGTTTAAATTTATTCCTGGGTATTTTTTCCTTTTTGATGCAATTGTAAATGGTGCAGTCTCCCAGTTTTTATCTCTCAATTTAAACTTGTCTGATTCCACAGCACTTTATCTTGGTTACTTTCTGGGTGAAGGCCTACATGCCATCATCTTCGGCACTTTTTTATGCCTCCCACTCCCAAGTTTTATTGCCCATAAGTTATATTTGCCTGGTTAGACTTAATCATAGATTAAACCAATATTAGTTCACACTTCTGTGTCTATCAAAACGTTTCTCTCCTTTACTTCCCCCCACCCCATCTTACTTCATTTTTTTGTTCCTTTACATATTAGTTAAAATATTATTTCTTATTAAGTAAGCAGTTCTTGTCACTGCAAACTAGATCAGGTTACCCTGTTATTAACTTTCACAGTAGTTTTGAATTACTTCTTTCTGGTATTTATCTCAATTACAATTGTTTGTGTAAATTTTCTTTTTGTTTAGTGTTATTAATTCTTCTAGGATATAAGCTTCTTGTCAGAAGGCCTGTGTCTTTCTGACACAGTTATCCAGAGGAAAGGGAGCATTCAATAAATGCGTGTTAAATGTATGAATGCACATTACAATCTGCTCTAAAATGGAAATACTCAGGAATAGATAGGTAATAACACCAGAGATGTGGTAAAGGAGACTTGTAGAGTCTCTTCAAATTCTGAGTCAGTGTTTTTTTGTAGATGAAAATGAAGGAACAATTAATTTATCTACATAATATGGGTAAAATAGAAAAATAAGCTAATAAGTAGTGTGAATTTGAGAATTGTAGCATTAATTCTAAATTGATATAAGTATAGCACCAATTTTTTATTTTGTTTAAGCCTTATGTTTTGGAGTGGGACAGAATATGATACAACATAGACAAGGCTAAAAGAGAAAGGGAAAATTAGAGGAGAGAGTCATGGAAAATTCAAGTCCAGGTGTAGAAATTGATCTTCATTGATGAAAAATGGATGATGGCTCATATTGCTTATTGTTGATCAATAGTTCTGTCCAGATGCCCACTAATCCAGAAGCATCTTGAGGTATATTATGACTGTAATATATGGTTAGACCCCACATGACATAGCCTACTTTCTATGAGGAATGAAGGTCAAGACTTTCAAGACTCTTGACTAAATCTCTAGCCAAACTGGTTATTTTTTTTTAATTCTGCCAAAGGCTACCATACTATGTTAGACATTCCAGCTTCAGAATTCAGGCAGGAATTTTTGAATGGCAGGAATTTCAAATCCCACATTCTTGGTTTGAATTTGTGTGTGTGTGTGTGTGTGTGTGTGTGTGTGTGTGTGTGTGTGTGTGTGGTAATGTTAGAGGACCATATAATCTCTTATTAGCAATGTAGGTGGGTGGTAATTATCTTGTAGAGATATTAACAATAACGTAAAAACTTGTATTTTGAAGTATCAATCTATGGGGAACTTAAATATATCCAGTTTAAAAAATACTATTTCTCTTCTACTAAATACTCTGATATCCCTCAGAAATGACCTAAACTGCTGAGACTAGGCTGAGGGGTAGTGAAATAAAAAAGGTGATTTACCCAATTAACACAGCAAGTGAGTTGTCTCACTTCAGCATGTGGTGGTTGATTGTACACAAAATACACAAACCCTGCTAAGTGCATTGCATTAATTTGATTCTTGGTTGCTATCACTGATAATAGCACCATAGTCCTAAATTTGCTGAAATTATGAATACCTCTGCTTGGTCATTCTTTGAATATTACCTCAAAGACTCTTTGACAAGAGTTTGCTTCTTTAACTGCCTCTTCCATGACATTCATCATAATGTTAAAAAAGACAATGTTTGGATTATTTGGTTAAGTCTATGAATAAACAGATCAGTAGTCCATAAACTTGTCAGTCTCCTTTCTGGGGTAGAGTTATAAGACAAATATATTGTCTTGCATTTCTTATATGTATAATATTTCTTCAAAATTTAGAATACAATTAAAATCCACTGGTTCATTTGAAGATTGACACAGTTCTTCTGAGACTTAATATTATTTCTCATTTGATGAAAAAATACTTCTACAGTGTTTTATGTGTACCAGACACTATTCTAAGTACTTTACAAATGTTAACTATTAATCTTCATAATAGTCCTAAGGGCTAAGGGTGATTTCTGTCTTCATTTTAGAAAAAGATAAATTTGAAGGACAGAGATGACATATTATTTGCATAAATTTACATATCTGGAAAGTGGATGACCAAAATGGGAACCCCTGCAGCCTGACACCTAAGTCTGCACTCTAGGCGCCTGTATTTTATTGTCTCTTACTGTAAAAACAATTGCTATCGACTAAATGTTTGCAACCCCCAAAATTCATTGGTTGAAGCCATAATGCAAGGGTTTTGGAGTTGGAGCCTGTGGGAGGTAATTAGGTTATGAGGGTGGAGAACCCATGATGCAATTAGTATCTTTATTAGAAGAGGAAGAGATCTAGCCTTGACTCTTTCCTTGTGAGGGTACAATGATAAAATGACCATCTGTAAAACAAGAGGGCCTGGACCAAGATCCCATATATGCTGACACGGTGATTTTAGACTTCTAGCCTCCAGAGCTGTGGGAAATAGATGTTGCTTAAGCCTCCCAGTCTGGTATTTTATTTTACTAGCTCAAACAATAGTGTTTCTCTGGCAAATGTGTGTATTTGAGGAAACTAACTGAACTGTTTGGTTCTCGTTAGATATGCATGTCTATGCTATATTAAGATCTACGCGTGTCTAATGATACTTTGAATGTAGCAGATTAAATGATGTTGTGTAAAGAAAATTGATTTAAGCATCAGATATTCTTGACTGTGTATTCAGATATGCTACCTGTGTGATACAGTTCAAATCATTTTATCTCCCGGAAACCTAGTTCCTTCCTTTGTGGGATGGGCATGATAATTCATACCTTTCAGATTCTAATTCATCACTGATTAGTTTATGGCAATTACTATTAATACTACTAAAATTATTATTATTATTATTACTAGTGCTGCTATGTTATTGTAGAGTAGCAATTCTGGCAAAATTCCTATTTAATCCCATATCTAATTATAAAGTAATTGAAGTGATATTTATCAGTAAAATTTTGTGCTATAAGAGTAGAGGGAAATTTTTAAAAATGTAAAGGAAACAAGGAAATTTAAGAAAATCAGAAAATGCTTTGCACCAACATTATATTCACAGTATATAGGCAAAATATTCTCTCTTGTCCTCCTGCCCTGCTTGCACACATTCTCTTGCTATTAAAAAAACTAAAGTAAATAAAAATTAAAATGAGTATATTAACACAGTTTTATACACTTTTGGTTGAAATAAAATATATCACCAAGACACAAAATGAAATACTTTATTTCAAAAATAGCATAGTCTTATCAAAATGATTTCTACTTTTTAGCTAAGTGGTGAAAAGTTCATAGTGACACCAATGTTCTCTTTGAGAGCTTGTTTAACCTTCTATGAGCCAGAGGTTTTCCAGAACATGCTGTGTTATTGGTACTATATGGAAAATGAGTTGAGTTAGGTTCTCCTGAGTTTATTAAAACATACAAATAAAGTACTTCATTGCTATTATTCATGCTTAATTAAACTAGGACAACAGGGCGCCTGGGTGGCTCAGTGGGTTAATGCCTCTGCTTTCGGCTCAGGTCATGATCTCAGGGTCCTGGGATCGAGGCCCGCATCGGGCTCCCTGCTCAGCGGGGAGCCTGCTTCCCCCTCTCTCTCTGCCTGCCTATCTGCCTCCTTGTGATCTCTCTCCCTCTGTGAAATAAATAAATAAAATCTTTAAAAAAATAAAAAAATAAAAAAATAAAAAATAAAAAAAATAAACTAGGACAACAAAGACTTAAGTCTTTAATTAGAGTTTCTATTGAGTTCAGAATTGAACAAAAATTAATATGAATGGAAAAATGGAAAAATGAAAAATGGAAAAAACATATAAATGGAGTGCTTTGGTCTGTTACTGATTTATGACATATATTTGGGCATATAGTAATCTCAATTAATTATTTGCTTCTACAGGGGAAGAAACAAGGTTCTAAATTCCCAATTTTTGATCAGTCTCATTTCTTTGTAAAAATACAAGTGATTCATATAGCGACAAAACAAGGTTTAACAAATCAATGGTTCCCACTGGGCTCCTGGTTTTAAAACAGTATATTCATGGATGTCATTCCTGTCTCTGGAAGTGTGCACTCTTTGTATAAAAGAAGTGAAAAACTTGTAAGAACTCCTAAATAAAATAAGGACACTCAAACCTAACTATCACTATTTGAATGTAAATAAAATAAAATTCTTTAAGTTTACATTGGTTTGCTACCTGTGGTAAAGTACTATATATTACAATAGCATCTTAAATCTAAATTATTGTCATTCAGGCACATAATTCTCTTTATTTTATTTATTTATGTATTTATGTATTTATGTATTTATTTATTAACATATAATGTATTATTTATCTCAGGGTTACAGGTCTGGGAACCATCAGTCTTACACAACTCACAGCACTCACCATAGCACATACCCTCCCTGATGTCCATAATTCCCTTTAAATTTGAAGTTTCAGAAGGTGTTCAAGAAATACTTATTGGAATACCTTGAAAACGAAGTGGGATATTTAGTTTAACTCGCTCCTGTTCTTATACTATAAACATGAAGTATAATCTTTCAAGAGTAGATTGCTTTCTTCCTTTTTTTTTTACTTTAAAACCTCAAAAATTAGTTAAGATATAGATATCCTATATGTATAAATTTGCTTGTTTTTTAAAATATTTTATTTATTTATTTTTAGAGAGAGAGAGCATGAGAGGGGAGAAGGTCAGAGAGAGAAGCAGACTCCCCCATGGAGCTGGGAGCCCGATGCGGGACTCAATCCTGGGACTCCGGGATCAGGACCTGAGCTGAAGGCAGTAGCCCAACCAACTGAGCCCCCAGGCGCCCAAATTTGCTTGTTTTAATCCATAAAATATCTTAAGATCTGTGTTTATTTCTAATTTATAGATTATTTAACCATCTAGTCTGGTTAATCATATTTGATCAGTGTATTAGTATTCTATTGCTGCTATAACAAGTTACTAAAATTCATGACAAAATCATTCAGATTACTATCTTTACATTTTTGGAGACCATAAGTTCAATTTAAGAGTCAATGAGTGAAAAATCAAGATCTCAGCAGGGTTGCATTCCTTCTGGAGGTTCTAGAGGAAAATCAATTTCTTTACCCTTCCATCTTCTGGAGGTTATCTGTATTCCTAGACTTGCAGCCCCTTCCATCTTCAAAGCCAGCAATTGAATCTCTCTCAGCTCTGCTTCCATCATCATCTTTTTTCTGGCTCTGATTCTCCTGCCTAGCTCTTTCACTTAAAAGGATCTTTTCGATTATATTGGACCCATGAGGTAATTTATGATAATCTTTCCATCCCAAGATCTTTAGCTTACTTATATTTGAAAGTTCTTTTAGGTATGTAAGGTAACATATTAAAAGCTTCCTGAGATTAGGGCATGGACATATTTGGGGGTAAGAGGGACATTATTCTGCTTACCATGCTGAGTATAATAGACATTTTCGGGGGGGGCGGGTACAAGTAGCTGCCTAAACTGGGTCCATTTCCTTTCATGGAAAATTATCCCTCTATCTACAGTGTTAGACTTCTCTGTTTTTCTTATTTCCTTGAGCTACCAGAGTCCAAATATTTCTGAAGAACACACAACATACACATGCACACCCCATTACCATCCCCACCATCACCATTTTAATACAGGGATGGTTATCACATTCAAGCTGACCCAATAATTTGTTCCTCCAGAAAATCTGTAGACTCATGATTAAGAATGCTCATCAATGTCTCCTATGGCTTGAACAAAAGTATGATAGGAATTCCAGGATGAGAAAGCCTTTTGGGGAAAATATGTACTAATGAGAAAGGGAGTAAAACCTCTCTACTTACAGAAAAAAAAAATGAAGGTGATACAGAAAGGTGAATAAAGGACTTCACTCGATCCTTAAGAAACACAAAAACTTGGGCTACCTGGGTGGCTCAGTTGTTAAGCATCTGTCTTCAGCTCAGATCATGATCCCAGGGTCCTGGGATTGAGCTCTGCCTCCGGCTCCCTACTCATCAGAAAGCCCGCTTCTCCTTCGTCCACTCCCCCTACTTTTGTTCCCTTTCTCACTGTGTCTCTCTTTGTCAAATAATTAAATAAAATCTTTAAAAAAAAAGAAACACAAAAATTAGACTTAGTTATTCATGGCTTTCTCATTCATGTTTTCAGTTCCTGTGAAGTCTGCCTGTACATCCTGTCCTTGAGTTTTATGTCACATCAGTGATGTGATGGAACCAGCTTTTGAGAGCCAAATGTGTGCATGTCTTCCCACCTCTGCATTTGGTGCATCATGTTCATGGCTTGAAATTGACTATGGTGGGAGTACTTACACTATGGAATTAATAAATACTATGCATATGGGATGGATAGTTACTTGTGAAATATTTACCAGCACATGACTGGACATAACCTTAGGTCCTGTATTCAGTTTCTGTCCATTTGTATAAGTTAGTTGAATGAACTTCATTACTTGCAATGAAAAGCACTAATCAGAATAAAAATGAAAAATTTAGGACATTTATTCACTTGAGCTGCTACATATTAAAATACATATGTACTTTCCTCTAGAAATTTTGAAATTTTATTCACTTTTGTTATGTAGTAAATTACCATATTTTGGAGTAGATAGGCAAAAGGACAACCAGGTGAAGTAGAAAAAAACGAATGCATCTCTTATTCATTAAGATTAGCAGTTAAGGGTCACCTGGGTAACATAGTCAGTTAATATATATACAATGGAATACTATGCAGCTATCAAAAGCATCTGACTCTTGGTATTTGTTCATGTTGTGATTTCAGTGTTGTGAGATCAAGTGTTGCATTGGGCTCTGCACTCAGCACAGAATCTGCCTGAGACTCTCTCCCTCTCCCTCTGCCTCTCCCTCCCAACCCATGCACATTCTCTCTCTCTCAAATAAATAAATAAATAAATAAATAAATAAATAAATAAATAAATAAATATTTTTAAAAATATTAGCAATTAAGCTTATTCAGGAGTTTTGGAAGAGACTTCTAGAATGAGGTTGCCTATTCAGCAGAACTTTGTACAATGGGTTGCATATTTACAAATGTTACCACAGTGAGGGACTAATATAAACCTAAAGCATAGATGGAAGAAATTGTAAAGTGTAAGTGGCTAATTAAAATAATTGTTCCTTGGTTGGCATGTTTTTGCTTATTCAGAATAAATTAAGCTCTGGTTCTGAATTACAAATATTAAAAATGAAAACCCATTCCCAGATATTTTCTACTTCAAATTACCATCTGACTCTTGTTTATACAACTTGTAAGTAAAAATGTTAAGTGGAGTGATGAACACAAGCTAGAAATGTGATATGACCCCGTCAAGATCAGTTGGAAATCTTTTTTTTTTAATTTTTTAAAGATTTTATTTATTTATTTGACAGAGAGAGAGAACACAAGCAGGAACACAGGTAGGGGGAGTGGGAGAGGCAAAGCAGGCTTCCCTGAGATCATGACCTAAGCTGAAGGCAGACGCTTAATGACTGAGCCATCCAGGCACCCAGTTGGAAATTTTAAATACCAGAACTGCTTATTAACACCATTGGCTCGGAAGTTTGTCTTCAATCTGTAATTTTATTTGTCATTTACTATGGTTGATCAATAGCTCAGCAGTGATGACAGAGAATAATGACAGGATAATAATTACTTAGTAATTATAAATTTTGTCTGGTTATATTGACTAATCACAGGTCACAGTTTCTAAAACTAAACTAAACATTTGGGAGGCTCGTTTGGATATAGGAGTATTCATTAAGTTGCTCAGAAATGGATATTCTTAATAAAGAATGAAGATGTGATTTTCTTTGTCTTTTCAATAAAAGTTACCCCAGTATGCACAGTGGTTTAAACATTAAAATTTAAGAGTTTTAAAACGGGAAAAGGATTGACTTTCTAAATTATTTTGATGACATTTTAAAGAACAATTTATTTCTTTGAAACAGATGTTCTCCGTTTCTATTTCAAGCCCTTTAAATGTTAAAAAAAAAAAAAAGTTGAGACCAAACTGCATGAAAATAAGTATCAGAGACATGCCCACAATGAACATACACCAAAGATAAGGGTGAGTGATAACAATTAAGACATTTTCCATTTGGTGGCATCTACACTTGTTAACAATGATGTATTTAACTTGGTTGTTTTTTTTTTCACAAATCTCCATTTTATATTTATAACCACCTGTAGTGTTTATGACAATGTGAAATAATAATTAAAATATTCCCTTGGAGCTATTGAGCATATGGCATGTTGAATCCTCTGTTGATTTCACTGTGACACTGGTTCTATTTTTTTATATGTTTTCTCAACATGGTTATTTTAAGTTTTGCTGAAGCTTTAGTGATGAGACAACCATTTAAAAGGGAAAGAAGAAATTGACTTCTTGCCTTTTTTTTTTTTGCTTGTTTGTTTTTGTTGTTGTTATTGTTGTTAGAGAAATGGGCTGTGTGATTTCTTTGATGCATGCTTTGTCCAAACTTCAAATAAAAATATGACAACTTGGTGTATTTGAAATAATTAGGGTAAGATATCAATGTGTACTAAATACAGCTAAGACTTAAGAGTCAAGAGCCTTACACACTAGTGTCTTTCAGTTCCCTTATTTCAGTTGACACACTGATTTTTAACAATCAGCCTCATACCTAGATGCTGAATTTCCTGCCTACAATAGAAAGTTTTGATTTTAAATATTGGGAGTCTATTTTTTAAGGGCAGGGTTATGTACTAGCCTTTATAATGTGTGGATTAAAAGCATGATACAAACACTAAGAGTATAAAATGTACTATATTTTTTAAACAACTGCCCATCAAAAAGAGACCTAGAAGATTTGTTTCAAAATCACAATATGTTTCCAAGCAGTTATCATTGGTAAATCATTCACATCCTTTTCCTCAATGCTGAAAATTCTTATGAGATATCATTAGACTGTTACAACTTATAATGGAAAAATCAATGCAGTAAGAAAATTAAATTTTACTGATAGCCTTTAGGCAAAATGCAATGTTAAAATGCATTTTAGCTTCCCATGTGGTTCATAGGCAAAGGAAGAAATGGAATCTGGGTTAGCTGTCAGTGCAAAATATTTTTTTAGAAGCTGACAGGCCTGCCTGTGAACCAAACTCTTTCCTAATGCATTTGTTCCTTGATTACTTAATAATGTGAAAATAACCATCCTAACATGATCATTTGAAAGGTCAGAAGTCTGTTCTACTTAAAAAATATTTAAAAAAATAATAATAATTCCCTGGTCAAAATCAATGAGGAGATTCTCAATCTTCCCAGTAAGAGGAGTTAGCTAGCAGAAAGAAAATGGATTCATCCTCTGAGTAACAGAGCAATGACATTTGGACCCCTAGGGAGAGGAAGAGTGGGGCAGAGATACAAAAAGATAGGAGAGAAGGACAGACTAAGAGAGATTTGTGCTAGAAAAAAAAAATCATCAAGATGCCACCTGCCTCTTGTGAAGATGTGACATGTAGACTATGTTTGATGTGGTTTGTAATCACTGTAAGTGACCACTTTCTCTTGTTGGCAGACAGATATAGCAGACATGGATTGACATTCGTGCATCTTATTCATCCTGCATCTATAATAAAGTCATGCTTTATAAGAGTGATTTAAATGACAATGTTCTTTGCTTAATCACCAAGGGAAATGTGCACAGTTAATTTCTAGATCATAAACAAAGAGAGTATTGCTTCATAACACCTTTTCTACTTTAGACCATGACTAAAAAACTCATTTATTGCCCTCATAAAATGCAATGACTAAGTATGAACACAGTTTTTTCCCCTTTGACTTCTAGGAAAAAAATGTTTTGTTTTTTTTTAAGTCTGCATGTTGTTTCATAGGAAAGATTAATATTTTTTCTAACTTCATAGGTTTCAAAAGAATATGGTTATAGTTAATATACAAAATTGTTCTCAACTTTAAATTCTTAATAATGATAATTAATAATATTTGAAAGCACTTAGGTATTTTTACTGATGTCTACAATGTCAAATAATAGTTAAGAGAGCTAATTTATTTTTTAAATAAAGATAGCCAGTGATTTCAGTAATTGAAAGGATATTGGTTGTGTTGCTTAATATCACAATATTATAATATTTTCCACATTTTAAAAAAAAATCTTTGTGTCTTTCCTGATGATTTTTTGCTTTGCTGATTTTCTAGCTCACACTGCACTTTTCTAAGTTGCTTACTGTAAGATTTATTTTCGACAACTTGTAGAAAGTCTTCTTAATCTCTTATTGTAGAGTATCAAGTGAAAAAAATTAATTTAGGCAACAAGTGATTTAAAAGTAGGGGTAGAATCTAAGATACACAGTTGAACTGTATAATTTATCTAAAGTAATATGAATTTGATATACATCAATACAGAAAGTATATTTTTCAAACATCGTATAAGGATTCCTTTTCTCAATTTTGTGATAGAAACTTCCTGTGTTGCATTGCTTAAGCTATCTAAAGAGTATAATGAATTTTAACTCACAAATTTATTACAATCATAAACTTCTCATATCTTGGCCAAATCTTAGAGATAATAGGATTAATCTTTCTCTCATTGTGTCTTCATTTTTCTGATATAGAAGTAAAGGCAGAGATGCTACGTGGTTTCTCAATAGTCATGGATTTGGGATTCAACCTTTATTTGCTGCCTCACATTACAGTAATTAACATATTGCATTGCTTAATTTATTGAGAATGAATTAATAAAGTTTGGTGGTCCCTCTTCTACATTCCTGAAAACCTGGGTAGAAAACACTATGATGCAAACTTGAAACTATTAGTTTAAAAAAATCGTATTGACCATGAAATTATAAAAGTCATAAATTCATTTGGCAATAATTATAGGGAAAATAACCCAGCATACTTAAAATGATACACACTATATCTATCTATCTATCTATCTATCTATCTATCTATCTATCTATCTATCTATCTACTTATCTATCATCTACCTATCTGTCATCTTGAAGATTTTCTGGGCTCTGCATTCCCACCAATTTCAATGAGATATTTTAAAAATTATTGAATTTGTTACAGATGTGTAACTCGGGACACCTGCTCCCATTTATTCCACTATCTAAATATCTGCTTGAATTGTATAGCTCATCTTATTGACTTCAGCATTCTGGATTCTTCTGCAGTAAGCCCCATGCATGACCCATGCCTGTCTAGCTTCATCCTGCTTCACTGGTTTGGGTTTATTCGTACTCTTATTTTTCAACCTTCTAATGGTTTCACTGAAAGCAATTTCTGTTCTCTCATATATGCCTTACTTCTCTCTCTTAATTTTTAAATTTCCTCATTCTCTTAATTATTTATTATTTTTTCTTTTTGTTATTCTCAACATATATTTGGGATAAAGATAATAGTCCTTATTCCCAAGAAAAATGACTTGAAATGTGTCCAATACATGTATATCTGAACCTAAATGTGGAAAATTACTGGATGTGTATACAGAATAAATGTGTTGAATTAGAGATTTTGAGTTAGGGAAACTTGCATTTGGAGCTGGATATATTTATCGGGGTTAAGTAATATTCAGTACCTCTGTGTGTGTTTTAACATCAGAGTAAAAGCATTTTGAAATATACAGGTATGGGGCAGCTCAGTCAGTTAAGCGCAGGACTCGGTTTCTGCTCAGATTCTGATCTCAGGGCTATGAAATCAAGCCTCACACTGGGCTCTGGCTTCCCTGTCAGCAGGAAGTCTGCTTGAGATTCTCTCTCTCCCTCTTCCCACCCTCTGTGAGCACACATGTATTGCTTTCTCTCTCTCAAATAAGTAAATCTTTAAAAATATACAGATATAAAGTAAGATCATTCCTCTTGGTAATATAGCATGTGTTTACATTTCCAGGTTTTACAATCTTGTTCTCCTATTTTTGTGCCTTTTAAGCCTGTTTTATCTGGGGCTGGGCTAATATAATCATAAGTCAGAATTTACTCACAAGTCAAATATCTGCAAATTCTGTTGGATGTTGTATAGATTTTGTCGCATTACATTTGCATCTCAATGGTCACTTTATCACCCAAAATAAAACAGTACTTCTACATAATACCCTACCTGGAATGATCTATTCAGCCTTTTTTCAACTTAAGTCCTCTAAAAAAAAGCATCAGCAACTAGGCCAGTACGTGAAAAAGGAAGAGGCAAGCTCTGTGAGTGAAGAGTAGTTCATTCTGGTTCTAGGGAGACAACAATTTTTATCAGTGAAAGGTGTTTACCATCATTCCTATGTGGACTCAGTATATTTTCTTGACTCTTAATAGAACATTGAATACATTGAATAATTTTCTGTGGAAATTATTCTTAAAGTTTATTCTTATTGTGTGTTATAGCTATATTATAGGCATGAACAACTATTTTTTTATTTAATTGGTAAGAATAGTTTTTCCCCCATCTAAACGCCGACAGCTTTATAGTCTGGACACTAGGTGGAATGACTTTGGACTCGCTTCTTACATCATTGTTTTGGGTCTTGGGAACATCATGCTTTCTTCCAGCTTACCTCATAGGAACAAGTTTAAAGAGTTAGTTAAATCATTTTCTTCACAGTGTGGTATTGAGATGATTTGTCCAGAAAACAACTCCCTGTCAGTGAATTATTTCACTGTACTGTACTTTGTGTTTTAAACAACTTTCCTTCTCCTCCAGGAACAATATATTAGAGAAGAACCTATAAATCATGGCCCCTTGCAGACCTACAGTAGTCCAATGATCTAGACATATTGGCCTGATGGTTATTTTAACTGTTTCACAGCTTCAAAAACACTCATTGCACTGTAGTTCCCCCATAAGGCCCTTGAGTTTGGAAGAATTAATGATTCTCTAAAAATATTATACTTTACAGCTTCATGAGTTCTTAGATCATATCTACTGAGAAAATAAGGTTTGTTTTATTTTATAAAAAATTAAACGGCACTAAAAATGTAAAGCCCATTGTTTCCTGTCACCCTCTCCATAGGGCCTTCACTGAGAGGATTGCACGGTAATTGAAAGCTTCTTCTTTTTTTTTGAATGTGTTTTATATGCCTGGCTTTTCACATGTACAGTTTTAGGGTAGCATTGTAGGGTAGGGATTATGACCAATTAACGATGAGCGGATGGAGGCTCACATTAAACAATGAAATTCTAAGATCACTCATAAGTGACGGAACCTGGATTTAAATCCAAACCTGTCACATTCCAAAAGCTGGTTTTTCTACTATGTCATAGAAGCCTCAGGAAATTAATGAAGCATTTATGATGTCTGATGACAACACATAAAATAAAGGTAGCATCCTCTCAGATCATCATAAGGAAAATACTGAAACGTCTTAAAAATATGAGTGTACTTAAGACAGGCATAATGTAAATGTCAAGAGACTGTAGTATCAGTTTTTAATAACTGTGGCAAAGTCTCTATGATGTAAATCTTTCCAAGTTAAATTTTTATATCTATTGATAACCAAATATGATCTGTTGGTACCTTCATAAAAGAAAAATCAGATTTAAAGACTAGTGAATCATTAACATCACACATTTTACAGTACTATATATTCTTAAAATAACAAAGTATGCTGCCTGTTATCTACTATGCCATAAATATTAACAAAATACTACACTATAATGCAGTAGTCATAAAATAGCAAAACAGATGAAGGAAAATGTCACAGCAACTAGCAGCATGACCTTCCAATATATTCTGCTGCACATTGTTTCATATTTCAAGTAGAGTTCGGGTTTCCATTCATTCCTCTCCTCTACAGTGCTATGGACTAAGGCACAGGTACATGGGGGGAAAAGGTAGCCATATAGAAAAAAAATTAACCCTATTAACAACTGGGCAAACCTCCAGGCATGCCCAAGAATGTTGATCACATAGGAGTTACTGAGCAAGTAGAACACACAAAGCCTCAGCTCCAGGCCTTAAGACACAGTGACCTGTAATTTCCTGTACAATATAGCCAAGTAATGTCCGGGATTTCTATCAATCAGATTTGCAAATTTTTTGGCAAGGAAACGACTTTAATTGGCAGCAAGTCCTGGCTAGGAAAATGCTATAGAAAGCTGTCCAGGGAGTAACATAGGTTCCCTCCCCATTGTGCATATATACATATGTGGACACACACGTGAATTTTTTTTTAGCATTAGCTCTAAATCTATTTCAGAGTTTTAATCTTACATAAAGATTATGCTATTCTCATCACCTTCTACATCTATTACTATTTTTCTTTTCAATAATCTTTTATAGCAATTTAGTTGTAAACGATTTTGTTGCCATTTCCTAGGATTGAAAGAGAGAGAGTACATTGTCGAAATATCAAATCTCAGTTTAGTAATTTAAGTTTACCATGATCATTTGTAGCCTTTAGGCTACTTTCTTAGGGTGACCACTAGATAATATCCTCTAGAGTTCTTAATAAATTGAGACAGATAAAATGTTCTTTGTTGAACAATAAAATATGATGGATATTTCTGCACATTCTAGTTTATCAAGACAGGGCGTGTGGGTAACAAATACAAAACAAATGGCATGGATCCAGTGGCTTGTGAAGGGGATATTTGGGTGACAGAGAGAGCTGTGAATTCTTTCCTTGAGATTCTTTCTGAAAATCTAGGAATATTAGTTAATAATTTGGCTTAGAACCTTATACACTAAGATATAGTATAATATGAAACTGATCTCTTTAATATATGTAGACCATTAGATTAATGCTAGCTTATTTTATAGATATAGTTATCATACTAACCATACACAAAGACTATTTTTATATGCTAAGTGAAGGGTGTTTTAACTTTTTCCATATATTCTGTTTCCTCAGACATTTTATGTCTTTTTAATTATCCACTTTTTTTACCCATAGCATTATTTTTCTAACTTTGAAAGTGCGTTCCATTATTTTTCTACCTTTAGAATGCCTATATATTCTATAAAGGACCCAAACAGATGAAATGTCACTTCTTATAAAATCTCCAGCTCTCTTGGACAAGCCCAATAACTTTTCTTTCCCTCGTTTATCATTACAATCTTTACATTATTTTTTTCTATTTGCACAAAACTCCTTAAGAACAGAGACTCTCTCTTCATCATTACTGTTCATCATTACTAGCATGTAGAACAGTCTGTCATATACAGTATTCAAAAACTGTTTCATAAATTAAGTGACTTGTGGCCAGATCTGTTATACATAGTTGTTGTTTTCTATGGCATTTAAAAAAAGAAATGATAGTCCATTGAGTGTCCATGAGAAAAACAGTTGAATTCCCTTCTGCACTAAAGAAAAAAAAACTTTTTTCCCTTTTGTTTAAAATACACTTATTTATAACTTACTATTTATGGTACACAGTGCCAAAGGTTACAGGGAGGCCTCTATCCCTACAGGTGCTGCCATCATATCGAAAGGGGGTTATGAGCCATACCAGAAGTATCCATCATGCAAGTTTGAACGTGATAAATGTTATAGGGGAGCTCTGAAGAAAAGATTATAGAAATTCTTAGGAGGAAGAATTATTTCAGCACTCTTTATTTTGTCTTCATTCAGTAATACTTGTGAAATGACTATTGCATGCCAGGGACTACAGATATAATAGTGAACAAGACATCATCTCCACCTTCAAAAATTTATAGTTTAAATAAAGTTGGTGTTATGTTGGAAGCACAGGTAAGTGGACAAACAATTCTGGCACAGTGCTGAATGCCACGATCGAGACAGAAAACATCTATTCAAAGTAAGGCAATAAGGGTATCACACGAATAATGCTGATGCATCTACATTACATTAGATTGTCTACTATGTGGAAAACATTTTTCTTTCCATCCATAAATTTCCCTCAGCTTATTACTTTTACACCTGGTCTTAATTCATTTAAGATAAAACATTCCCAAAATATGATTTATCTGTAAAATAGTTGTTGCATGCCAAATAAAGAACAATTTCATAATTTTCTCGCTTTGAAGAAAGAAATATGTTTGTGATTGAACCTGACAGATTTAGAAAATTAAAAAAAAGTGGGATGTAGAGAGAATATTATAATGAATTCCATAGCTATGGAAACAATAATAATTTATCAACCTATATGCAAGATAAATTTGCAATATACTTAGATTACATCTAGTCAATGGAAGTAAAGGCTCTCTATATATGCAGATATACATACTCACAAATATACAGAATGGGCTTTTAATAAATTAGATCAAATAGCATGCCTGCAAATAGGATAATAAACGAATAATTAAAGAACCAAAAAAAGCCAAACAACAATAAAAAACCAGAAAACCAAAGCATGAAAAGGGAGAAGGTACAGCTATCTTAACAAAGCATATTGGTATAGTTGTTAAATTTAGTGCCACTTTGGCATCAGCTGAGCCTCCTGGAATTGGGGGTAGAAACTTTTCTTTTCTTTCTTTTTTTTTTTTTTAGAAACTTATTACAATGCAGAGAACATATCAATTGGTTCCATTTGCTGAATGATGGAAACTGTTGCACTGATTTAAATTATGACAACTGAAGATCTGAACTGCATACATACATAATCAGCGAGTTGAATATCGAGTATCAAAGATACACAGATTAAAATCTAGAGATCATAATATCTTGGTTAATAGAAGTAAGGATTTTTAAAAGCAGTGTGTATTTATGTATGTATGTACTTCCTGTACTATATATTATTGATTTCTGCACTGTATTCCATTCAATTCTTAGGTTGCAAAGAGAGAACATTAGGTACCAAATTATGGGTATCAAGGAAAAGCAAAATGGCAGGGGTAGAGGTACTCACCTCCAATAAAATCATATCTGCTTCAGATTGCTTTCAAAAAGAAAGTCATACTGAAGGAAGGTATGTTGGAAACCACTTAAAGACAGTAAATGCTAGAATTACATTGGAAATTTTATCATGAGAAAGTGGAGCTCAATGTTTGATTATTTTTAAGCAAGTTATATCATTTTCCTAAATAATACCGAAAAGTGAGAATTGGTATGATTATGAATATGCAATAAATATTTCTTTGAAAAAATATTAAAATGCATTTTATTTGATTTTGTGGCCAAAGTGAGATTTAGAAAAGTATGGATTCTTGTACCAATCATTCTAAAAATGGTTCTAGGCATATAAAATATAAAGATAATCTTTGCTCTTAGAGACACTCATAGTCTACCTGGAGAAGGACAATATGCAGACTCTTACAATATTGCTTAATCAATTTCAGGAAAGAAGAAGGCAAACATATGGGGGGCATGTGACATGGAGATTGCTTAGGAAGGAAAGAGGGGATTTCACATTCTTCGTAGAGTAAATAAAACCTCTTAACTCGAGTCTTAAATGTTAAGTATGAGTTAGCCATATGAAAATGGAAAGGAATATTTAAAAAAGTATACTTTTCTATATGTTTGTATAACAAGGAAAAATGTTAAAAAGAATGAATACCAAACTAAGAAATTTAATATGCAAAAGCTCAGTTGTGTAAAAGAATTGTTAAAAATGAATGAAACACTAGTTTGCTGCAGTGGGTATACGTTAGGTAAGAGAGAAAGGTTACTGAAGTTTTTAAATGTCAACTAAGAAGTTTTTTTTTATGTATACATTTCAATGCTTTTTTTTTTTTTGAGAGAGAGAGAGAGAGAGAGAGTGCACATGTGAGTGAGCAGGGGATGACGCAGAGGGAGAGGGAGAGAGAGAATCTTAAGCACGCTCCACATCCAGCCCTAGGAAGGGCTGAGATCATGACCTGAGCCGAAATTAAGAGACGCTTAATGGACAGAGCCACCAGGCATCCCTCAATACTCAATACTACCTTTTAAAATAAAAATTGCAGTACTTACCACAAACACACTTTCCTAAATTACTTGTTGAACTGTTTTTTAATATCTCTCTCATTTAGCAGACCATAAGCTCCATGGGGGCAGAATTGTGTCCAGTTCACCATTACCAAGACATTATATATGATTTGTAATCATTGTTAAAAAAATATTTGTTCAATTACATGATTAAATCTTGAAGACAGTGAAGAGCCAATGAGGGATTTTTATATATTACAATATATTGTAAAAGTGAAGTTGAACATCAGGGAGACACATTTAAACTTCTATTTCAGTAGTTTAAGGTGTAAATAAATTGTAAGTTTCTGGAATGGGCCATTGGGTAAGATGATAGGCCTTTTGGTGAAATAAGCCTTTAGACTGAAATTTGTTTATAACACTTCTGTATATTCTAAAATTTTAAAATTCTATATTTAAAAAATATTGTTGAAGTATAATTGACATACAATCTTATCTTACTTTCAGGTGTGCAACATAAGTGATTCATCTTTTCTATATATTATGTTCACCACAAGCATAGCTACCATCTGTCAACATATAATTCTTTTATATCACTGACTATATTCCCTATGCTATGCCTTTTATTCTCACAGTTTATTCATTCCATACCTGGAAGTCTATATCTCCTCCTCCCCTTTGCCCATTTGCCCACCCTCTTACTTCCCTTCCTTCTGGCAACCAGTAGTTTGTTCTCTGCATTTAAATGTCTAATTCTGCTTTGAGTTTCTTTATTTTTTTTTTCTTTTTCTTTTTTAGATTCCAAATGTGAGTGAAATCCTATGGTATTTTTCTTTCTCAGTCTGATTTATTTCACTTAGTATAACAACCTCTTGGTCCATCTGTGTTGTTGCAAATAGCACAATCTCATCCTTTTTATGGTTGTGTAATATTCTAGAGTGTGTGTGCGTGTGCGTGTGTTATATCTTCTGTATTCATTTATCTATTGATGGAAACTTAGGTTGCTTCCATATGGTGACTATTGGAAATAATGTTGTAATAAACCTAGGGGTGCATGTATCTTTCTCAACTTATGTCTTTATTTTCTTTGGGTAAATAGTAGTGAAACTATTGGATCCAAATTTAAAGATTTTATTTATTTATTTGTCAGAGATACAAAGAGAGAAGAGAGTACAAGCAGGGGGAATGGCGGGCAGAGGAAACCTGATGAGCTGGGTGCCCATCAGCTGAGCTGTGAGCCTGATGCAGGACTTGATCCCACGATCCCAGGATCATGACCTGAGCTGAAGGCAGATGCCTGACTGACTTAGCCACCCAGGTGTCCCATGGATCCAAATTTAATCCTTAGAAATCACATTTATTATATGAAGGCATAATGACTGTAGGCAAGTGATAAACAATATATAACCTATGAGAAACATTATACATTCTTTACACATAGTCCCTCATCTAATAAGTGAGAAAATTGAGATTGGAAAGGGTTGAATTCAGCCAATTCCTCTCTGGTGGACTTCACCCCCTTATATAGTCAACTTGTTATTTTTGGCAAACAGAAGATGATATTAGGTGTCAGTTTTTTTAAGCAAATCACACTTATATCTTTCTCATTACTGTAATGAAAAGTAAAACAAAGAATAATTTTGTTTTGTATTAGTCGGGGTCTAGTCTTTGAAACAGAATCCACTCTCCATGTTTCGCATAAGGGACTGGAGCAGTACTGTGAATGAATAAGAAAATATTTGGAAGGGTAGAATAGCAAATGGCAAATGGAGATGAAAATGGCAAGTTTGTGAACAAATAATAATATTGGTGAGACCAAGAGTCTGCACCTGCTTCTGTGATGTTGAAGATGCTACTGCAGTTAGTCTTGGATTCAACAAAGAAATTTCACCTCTCTCAAAGCTGGAAGTACTGCAAAAGGGAATGTCCCAGGCTACCTGAGTCTTGAATGCACCAACGCAGCCCAGCCAATCTTATGGCTGCTGCTAGGAATTGCTATACTGCTGGTATAGGAACCAGAATAATTTCCTCTTTTTTTTTTTCCTTTTTATTTTCCTGCTTCTTATTTCTTTCCATTGCTTCCTATTGCCAACATTTGGAGGAATTTTGCTGTCATGGAAAGCTGGAAAATATAATTCATTGAAAAACAAGTTTTATCAGTTTAGTGCAGAGTTTTAAAGAGTAGTTATGGGTCTGGGAAACAACAGGTAGGCAACTGGAACAGATGATATTTCAAAATAGATGGATTGTAGAGTATGTTTTCTCTGTTAAAGGTAGTCATAGAAATTACTTTTGAAAGACATATTACTTACAAATGCTATAAGACCAATGTGCTTTTATAACTAAATAATCATTTTATTCTAGGAATTACGTAATACATCCACTTCAAAGATGTTTTTCTTACTTAAAAGACAAATCTATTCAAAAGAAAAACATCATGTTTTTTACATTTCCAAGTGTAAAGCCAAAGTCTAAGCACCCCCACCTAAACTTAAAAGGTAAAGGAATGAAAAAGAACAACCACAAATGCCAACAACACCACCCTTCCAATAATTTGAGCATAAATTTGAAATTGAATTTTTATATTAAATGTATACTTTAAAAAATGAATGTAATTCATTGATTAGGAATCTTTTTGATGAAAGAATTCTAGTTAAGCTAGAATTAGCTTAAATATGAAGGGAAACACAAAGGTTTGCATAGTCAAATCATGAGAAATATGTAGCCTTAGGACTTATGAAGCATACACATTTATGTCTGTATCTTGTATGTATGTATGGGTATTTTTTTCAGTCTCTGTTTCTCATCTCTTCTGTGTGCCTTCCATCACCCTTCTTTTTATGGGGCTCTTCACATGATCTTGGATCCATGATGAATGGCACATTGAAGTGTGTTTTTTCATAACTTCAAGATCAAGAGTAAATTATTCTTTTCTCCCAGCTGAAGTTTAACAAATCCTAAGGAAGAGTTCTAATTGTTCCATTTTCATGTGACCTACCTTAGAAAAAAATATGATTGAGAATGAGGAATATTGCATTTGTCTTAGCATGTTTCATTCTTTTCCTATTCCAGGAGAGAACAGTTTTCCGTAAGTGGAGATTACACAGACATGGACCCTAGAGGACATTTGAAGGATAGGAATTATCCTCAAATTACATCTAGTCTGTATAATAGCCCCCCCTTTTATATGGCCCTCATGCCAAAAAGTTTTCTCAACACTTCCATGATTTTATAAAAACTTAATAATTTACATTAGCTAGATATATTAAATATAGTTAATAACATTATAGCCAAATATATATTGCTTTTCATTTTACAAATAACTTCATAAGATATGATACAAATCAAGTTTTCTAAGCAAAGCCCCACTGTAGATCTATTGATGTGTTTTGGATCTCAGGGCTTAAATGTGTCTCTGCATTATAGTGCAAGATTCCAACTCGCTGCAGAGTGTACTTTGCACTACTCTACCCATGTAGAAAACTTGAGTTAGTGCAATAGTACTTGTTTGAGGGACATAAAAAATCAGGGTTTTATATAAATTTAAGGAAAATACATTTAATTACACTTATATTAACATCCTGAAGTATATCATTCATTCTTCAGGTATTTTTGCTCAATGTTATTCATATTCATAGTCCTATGATATCAAAATCATAAAAGAATTATTAAAGATTCCAACATGTTTCTGTTAAATGATTTAAATGTTCACTTCTATGCATTTCAAGTGTATACATATATTAAAATAATACACTGAATTTTGAATGTTGTTATGACAGTTCTCTCCTTTCTTTAACAATGCAAACATGTGAAACACTTTTTCCAAAGAAAAAGAAAAAAGAAATTGTCGTTTCTAATTATGGACCACAACTACAGACATTATAACACAACAATGATGAGAATGACAACTAATAAACATTTAAACATTTTTCTTAAGTAAAAGGGAAATTAGATAATGTTGCATACTTCTGTTCAATTCTTGTTTGTATAGTATTTCCTCAAAGACCTAAATACTTGCTGCAATTTTCTGAGGTTTTGAACAATATCATAGAGCCACATTACAAGTGGTTGTAGATTATTTTAATTTAAGGTGGATGGGATAATCACTAAAAAATGTTGCAACTTGAATTCTGAGAAGTAGCTTTGTTGTACACAGACAGTATAAACTTTGGTAGAGTGAATCCTCTCTAAAAACAGATCATCCTCCATAGAGTTCCTCAATATGGATGACTGACCATATAGTATAAAAGGATTCATAGTGAGAGAAAACATTAAATAAAAGACACAACAACAAGAAAACAATCTGCTTTTAAAAATGGGTCGAAGACCTTAACAGGAAAAGTAGCAAGATGGGGGAGGAGTAGGAGACTGATTATCATCAGGTCCCAGAAATTCACCCAGATAATTATCAAACCATTCTGAACACCTACAAATTCTATAGGAGATTGAAGAGAAGAAGAGCAGCAATTCTAGGAATAGAAAATCGACAACTTTCCAGAAGGTAGGACATGCGGAGAAGTGAATCTGAAGAGATAGGAAGATAGACCCCTGGGGGATGGGACCACCTCCCAGCAAGTGAGAGAGCAATGGAGGACAAAATTGGAACTTTTAGAAGTCTTCTCCACTGAGGAACATTGCCCCAGAGGCTAAGCGGAGGGTGACTCCATCACAGGGACAGTGTGGTCTCAGGACACATGGAGACACAAAAAGACCAGGGGTGTCTGAGTGCGACAGAGCTCCCAGGTATCAGAGAGAAGCCAACAGGAGAGACGGAGCTAACCGGAGAAGGCGTCTCTAAGGTTGGTGTTACCTTGGGCCATGAACCAAAGCACAATCGGGCCACTACTCTTTGAGCGAGCACCCCACGGGTGGCAGACCTGGAGAGACACCCTCCTTCCTCCTCTGGGAGTAGCGGCACGGGCGCTGCTGCAGGAATTTCTGGGTTTGGAGATTCTAAACAGGGCCACAAGCCAGAGATAGAAACGCTTGGTCACAGGCCTTGTGAACTCATAGTGCAGCTGGAGACCAGGGAGACAGGAGGGACTGACTGCTTTTCTCTGAGGATGCAATGAGGAGTGAGGCCCTGAGCTCTCGGCTCCTCCAGGTCAGAGACTGGGTGGCCGCCATTTTCATTCCTGTGCTCCAAAGCTGGAAGGAAAGCGTTCAGGGAACAAGAGCTCCCTAGAGGGAACCCGAGCTGATTACTTATCATGGACCCTAGCGAGGGCGGTGCAATTCCACCTCGGGCAAAGACACTTGAAAATCACAGCAACAGGCCCTTCCCCCGGAAGGTCAGCAAGAACATCCAGCCAAGGCCAAGTTCACAGATTGCTGAGAATTGTGGAACTCCAGCGTTAGGGGAAAGCAACACGGAGAATTCATGGCTTTTGCCCATGATCCTTTAGTCGTTCAAAGATAAATTCTTTGAATTTTATTTTTTTCTTACTCTTTCATTTTAAATTTTTTTCTCATTCCTATTTTATCGTTTTTTTTAAAGGTTTTATTTATTTATTTGACACAGAGAGAGAGATTACAAGTAGGCAGAGAGGCAGGCAGAGAGACAGGGAGAGGAGGAAGCAGGCTCCCCGCCGAGCAGAGAGCCTGATGCGGGCCTCGATCCCAGGACGCTGAGATCATGACCTGAGCCGAAAGCAGAGGCTTTAACCCACTGAGCCACCCAGGCGCCCATATTTTATCGTTTTTAACTATTATATCTTATCAGTACTTTTTAATCTTTTTAAATTTTCATTATTACAGTCATATTTTATCCCTTTGTTGTATTTACCTTATTTTTTGTATACATATAGGGTCTGTTCAATTCACCAGTCTAATAGATAGAGATAGAGTCAGAGACAGAGATAGATATAGAAACAGAAATAGATAATATAGATATAGGGTTCTGTTTTATTTGTTTTTGTTTCTGTTTCTGTTTTTTTTTTCTTGTTTGTTTTTTTTTTTCCTTCTTTCTTCTCCCCCCTGGTATAGGTCTCTTCTGATTACGTTAGTGTATATTTCTCTGGGGTCATAGCTACCCTTTAGTATTGTGTTCTCTCATCCATCTATTCTTATCTGCATAAAATGACAAGGCAGAAAAAATCACCACAAAAAAAAGAACAAGAGGTAGTAACTATGGCTAGGGACCTAATGAATGTAGACATTAGTAATATGACAGAACTAGAGTTCAGAATAATGATTATCAAGGTGCTGGCTAGGATCAAAAAATGCATGAGAGATAATAGAGAATCACTCTCTAGAGAAATAAAAACCCTTTTGAGAGAAATAAAACAACTAAAATCTAACTAACCTGAAATAAAAAAAAGCTATTAATGAGGTGCAATCAAAAATGGCGGCTCTTACTAGTAGGATAAATGAGGCAGAAGACAGAATTGGTGATATAGAAGAAAAAATGACAGAGAATGAAGAAGCGGAGGAAAAGTGAGACAAACAACTACTGGACCACGAGGGGAGAATTCGAGAGATACGTGATATCATAAGACTAAACAATATTGGAATAATTGGGATCCCAGAAGAAGAAGAAGAAGGGGGGACAGAAGGTATATTGGAGCAAATTATAGTACAGAATTTCCCTAATTTGGCGAAGGGAACAAGTCAAAATCCAGGAAGCACAGAGAACCCCCCTCAAAATCAATAAAAATAGGTACACCCCCCCTCAAATAATAGTAAAACTTACAAGTCTTAGTGTCAAAGAGAAAATCCTGAAAGCACTTGGGAACAAGAGGTCTATAACATACAATGGTAGAAATATTAGACTGACAGCCAACCTACCCACAGAGACCTGGCAGGCCAGAAAGAACTGGCATGATATATTCAGAGCACTAAATGAGAAAAATAGGCAGCCAAGAATACTATATTCAGCTAGGCTGTCATTGAAAATAGAAGGAGAGAGAAAAAAAACTTTCAGGACAAACAAAAACTAAAGGAATTTGCAAACACCAAGCCAGCCCTACAGGGAATATTGAAAGGGGTCCTCTAAGCAAAGAGAGAGCCTAAAAGAAACATAGACCAAAAAGGAAGAGACACAATATACAGTAACAGGCACCTTACAGACAATACAATGGCTCTAAATTCATATCTCTCAATAGTTACCCTGAATGTAAATGGACTAAATGCCCCAACTAAAAGACACAGGGTATCAGAATGGATAAAAAAAAAAAACCCATCGATATGCTGTCTACAAGAAACTCATCTTACACGCAAAGACACCTCCAGATTTAAAGTGAGGGGATGGAAAACAATTTACCATGCCAATGGACAGCAAAAGAAAGCTGGAGTGGCAATCCTTATATCAGATAAATTAGATTTTAAGGCAAAGAATATCATAAGAGATGAGGAAGGACACTATATCATACTTAAAGGATATGTCCAACAAGATNGTCCAACAAGAAGATCTAACAATCATAAATATCTATGCCCCTAACATGGGAGCAGCCAATTATATAAACCAATTAATAACAAAATCAAAGAAACATTGACAATAATACAATAATAGTGGGGATTTTAACAACTCCCTTACTGAAATGGACAGATCATTGAAGCAAAATATCAACAAGGAAATTAAGGAAATAGGGAAGAATACACATTCGTCCCTATTGCAAGTGGTACATTCTCCAGAATAGACCACGTTCTGGGTCACAAATCAGGTCTCAACCAGTACCAAAAGATTGGGATCATTTCCTGCTTATTTTCAGACCATAATGCTCTGAAATTAGAACTCAACCACAAGAGGAAAGGTGGGAAGAACTCAAATACATGGAGGCTAAAGAACATCCTACTAAAGAATGAATAGGTCATTAACCTGGAAATTAAGAATTTAAAAAATTCATGGAAACAAATGAAAATGAAAACACAACTGTTCAAAATCTTTAGGACACAGCAAAAGCAGTCCTGAGAGGAAAGTATATAGCAATACAAGCCTTTCTCAAGAAACAAGAAATGTCTCAAGTACACAATTTAATCCTACACCTAAAGGAGATGGAGAAAGAACAACAAAGAAAGCCTAGACCCAGCAAGAGAAGAGAAATAATAAATATCAGAGCAAAAATCAATGAAATAGAAACCAAAAGAACAGTGGAACAAATCAACGAAACTAGGAGCTGGTTCTTTGAAAGAATTAATAAGATTGATAAACCCCTGGCCAGACTTATCCAAAAGAAAAGATAAAGGACTCAAATTAATAGAATCATGAGAGAAAGAGGAGAGATCACAACCAACACAAAAGAAATACAAACAATTATAAGAACATATTATGAGCAACACTACAGCAGCAAATTTGATAATATGGAAGAAATGGATGCATTCCTAGAGACATATAAAGTACCAAAACTGAACCAGGAATAAATTGAAAACCAGAATACACCCACAACTAGTAAGAAGATTGAAGCAGTCATCAAAAATCTCCCAACAAACAAGAGGCCAGGGCCAGAGGGCTTCACAGGGAAGATCTACCAAACATTTAAAGAAGAATTAATACATATTCTCATGAAACTGTTCAGAAAAATAGAAATGGAAGGAAAACTTCCAAGCTCATTTTATGAGGCCAGCATTACCTTGATCGCAAACCAGGGAAAGATCCCATCAAGAAGGAGAATTACAGATGAATATCCTTGATGAACATGGATGCAAAAATCCTCAGCAAGATACTAGCAAATAGAATCCAACAGCACATTAAAAAGATTATTCACCACAACCAAGTGGGATTTATTCCTGGGCTGCAAGTTTGGTTTAACATTTGCAAATCAATCAATGTGATACAAGACATTAATAAAGAAAGAATAAGAACCATATGGTCCTCTCAATAGATGCTGAAAAAGCATTTGACAAAGTACAGCACCCTTTTTTGATCAAAACTCTTCACAGTGTAGGCATTGAGGGTACATACCTCAATATCTTCAAAGCCATCTATGAAAAACCCACAGCAAATATCATTGTCAATGGAGAAAAACTGAGAGCGTTTCCCCTAAAGTCAGGAACATGACAGGGCTGTCCACTCTCACTACTGCTATTCAACATAATACTAGAAGTCCTAGCCTCAGCAATCAGACAACAAAAAGAAATAAAAGGCATCCAAATTGGCAAGGAAGCAGTCAAACTCTCACTCTTTGCAGATTATATAATACTTTATGTGGAAAACCCTAAGGACTCCACTCAAAACTTCTAGAACCCATCCAGGAATTCAGTCAACTGTCAGGATATAAAATCAATCCACAGAAATCAGTTGCACTTTTATATACCAACAACAAGGCAGAAGAAAGAGATATTAAGGAGTCGATCCAATTTACAAATGCACCCAAAATCATGAGATACCTAGGAATAAACCTAAACAAAGAGGCAAAGAATCTGTACTCAGAAAGCTATAAAGTACTCATGAAAGAAATTGAGGAAGACACAAAGAAGTGGAAAAACATTCCATGTTCATGGATGGGAAGAACAAATATTGTGAAAATGTCTCTGCTACCCTGAGCAACCTACACATTTAATGCATCCCCCATCAAAATACTAGCAATTTATTTCAAAGAAATGGAACAAATAATCCTAACACTTATATGGAACAAGAAAAGAGCCCCGAATAGCCAAAGGAATGTTGAAAAAGAAAACCAAATTTGGTGGCATCAGAATTCCAGACTTCAAGCACTATTACAAAGCTGTCATTATCAAGACAGTATGGTATGGTACTGGCACAAACACAGACACATAGATCAGTGGAACAGAATAGAGATCCCAGAAATGGAACCTCAACTCTATGGTCAACTAATCTTCGACAAAGCAGGAAAGAATGTCCTGTGGGAAAAAGACAGTCTCTTCAACAAATGGTGTTGGGAAAACTGGACAGCCACATGCAGAAAAATGAAACTGGATCATTTCCTTACACCACACACAAAAACAGACTCAAAATGGATGAAAGACCTCAATGTGAGAAAGGAATCCATCAAAATCCTTGAGGAGAACACAGGCAGCAACCTCATCAACCTCAGCTGCAGCAACTTCTTCCCAGGAACATCACCAAATGCAAGGGAAGCAAGGGCAAAATGAACTGTTGGGATTTCTTCAAGATTAAGAGCTTTTGAACAGCAAAGGAAACAGTCAACAAAACCAAAAGACAACTGACATAATGGGAGAAGATTTTTGTGAATGACATATCAAATAAAGGGCTAGTATCCAAAATCTATAGCTTCTCAAACTCAACACCCATAAAACACATAACCCAGTCAAGAAATGGGCAGAAGACATGAACAGACATTTCTCCAAAGAAGACATCCAAGTGGCCAACAGACACATGAAAAAATGCTCTACATCACTCAGCATCAGGGAAATACAAATCAATACCACAGTGAGATACCACCTCACACCAGTCAGAATGGCTAAAATCAACAAGTCAGGAAACGACAGATGTTGGCCAGGTTGCAGAGAAAGGGGAACCCTCCTACACTGATGGTGGGAATGCAAGCTGGTGCACCCACTCTGGAAAACAGTGTGGAGATACCTTAAAAAGTTGAAAATGGAGCTACCCTATGACCCAGCAATCGCACTACTGGGTATTTACCCTAAAGATACAAAGGAAGTGATCCTCAGGGGCACATGTGCCCGAATGTTTATAGCAGCAATGTCCACAATAGCCAAACTATGGAAAGAACCTAGATGTCCATCAACAGATGAATGCATAAAGAAGATGTGGTATATCTATACAATGGAATACTATGCAGCCATCAAAAGAAATGAAATCTTGCCATTTGCAATGACATGGCTGGAACTACAGGGTCTTCTGTTAAGTGAAATAAGTCCATCAGAGAAAGACAATTATCATATGACCTCTCTGATATGAGGAACTTGAGGTGCAGGGCATGGGTTCGTGGGGGGTAAGGAGGAAAAAATAATGAAATAAGGGGATTGGGAAGGAGACAAACCGTAAGAGACTCTTAAACTTACCAAACAATGTGAGGGTTACTAAGGGGTATGAGGGTAGGGATAGGGTCGATAGTTTATGGACATTGGGGAGGGTTTGTGCTATGGTCAGTACTGTGAAAGGTGTAAGCCTGATGATTTCCAGACCTGTACCCCTGGGGCAAATAAAAAATTAAAAAAAGACCTTAACAGATACTTCACCAAAATTTATAGATTGTAAATAAGCATGTAAAAAGATGCTCTACATCTTTTTCATCAGATAAATGCAAATTAAAACAATAATGAGATACAACTACACACTTACTAGAATGGCCACCATCTGGAACACTGACAATACCAAATGGTGATGATGTGGTGCCTCGGGAACTCTGATTCATTGTGGCTGAGAATGCAAAATAGTTCTGCTTCTTTGGGAGACAGTTTTTAGGTTTCCTACAGAACTCAACATACTCTTACCATGAGATCTTGCCATCACGCACTTGGTATTTATGCAAAGGAGTTGAAAATTTTTGTCTATGCAAAAACGTGAACACAGATGTTTATAGCACCTTTATTCATAATTGCCAAAACTTGGAAGGCACCAAAATATCTTTCAGTAGGTGAATATATAAACAAACTGTGGTACATTGAGAAAGTGCAATTTTATTAAAAAGAGAAAAAGAGGAAGAAATGAGATATCAAGCCATGAAAAGACATGGGCTAACCTAAGATGCATATTACTAAGCAATAGAAGCCAGTCTGAGAAAGCTATGTACTATATGATTACAGTTATATGGCATTTGATAAAGGCCAAAACATGAAGACAACAAAAAAGATCAGTGATTGCCAGGGATTTGGGTGGGAGAGATGGATAGGTGGGGCAGAGAAGAGTTTTAGGGCAGTGAAAATGCTTTTTGATATTATAATGATGGATATATGTCATTACACATTTGTCTAAACCCACTGAATGTACAACACTGAGTGAACCCTCTGATAATCTGTGGACTTTGGGTGATTATGACATGTCAAAGTAGATTCATCCTTAGTGGAAGCTATGCATGTGTAGGAACAGGGATTTAGGGGAAATCCCTGTACTTTACTCTCAATTTCATTGTAAACCTAAAGCTAATCTAAAAAATCAAGTCTTTAAAAATAAAGAAGGGATAATAAAGTATGTGTGACTTCTTTATTAATGTTATTAGTTCACATTTTTTCAAGTATTCTTTCTTTACATTTAACCTTAAATGTAAGTATAACCTTCACTATTCCTTTAAACAAAAATAAATAAAAATAGTAAAATTGAGGCATTCGGTGTCATCAGTTGACCTTTGAAATACTTAAAATATGTTTTTTGATGTGTCTGAGGCCTTTATCGCTATCTGTCCTGTGGGACCTGCTGTAATGTTTTATAAATGGAAGACACTTTAAAACTGCAATCCAGAGAATCACCTGGAAAAGAGTTTATGGATTCTGTTATTTCATGGAGGAAAATACTGAGGACAGAAAGATGTTTGCTTAAGGTCACAAAACAAAAAGTAAAACTATATTTTATGTTTTCCTTTTCTCTATCCATTGCTCTCTGCACTAAATCACACAGCTTCAGAAGTCCTGGGATACATTCTTTGTATTTAACTCAATCTGTAGCATTGGGTACATATTCATTCAACAGATATTTATTGAATGATTGTTGTGTACTATGTAGTATTCTAGGAAATAGGAATATAAAGATGATAGGTGCAGATAATCATGTTCAGTATAAATGAGGTACAGTGCTGGAAGACAACACATATTCTCCAGTGTTTATAATTGAAATTAATTGGATGGACTAGATGGAATCTATGGCTCTTCTGGTCAAAAGTGTTCCAATATTTACCACTATATCTCAAATATATTACATTAGCACTTCACGTCTTTTGTTTCTAATTTATAAAACTACCCTAATAAGTGTTACTATCACCACTTTACACATGAGAAAGTCATTAACTTTCCAAGTATTGCCATCAACTTAAAATAGAAAAGCTGACTTCAACCCTGGTAAGCCCAAATCTAGGCACTCTATAATATCAAGCTGCTACTGTTTCTCATTTTTGCTTTTTAACAAAGTTTACATATCTATCAAACTAGTAATTGGAAAAAATTTTAAAAGTCACCTTTATGCTTACTAGAAAATACTTAGGCTTTCTCTGAAAGCAGTCTTCCCTCATGCATGTACACCACATGTGCCAAGGTCACACTCCTGCTAGAATTCTCCCGGGTCAGTGTCAGTGCTGTGCAATAGGACTTTCTGAAATGATGAATATATCTGATATTTTCACTGTTCAATATGGTAGCCAATGGCCCCACATAGCTACTGAATACCTGAAGTATAGTTAGGGTGACCGTGGAACTGAATATTTAATTTTAGTTGATTTAAACTTAATTTAAATAGCTATGTGACTGTTGAATACTTGGAACTTGGCTGGTAATACTGAGGAATTTAATTTTAATTTTATTTAAATTTAATTTTGAACACTGTCAAATAATAATGATGTACTGTCTGTTGGCTAATTGAACATAATAAAAAATTAATAGATAGCCACATTTGGTTAGTGGCTAGCAAAATGGCTGGTGGATATTGCAGGTCTGTACACATTTGAATGTGCATGAATGGATTTCAAAAGACCAGTGGATCTCCTACACGTGAGTACTATAATATGTCATATGAAATTTTCTTAAGGTAGGTTTTTCTATCATATTCTCAAGGGATTCACTGAAGTATTAAGAAATGTTCCTCTCCAGGGCGCCTGGGTGGCTCAGCGGTTTAAAGCCTCTGCCTTCGGCTCAGGTCATGATCTCAGGGTCCTGGGATCGAGGCCCACATCGGGCTCTCTGCTCGGCAGGGAGCCTGCTTCCTCCTCTCTCTGCCTGCCTCTCTGCCTACTTGTGANAAAAAAAATCTTTAAAAAAAAAAAAAAAAAAAAAAGAAATGTTCCTCTCCAGCAGGAGCATCGAAGTTCTTCTTCTTCTTCTTTTTTTTTCCTAATCCCTGTATTTATCCCATATTACTTTTGTTTCTACCCTGATAAGGTTGATTCTTACTAAACTTTGCTTCTGAGTCTGTGGATATTGAAATCTCCCTGTAACAATATATAAAATGGAGATGGAATTTTTAGTAATTTTGATGAAACATGATCAAACTCTTTTTATATACATACATTTAAAGATATTATTCCAAAGAAGATGTGAAAATAAAGGGTTCTAATTCCAAAACCCTGTTGTTTTGATGGTGGTTGCTAGTGTTCTTAAGCAAATATCTTGTTCTGGATTTTGTAAAGGAAAGAATATGGTCTTTACAAGTTTATCACCACCTTCCAAAATTCTCATTAAATGAGTCCATTCATCCATCCATTCTTCAAACACTCAGAAAGGTTGTACTATGTGCTTGTCATTGTATTTAGCACTAATGATACAAATATAGCCAGGAAAAGTAGTTCCCTTTAGCAAGGACCTAGTAACCAGTATGGTGAGTAGACAAGCAAGTGACATAAATTATAACACATTATGGTAAATGTTATAATGAAATACAAGTGAAGAGTTTTTGAATTCTTATTTAATATTAAGTACTGTGCTGAATGATTATGTGCATTTTCTTCTGTAATCTCCACAGCATGACTTTCTGGCTTGTTACTATTATTTTTCACAATTTAAAGATGATAAAAATCAAGCCTGAGAATTACTAAGTAACTTACTCTGGGCCACATAGCTGTAAGTAGCTGCACCCACTGTATTCTCAGTCTGGAGAGGGTGATAGAATGGTCACGAAAGGTTGAGAGAAGGCAGTGAAATCTATATAAAGGTACATTTTTATTATAGCTCCTTGGAGGATTTGCTAAGCACTAGGGATTCAAGAACAGTAGCAAGACTCAAAGTCAAATTACTTTTACCTGGACTCTGAAAGTTTTATTATTTTTTTCTTCTACCACCTACTTCTAATTAATATCCCAACTAAATTGATTTACATCAAAGATGATTGAATTTTAATATAAGATAAATGGTGATACTTCATTCTATTATATTAAGCATATTAGCATAGTGTTAGATTACTGTTTTAGAATATTAGTGACCACTTTTGCTCTCTGTTCTTTAGTGCACTGAATCTGAAAGAGACAGAAAGGGCACACTTTTAGCAGATTAGCCTTATCCAGTAGAGGATCTTGACTATCTCAGGAGCAAGGATTGTGGTCAGATCCAACTAACGAATTTTCAGGGCCCAATGTGAAATGAAACTCCAGAGAACATTTGTTCAAATATTATTAAGGATTTCAACAAGGACACAAAAGAGCATTAAACCAAACACAGGGCCTTCTCTGTGCAGGACCCCGTGCAAGTGTACAGGTCATGAGCTCATGAAGCCAGCCCTGATATTTTTCTGTAAAACACTTATATCCTTCTCCAAATGTGGCAGAAATATATATGCTGCATAGTATAGGAGTTTGAAGTGCCTGTATCTCAATCTTGATGCCCTTTCTTTGGCAAGGAACTCCACAGCCCTTCCTGAAGGAGCTGATGCAGCTGCCTGTGTTTGTGTGACCTCAGGTGACAAATCCAGAACTGAACAGGTAATCCAAGCTGAGCCAATAGATTTCTTCCTTGAAGAACCAGGAATGTTTTAACCAAGAACACAGGAATATATTCAAATGTTCTAAATCGTGAAGCTCGTAATTTGGGAGATTTGGGGATAATGAGAGCAGAATCCGAAGCTCTGTAGATAAAACTTTGTGGGAAACCCAGATCTAAAACATCATGTCAGCCATGGGTTGTGGAGTCCAGCAAAACCAGAGATAACAATAAGAGAAGGAGGGAGGGAGAGGGGAAGAGAGAATGAAAGAGAGATGAAGGAAAGGGAAGGGAGAGAATAAGCTGCATGGGAAATGAGTGTTCATTCTCTGTTGAGTCTTAAGAACACTATGTCATCAGGTTACCATTTTTTTTTCCTCATCCTTTTAAAGGAGGGGATATCCTTTAAAAAAAAAATTTGGGCGCCTGGGTGGCTCAGTGGGTTAAACCCTCTGCCTTCGGCTCAGGTCATGATCTCAGTGTCCTGGGATCGAGGCCCGCATCGGACTCCCTGCTCGGCAGGGAGCCTGCTTCCTCCTCTCCCTGTCTCTCTGCCTGCCTCTCTGCCTACTTGTGATCTCTCTCTCCGTGTCAAATAAGTAAATAAAATCTTAAAAAAAAAAGATTTTATTTATTTGAGACAGAAAGAGTGAGAGAACACAAGCTGGACTGAGGGATAGAGGGAAGGGAGAGGGAGAAGGAGACTCCCTGCTGAGCAGGGGCTCCATCCAGGACTCTGAGATTATGACCTAAGCCAAAGGCAGATGCTTAACCTACCGAGCCATCCAGGGGCCCCCAGGATATTCTTTTAAATGAGAGAAATGGAGTACAGATGTTGATTACAATTTTCATTAACTTCTTTCAGCCCCATGTGTCTTCTGTTTCCCTAGTATGATCCTGTTACTACTACTGCTAGTTTGACTGGGTTGCCATTTCCTTCAGTCAAATAACCCTAGATATTGAAATCTATGGTGTGATTCCAATTGCTTGTGAAACTGAAGTAAATGTAAAAGTGTCATGAGTCATGACACTTTCTACTGTGAAAATTGTGACTATTACAACGTTAGTATTATTACTCATTTAAAAGTAATGAAAAAAATAATAAACCAGCTCTCAAACTCCAGGTAATTGGCACAGCACAAGAGCTATAATTGGGACCAAATATTTCTGTTTCTATTATAACCACTCAGGAATATCACCTTCTAATACATCCTCAATTTTATAGGATGTCCACTATTTTACAGGAATAATAACAGTACTTTTCAATTTCCTGCATATTATTTTTCAACATTTCTAACCAAATTAGCATTTTTTCGCTTTTGTTGATTATATTTAATGGTAAACTGCTTGTTCTGTTGTTTCAAATTAGTTAATCCATTTTTACTATTTTATATTAATCCATCTTGCTGCAGTACAATTCTAAAATGTAACTAACTTACACTTTTGTTCTAACCATTTATCTGCTCACATATGCTGCCAAAATGTGGTTTATTTGACAGTTACTTCTATGAGCTTTTAAAATTTCTATGAAATTTGAAAATGGAAAAAATTTAGGGAAATGCATTAATTTGACAGTGAAAATGTCCTTATTTTTCCTTAAACGGGCTATATTAAATGGTCTAATGAGATCTGTAATTCTTGTTGAATATTTTTAGTAATCTGAAATCAAAAAGACTTTTTAAGAAAAGAGACAATAGATTTTTATTTGTGTTTATGGAGCATATTAAAATTCTGTTTTTTGAAGAGCTGGTATGATTCAAGGGCATTGTTAAAGTCAATAAGCATTAATGAAAAATTAGTCAGAACTTGTTAACTTTTTGGACCCTTCCTAATTAGAAAGTATCATTACATGAAACAAATTGTATTTTTCTTATCATTTTAAATGGGCATGTAAGTAATATATGTTTTCTGTAGAAATATAGAATGTGCATACAGGGTGATGGAAAAATGCACCTTCTTTATAATACTTATATTTTAAAAACATTTTGTTAATTTCTTGTAAAGATTTTATTTATTTGATAGACAGAGAGTGAGTACAAGTAGGAGCAGCAGCAGGCAGAGGGAGAGGGAGAAGCAGGTTCCTCACAGAACAGGGAACCTGGTGCAGGGCTTGGATCCCAGGACCCTGGGATCATGACCTGAGCTGAAAGCAGATGTTTAACTGACTGAGCCACCCAAATACCCCTGTGATATTCACTTTTGTAACCAGTTTTAGTATATCTCCTTCCATAAAACACTTCCATGTGTTTTTCCTAAACATTTTATTTTCTACTCTATCAATATGACATTCCATATAGAATTTTGAATTCTGTTTAATTTTTACCTAACATTTTGGTGGTCATTTTATAGATATGGAGTAAATTACATAGTAATTTCCCTAATGTTTGACAAATAGCTCAGTCTTAATTTTTGCTACCAAAAAACACTCTTTGGTAACCATCATCAGTTGCAAATATTATTTCAGGTTTCAGATACGTTTTTAGGAAAGGGTTTCAGAAGTATAAAAAACAGTTTTTTTATACTTTTTATAGTATATAAAAAGGTATTTATAAGATTATTTTGTAGTAATAAATGTTGGATTTGAAAAGTTAATAACTGGGCGCCTGGGTGGCTCAGTGGGTTAAAGCCTCTGCCTTTGGCTCAGGTCATGATCCCAGGGTTCTGGGATCGAGGCCCGCATCGGGCTCTCTGCCCAGCAGGGAGCCTGCTTCCCCCTCTCTCTCTGCCTGCCTCTCTGCCTCCTTGTGATCTCTCTGCCTCTGTGAAATAAATAAATAAATTCTTAAAAAAAAAGAAAAGTTAATAACTAGCATATTTCATTATTGTTTCACTGCAAAATCTTTTCTCTTTTCTCCACACTCTTTGCTCTTTTTCTTCCTCTCTATGCCCATTTTATTTCATTTTATAATTTGATGTTTTCTTAGTATTCATACTTCTTCACAATGTCTTTTTGGTGAAGGAAAGTTCTACATCTCTGGTTTCTTATATTCACTTTTTTTCTTTATGCTTGAGTTTATGTTTCTAGTATTTATCTATAAAACTTTTAATTCAAATGTCTTAGATTATCTGAATATTACAAATAGTAGAGCTTATCTTTTATCAATGAATAAAAATATTTTGTGTGTCAAGAAAATCATCCTTTTTAAAGGCCAGTAATTATAATCTTGGGTATTCTTTCCTTTTGCAAGAGACTAGGTTACTCTAATCTTGTTTGAATGGATGTTTTTTGTTTGTTTGTTTTGTTTTTTGTTTTTTGTGAAAGGGATGCTAAGGCTACAAAACCCAAATTCCTCCAGGTAGCTTGGCTTTCAGTCCAAAAGTGCAAAGGAATACCCCCAGTCAAGTTTTAAACACATCTGATGGCTAGCTGCTATTGTATAATAGGTAGCCTTTCCCTGCCTATTGATACAATTCAAAGTAGGATAAACCATTCCTGATTTACATGGTAAAATGTTTTACTAATTTTATTTCCTATACATCACTGACAAGTTTGTCTTTTTTTTTTTAAGATTTTATTTGTTTATTTGGGAGAGAGAGAGATTATAAGTAGGCAGAGAGGCAGACAGAGAGAGGAGGAAACAGGCTCCCTGCTCAGCAGGGAGCCCGATGTGGGGCTGGATCCCAGGACCCTGAGATCATGACCTGAGCTGAAGGCAGAGGCTGTAACCCACTGAGCCACTCAGGTGCCCCAAGTTTGTCTTTTTGATCACCTGCTGAAAACACTACAAAACCTTCTTTTAACAATATGTTTGGTTTGGTTTTACCAATATAAAATTGGACAAAATATTATGACTTGAAAGCAGGAGTCTTTGGACATTTAAGTGTGAAGGTGGGAAAGGTTTTTTTTTGTTTTGTTTTGTTTTGTTTTGTTTTTCTGTAGCTTAAAGAGTTTTTGACCTTTCGTAAAGGCTATTGTTAAACCAAACGAAGAAGTCATATCACTTTCATAATTTAGGCCAATTGGAAGGAGCAGTAATTTAATAACTACTTTAACACATTCTTTTATAAATGGTAGATGCTGTGGTTTTTAGAAATGTATAAACCTGTTAATAACAACTTCAAGTAATATATTATCCTGGGAAAACAGAGTCCTCAAACACTTCAAAGATGAAAAATGTGTAAAGTTAAGAAGCTTATAATTGGAAATGACCCTGGAAATTATATATAGTTTCAATCATCTTTTTTTTTCCTTATGAAGAAACTAAAGGTCCATAAGATTATCAAATGACTTCTCCAGAGAAGATACATTGGGGAAAAAATAATATCTTGAGAAAAGAGACAGTTTAAGTGAGGAAACATAATGCCATTTCAGAGTTAGGCTTAGTAGAGTTCCAAGGCATATGGAGACGTTTCAGCCAGGTACTTGATCGTGATAGCTCTTAGTTATATTTAGGATGGGGGTATACATGGGACTAGAAGATTAATAAATTGAACCCTATGACTGCTGTAGTATGGAAGTGAGATAGGCAAGCCATGACAAATTGATGTTTCCCACACTGCCTATCCAGGTATATGTGTATGTGAGTGAGGGTGGAAGTTAATGCTCCCAAAGACCATCTTCAACCAGTGGGGGGAGAAGGTCTACAGATAATTACACCAGGCTCCCTTTCTTTAAGTGTGACCATTCTGAGGTGGATTCTACAAACTCCTCAGAGGCCTTTACAAATCTCCAAAGAGGGCGCCTGGGTGGCTCAGTGGGTTAAAGCCTCTGCTTTCGGCTCAGGTCATGATCTCAGGGTCCTGGGATCGAGGCCCGCATCGGGCTCTCTGCTCGGCAGGGNCTTCCCTCCTTGCCTACTTGAAACTCTTCCTTTTTTTTAAAAAAAAAAAAAAAAACTTTAAAAAAAAAAAAAAAAAAAAAAAAAACCAAATCTCCAAAGAGATTGATTTCCAGTTGCCCAGATCAACAACTGACTCAATGAGGTACACTTTATTGGCTTTCAACTTCCCTACTTTTATACTTCTGCTTGCTATCATTAACACAGAAATTATCTAACCACACTGAAATCCTCATAAAAGGCTCTCATTTAAGAAATCCAAATTAAGATGGCACTTTATTTTCTCAGTAAACAGTTTAACAAGTGGGAATTTGTGGATAATGAAGAATTTTTGGAATAGAAAACTCTAGTGAACGTTCTAAGGAAATTGATTAGCAGTGGGTTATAGTGAGAAGCAGTTTTGTATATGCATTTATAATGAGACAATCCCTTGAGTCAGTTTTCTTTCATGAATGATGTGCTTTGATTTCATTGTTCTGGATTATTACCTATGGAATTCCACCTATCCTCATCAATCCCTCCAGAGGGATGGAATTCTTGGAAACACCTAAGGCACCTAGGAAACACCTAGGATTAAAGGGAAAATGAGGGTAGGTGACTTGATAAAGTGGGGAAAACAGTTTTGAAGAATAGCAGGGAGCTTAAAAGGGAGCAGGACACTGTTATAATGAGTCACTATCTCTTCTTTGTCCCTTTATCTTTATAGTTTTGTAAGTTTAATTATTATTTTTTTAAACTAGTCTGTTGTTTTCCCTAAGTGTAGTGGAAAAGTCCCAAGAGTTATCAAGTAGTTTCTATGAGGACACAGAGAACATAAAGGTAAAGATGGCTCTACCTAGATCTAAGAACTCTTTAAGGCAGAGAGATAATTATCTGTAATGGGCATAAGCTGATGAATGGGAAATGGCCCCCAGAGGGCTAAATCTACCTAATGATCTCTGGCTAATTCTGTCTGTAATTCTTAGATTTTGTTATCTGGCTTCACGCTCCAAGGTGAACCTAATCTCTCCTGGATCGGTTGTGTCACCTTCTTCTTATAAGTCCTTAATCTTCTGGGGAAAGAGGGAGTAAGGGTGGACCAAAAACAGACAAAAATCTCTTCCCATTTTCCCAGCTCTCCCTTCCCCCTTTCCCTTTAGCTAAAATCTAAGACTTCATGAGAGTCAATTCCTGAAACTAGAGACTACCCAGACATTAGGGGTTAGTACCTTATGTGGAGGCCCACCTGAGTTAGCTGACACACCAATGCAAATGTTCAACTACTATTACAAAATCCTTTCTCTTAATAAGTATGTGTAGTTTAGAATTAGGAACTTCAGGAGAGAGACAGTTTTTGTGTGCTGCACAGTGCTGCTATTCTGTAATTCTGAGTGTTATATAGAACATATATTGATAAGACCAAATGGCTCTATATTGATTTAATTAATAAATTATTTTATCTTTCTAAATTGAACAAAGACCATGACAATTAAATTTGCCATTATTGTGTCATATGCAAAGATACTTGTGGGGAATGTTCAGAAGCAGACACATGCACATTTTTTTTCTTACTTTCCTGTTTGATTTATTGGTTATGTGTTCATACTTGGTTGCTACCCAAAGTTTAATGCACATTAACAGTGTCCTAAAGATCATTTGCATTACTCCAGTGACATATTGTGTTTCTCTCCCCCATGGAGACTCTATAATTATGCCAAAACCTTTTGTCTGTGACATTGGCAGTTCTCTTGGAGTGCACATATCTCCCAGCATCCTACAGATGTTGCTCAAAGTTAATCTAGTGGCAAAGGATGCCTCGTTTTATTCATATTTTGGGAATCACTAGTGAGAATCTCAGTGCTACCACTTTTATCTTTGTCTTCAGATTTTGCACAAGTTATTCAAATCCTCTGTGTGATGCCTGGAGCCAGGGACAACACATGGTCAATGGCTTATGATGAGACTCTAAGCTGTATTTTTAGGTCTTTCAGATGTTTCACTTTTCATGGTTTTCACAGAACAGCTGAGCCCTCATTGGTGGTGGCTGAGCCCCATGGGTTCCCATTTTCAAGTACTTAAGCTCCTATAGTGATAGATACCATAGATGAAAATACATCAGTAGGCCTGATAGATGAAGTAGAAAATGTACATTTCTCCATTTAATAGCTGTGTGGCAGAGAGTATCTACTTCTGTGTATGATTTATAACCAAGGTCTTCTTGTTCTTAGGAGGAGAAAAAGCAACAACTTCTGTACAGAGAATAAAAGAATCTTTAAATTTAAAAGGGAACCCCATTTTATATGTGTGCTTCAGTTTCATTTTACGTATTGCTTCAGTTAACTAATGTATGAGTTTCTGTCACCTCCCAGGCTTGTGTCTAACATTACACATGGTTAAATATTCTAATTTAAATTTTGTTTTACTTCTTTTTACAAGCTTTACAAATGTTGAAGTTTATTGTCTGAGAGCCCCATGAAGGCTAATAAAATGTTTTGCCATCCACAGCTGCCACTATGGCTCTGCTTTTCATCTCCCTCAGTATCCCTTCAGATTAATCTGAATTATCATGGTTGTAAATATATCTTTATTCCGTGATTGATTATAGGCTTGGAGAAATCCATTACTAGAACTAACATGTAACTACATCTCTATTAAAACACTATCATGACCAAATAGCATATTGTTTCTCAGATAGTACTAAGGGATAAAAAATATATTGCCACTATTCATCTCTTGATAAAATAATAAAACATTCTATTATTCTTTCTGCTATTACCTTATATCTTCTTCCTCTTCTATATTTTTAAATTTTCCAAGTGTTGATAAACCCACAAATGTTGGTTAATATAATTTTTTGAAAAAAGTCTTGATGTTACAAATTACTGCTTATTAGAACATATACATAGAACATATACTAGAAAGAGACATGCATCATAAATATGTTATTAGTATGTGCATTTCTCATTTGCAGTAAATGTGTCAGGTAAGAGGGGATGAGTTATTTTTTAGCTTACTACTCAAAGTCGCTCTAAAGAAAAGTTGATATTAGGGTGCCTGGGTGGCTCAGTGGGTTAGAGCCTCTGCCTTCGGCTCAGGTCATGATCTCAGGGTCCTGGGATTGAGGCCTGCATTGGGCTCCCTGCTCAGCGGGGAGCCTGCTTCCTCCTCTCTCTGCCTGCCTCTGCCTACTTGTGATCTCTCTCTCTTTGTCAAATAAATAAATAAAATATTAAAAAAAAAAAGAAAAGAAAAGTTGGTATTATATAATACTATAGCATTTGAAAAGGTACTAGAAGTGGTTGTGTGTTTTTTCTGGGAAGCCCCAGAATATGGTAGTATATTTATGTATCTACTCTAGCCCAGGGTTTTGAGCTAAAATTCTTGGGTTTCTGGAAATGCAATTTTGCACCATATCCAGAGGTGATTAAAAAATTGGTAATAACCCTTAATGAAAACTACATGCTATAAATCAATCAAACCTAATACCAATTTGTGAAGCCATAAATGAGAAACTGTTTCTAGTGGAAATGACATAATTTACCATCAACCCCAGTCTCAACTCTATTACTGACACCGATTTATGTTATAAACTGATTTAAAATAAGAAAGTTGACTTTTTTAGACTATATTTGAGAAGGCTTCATATTACCTTTAGGACTATTATATTGAAATTTTGGTGAGGCTCAATGAAATCTAAAGCAGGTGATCTGCCTCCAATGACAGCTTACCCTGTCTCTTAGATGATTCAGAAACTCTTACCTGAAGAGTGGTAAACTCACATGGAGCAATTTTGCTTCTTAGATCTGTGGTTAACAAACTTAATATTACAAGTTAGATATTTATAATGGGAGGCTTTAACTTTCTCTATTTTGCAGTATTGTCCCCTGAAGCTTTTGTACAGTGTACAAAACATTAAGTTATTCACACATACCTCTTGCATACTGTATTTAAAAGTGTTACTAGAATTCTTCCTTTAGGGCTCTGTTTAATATATGTATCGGCTGCCTATTATATCTCATTCACTGGGTTTCATCAACAAGGAAGCAATGTTTGATATAAATGAATCAGAGATCCATGTAATTCTTCGTAAATTTTGATCCAGAGAATTGTGACAGATAGTATTAGTTGCACAATATCCATTCCGATCTTATTTTTAACTAACAAGTACCAGTTTGTTCTAGGTATCAATGTTCCCAATTAAAAAATCTATTTCTCAGGGCGCCTGGGTGGCTCAGTGGGTTAAATCCTCTGCCTTCAGCTCAGGTCATGATCTCAGGGTCCTGGGATCCAGCCCCGCATCGGGCTCCCTGCTCAGCGGGGAGCCTGCTTCCTCCTCTCTATTCCTGTCTCTCTGCCTACTTGTGATCTGATCTCTCTCTGTGTGTCAAATAAATAAATAAAATCTTTAAAAAAAATCTATTTCTCAGACCTCTTTGTAGTAAGGATGTTCAGGTGACTCAGATCTGGTCAATGAGCAAAAATCTACAACTTGCTGAAATTTCTGAGAAAGTTTTGTTACTTCCTTTTCATTTCCTTCTCTCTTTTGCACAAGAAAGTGATATGACAGCCAAAGATACTCCTTTCATCATGCAAACATGAGGAAAAAATTAAGAGAATGTCAAATATAAAAATTTTGGTATATGTGAACCACTGATCTAAAACTAAGAATATTTTTGTTACATTGAAAAATAAATATATGCACATATAATTTGGTTATATGTCTGTGTTCTGGATCAAACTATCCCTTGATATAGAAAAATTGGTCCTAAGAGCTATTTGTAGTTGTTATGATAAAGCAAATCATGGTAGTGTCTGTAGCTACATCAGAGTTGATCAAAATATGCTGTGTTAAAAAAATATTTTTTTTGTTTGCATGACATTTTAGATATTCTAATATGGTAAGATGCATTTTTATTTTTTAGGAGGGGACTGTAGGAACTAATTTGATCAGAGAATCCATTTCCAAAGAGTTTCTGCTATGACTAGTGTCCCATGGAATAATGGCACTAATGTAGAGAAACTGACATGTAAATTAAATATAATAGAGGAAATGAAATAAATGCAAGTATTTCTACTGTTAAACAATGCTCAGGTTGGAGGTCAGAAAGACTTTTTGGAAAAGGTGACTGCTAAATGGTCTTATTTTTCATTTATTTTGATATATTCCATGATCTATTTATAGTATTTTGCACAAATTCCTCTTGGTCTGTACATATTTTATAACTTATTTTTGAATAATTTGCCAATTAAAAGTTGTATCCCTTGAAGGGAAGAGCAACTGTATCCGTATCAAAATAAATAAATAAATAAGTTTTAGTTTTATAAGCTCTGTGCTATATAACCAGCTGAACTAATTGGCCATAAACCATATTTTATTAAGGCCTATATGTATAGTGTAAATATCCCTTCACAGAATCATGCTAAAAATATCTAAAAGAAATGACCGGGCGCCTGGGTGGCTCAGTGGGTTAAAGCCTCTGCTTTCGGCTCAGGTCATGATCTCAGCGTCCTGGGATCGAGGCCTGCATCGGGCTCTCTGCTCAGCAGGGAGCCTGCTTGCCCCTCTCCCTGTCTCTGCCTGCCTCTCTGCCTACTTGTAATCTCTCTCTCTGTGTCAAATAAATAAATAAAATCTTTAAAAAAAATGACCATGAAGGCTTGAAAACTGTGTAATCAAATAATGCACTGCACACTTTTCATCTTCATAGTGGGCTACAACCAGGCAGGGGCAGAAATTCCTCTCCCCACCCTTCATTCATCAATCAGGGCTTATCAGACCGAAGTCCTTGAGATATTTCTTAACATTCAGCACCTGGTCAAGTACCATATGCAGGTTGTGTATGAGGAGGGAATCTATGGAAAGCACTCTGATATGGGAGATCCCTCTGCCCAATTGTCCTAGAATTCTGTCCATATTTAAAATAAGACAGTAAACTATGCCCCCACTGCAGTTCAGTTTCTTAGCATTTCTCCATTTTTACTTGTCCAAGATTTAAACCTTATAAAATGTAAAGAAAAGAGAGATGCAGTCATTCCCTGAACCAGAAAAAAAAATCATATTATTTGGTTTGTTTGTATGTTTTGTTTCCTAGGTAGAGACAAGACAGAATTTGAGTTCTGAAATATGATTATGTATCTTAAGAACAGTTTCCTACATTTTTCTTTTATAAAGTAATATATAAAAAATTAAAAAATATTTTGTGTTTGAAATGTAGGAAGTTTAGATTTTGCTTATAAGCCCTAAAGTGTCAAGATATTGGCTGTTACTTACTATATCCAAGCTGCGTTAGGGTCAGTAGAAGAAAACATGCTTTTCAAAAAGCAGAGGCTGTCAGACTACACCTCTGTTATTGATGAATCTTTTAAAAAGGGTGTTTGACCTGATTAGTATTCAGATGTGGAAAGTGGTTCTAGTTCTAGAACCTTTAATACTGGTTGCTATTTAGCAAATGATGGGTGATAATTCTCTTTACATCAGATATAGTACAAATCACTAAAGACATGTTGCTTTATTCTATTATTTAGATATATTGAAGTCACATCATCATTTAGAAATTATTTTTAAGTAGATGATAGATGGAAAAAACAAACTGAAAAGGAATTTTATTATGATAGTATACTTAACATCATTTTATTTTTTTTATTTTTTTTAAATATTTTATTTATTTATTTGACACACAGAGAGAAATTACAAGTAGGCAGAGAGGCAGGCAGAGAGACAGGGAGAGGAGGAAGCAGGCTCCCCACTGAGCAGAGAGCCCGATGCAGGCCTCGATCCCAGGACGCTGAGATCATGACCTGAGCCGAAAGCAGAGGCTTTAACCCACTGAGCCACCCAGGCGCCCCTTAACATCATTTTAGACCATTTTATGAAACTCTATCCCTGTCATAATTTGATCTTCAGCATCGTATTTCCAGGGGCAACATATATAATAATATTTTAAAGATAAGTTTATGATATGCTAAAGACATGTTTATTTCAGTTTTACTTTATATATACATAAAGATACATAAAGATGTAGAAAAAGCATACTTATAAACTGGGAGAAGTAATTATAGTTCCTAATAAAGAATAATTTGATAATGAAACGAGATGGGATGGGGAAGGACACAAACCATAAGAGACTCCTGATCTCACAAAACAAACTGAGGGTTACGGGGGGTGGGAGGGTAGGGATAGGGTGGATGGGTTATGGACATTGGGGAGGGTTTGTGCTTTGGTGAGTGCTGTGAAAGATGTAAGCCTGATGATTCACAGACCTGTACCCCTTGGGCAAAGAATAAAAATAAAATTAAAATAAAAGAATAATTTGATTTGATTTTTTTAAGTGGGCTCCATGCCTAATGTGGGGCTTAAATTCACAACCCTGAAACCAAGAGTTGCTTACTCTACCAGCTGGGCCAGCCAGACACCCCTTAATTGTTTTCTAAATTTATTTAGACTATGATGAAATGTGTTTAGAGAAAGTAGTTTGAAAAATGAGATGGAAATAATGGTCAGATAGAACTTTATGGTTGACACCCTCCCTCCACCTTTAGTCAGACCCCATTTTGGCTCTTTCCTAATACAAGTTGATTCTCCCACAGGTTAGAGCCTGGACATACCTCTGAGCTATAGTTCAAAGGCTACCAAATATTTCTGTTGAGATGTTACCCTGTAGTTGTTATACAACCATCATTTATGCTAACAGGGCAAGACTCTTCAGTAGCAATGCTCTTGGTCCCAGAACCAGCCTTTCCCATGTCCTGGAAGGTTATTTTGCTAAAACTTATAACTCAGCAGAGTTCTGATCTCCTTTTTTGTAAGAATCTACACATTTTGTGCTTAAGCATAATTCTTTAAGATAACATAATATCTGAACTTATTTTCTCATATAATGCACATAGATGAGGAACATACATGTAGTCATAGTAATATTATTTTTAACTTCTCAAAACTCTAGAAATTTTGAGGAAATCAGGATTCTAGTCTTTTCTCACACACAGAATCTGTGACCAAATTTTTCAACTCTGGAAATTACTTTAGTCAACTAGAAAATTTGGTAGTTTTATTAGGTTGTCATCAGGGGTCTTTCCTAAGTCCAATTTCATAAATAAATTATATAACAGTACATCTTTAGACACACTGCCTAAATGTGATGATAGACAAACTGATTTTTAACTTTATATCTTTCACTTTACTATGTAAAAATGAAAATGTATGACAAATAATCATGTTGTAATATTTTACTATAAAAATAGGTGTTACAAGGGCAAATAATTAATACTTAATACTTATTATATCTCTGACAAAAGGTGAATAAAGAATGGTTATACATTGAAATCATCTTAATTAATTGAATCTAGACAACATTTCCAGGTATTTAAATAGTAAAATTATGATATTAGCATGTTTCAAAAATTCAGCAAAATTCATATATAACTATATGAAGTGTTAAAGGACTTAGTTGAGAATGAAAAGATTTTAATATAGAGTACCCTGACATTAACTAAAATATTTTAGGCTTATGTTGTTACTTTTCTTTAAATCCTTACATAGCAATTAAAGCCAAGCAATGACTGTAGAGTAAGTAGACCATATTTCAAATCCTTTCAGTGAACTAATAAAAAATTTATGCTGTTTTATAATACAGTATGAGCTGATGCAGAATTACCCAGGATTGGCAGGAGGAGGCTATTCTTAGTACAAAGCAGCTGTGTTTATTAAGTAAAAATTGTCATTGCAACTACAAGTAAAATTTGATCAAATTTATATTATCAAAAGTATTTTTTAATAATCTTTCAAAATGGGAAGGACTTACAAAATGCTACAGTGTAAAACTTCTCATTTAAGAAGTAATTAGACAGGGGCGGGTGGGTGGCTCAGTTGGTTAGACAACTGCCTTCAGCTCAGGTCATGATCCTGGAGTCCTGGGATAGAGTCCCACATCTGCTTCTCCCTCTGACCTCTCTCCTCTCATGCTCTCTCTCTCTCTCTCTCTCTCTCTGTAAGAAATAAATAAAATCTTTTAAAAAATTTAAGCAAAGAATTAGACATTAATTCTCAATTGGTATATTTGGAGAAAATCTTGGAATATATTAGGAAAGCTAAACAACATAATAATCATGTAAATTAATATAACTTCAGTTTGATCTGCACAGGGGAAAGTATAAAATAAAATAGTCAAAGTTGTAAACTGTCTTACCTTTTTACTGGTATATTTTGGTTACTTCTATTTTATCCATTGGAAGGGTCTTCAGTTGTATGTGATAGGCTATTTATGATAAATATATCCTTATATGATTATATTTTATAGAAGCTAAATCACCATAAAATCCCCTGATTAATGTATTAGACATAGTATTGTCTTTTTTATCTGTGGTGATGTATTTATTTGTACAAGATTTTAGTCATCAAGACAGTAAATATAAAGAATTACTGAGATATAAATTTAAAGTTTAGCAATGGTATTTTAAACTCTTGGTTTATTGACACAATTAATTATTTATATGTTGTATGAAAATATATAAAAAGATAAGAATCAGAAGAAACACTTATCTCATAGACCCATGATTTTAGTACTTTAACAGTCAACAGTCATTCATTTAAATGTATTTGCCTTAAGAATTTGACACATGTAGGGGCACCTTATACTAGTCAGTTAAGGGGCTGTCTTCCACTCAGTTCATGATCTCAGGGTCCTGGGATAAAGCCTCTCCTTAGGCTTCCTGCTCAGCAAGGAGTCTGCTTCTCCCTATGCCCCTCCCCCCTGCTCGTGCTCTCACATGCTGTCTCTCTCACTCTCTCTCTCAAATAAATAAATAAAATCTTAAAAAAACTAAAAACAAAAACAATTTGACACATGTAATCCGTTCAGCCCTTTTTAATCCCTTAGGATTAAATGAGATAATATACATAAAAATATCTTGTGACCATGCAGAACTGAAAATGAGTTATATCAATTGGATAAAATTTTTTTTGTGGAAATGACAGGAACTGACTTCTTAGCTTTGGGTTAGCCTGTTCTTTCATAACTGATAGACAGCTTAGAATGATGTTATAATTTTCTTCTCATATCAGCATTTAAAGAATAAATATATTTCCCAACTCTTTACAGGTGTTATCTTTGGGAATAAAATATAATTATGTCTTCTTCCATGACATAAATAATATAAGTAAAGGAAGAATATTTAAAATACTATCTCTCCCATCCTTGGGTCACTGTGTATTGCACATTAATGTTTAATGGTTTCTTTTTTTACTTAGTTCCATTTTATTGCTCATGAAATGAGTGAGTGATTGCAGGAACCAGAGCCAGGCAAGCTTTCCCATACACCTCTGCCAGTGCACTGACCTGCAACACCCTGGTATTTCATTCCTTGGCCTCTGCTAAGTAGAGCCTGCCAGTCATTTTAAATTGTGCCAAACTGCATAGTGGTTTTGTGATGTGAAAAACATCCATTAAGTTATAGTTTGAGTCTACACACCACTTCATATTACTTTTAAACAAAGCCAACTCTCTCAACCTCAGCCTTGAGAGTAGTATACTTAAAAAAAAATTTTTTTAGGAGATATATATAAAACGTCTTAGCCAAGTGCATGTGGAACATCCTGTAAAATTTAACATTCAAGGATTAATTTTATTTTCTTACTATTATGCAACTGAATTAAGTCTGAATCTTTTGCCTCATGACAAGTTCAGAGCATGAGGAAGTTGGAGGTAGGGACTTGCTTATACTTGACATTAGTCCTTTGCCTCCCTACCCTCTAACACCCACAAAGGCTTGCAACAAAGGACTGTCCCAGACAAAACAAACAAACAAACAAAAATCTACTGTGGACATTATTGAAAGCACCCCCCATCCTCATTCTCTCTGTTTTCCTTGAACATTGATATTTTCTTTCTACATCAAAAGAATAAAAATTAAATAGGTGAGTTCTCATTTAGTTAAAAGGCACTGCATGTATATTTAGGACAAAGCCATTCAAATTTACCCATAAACAAACACTTCAAAGAGTAGAAAAAAAATATTATGTTGTTAAAGAGTTTAGGACCAGCCACAGAAGCTATTGGCCAAGATAATATTCCAGAGTTATTTATGAGATGTAAAAATATTATTATAAGCCTTTGTAAAGCATTAACCAAGGTAAAAATATAAAATGAGTATTTACTAATGGATGAAAAGAATCAAAAATGGTCTATTTGTAAAAATATTGATAAAAATTCTAAATCTAGAACTTATTATTCATAGGAAAAGGAATAATAAAAGATAACTTAGCATCCCCCCCTCCTTCTTCATACAAGATTCAGACTAATGGCAGGCATTTTTGCAGGCATATTCAAACTAATGGAGTAGTTAACAGATTTGGGAGTGATAACCCAGAAATACTGTCTTTACATTGAGCACAATTTAAAAGAATAATGTATTATTTTCATTTAGTTTTCTAAACTACACTGAATTAGTATGTGTGAATCTGAGGAGGAGTTCCAGAGAGGGAGAAAAGTCATTGTTGCTTAATTGACATACAATGATGAAGGCTCTTGTTGAGTAAACTCCACAGAAGTGAGATAAATTTTCATGCAAAATTCAGTTGAATGTCAAGATTGATGATGCCACACACTCCAAGAAGTGATGAAAACCATTATGAATCACATAACGAGACTTCATGAAAAAAGTAGGGCAGGCTTCAAAGCAGGTCTGAAAATGGCTAGAGAGAGTACGGTGGGGTGACCGCAATAGGATTTTATTGTGGTTAGAGGGTGGAACCAAGATAAGAGGACTATGTTCATATAGGCCAGATCTTTTGCACAGTTCTAACTTCAAACTGGCTCTAAAGAAGGAAGCACCCAAGCTTTCTTATCAGCTTATTTATATGAGGGGCAGAAGGAAAAGGAATGGTGGGATTTGAAGTTATTTTCATGTTTAAGCAACAAGCATTTACTTTATTAAAAAGGAAAACAATAGTGATAAATTCAAATGGTGGTTTCCCTTGAAAGGATTGTCCCTCATTCCACTTTTAGAACTAGGTACAAGATCAGGATAGAGAGGAAGGTAAGTTTCTAGTGTTCAGAAGTACTTGCATTAATGTAGAAGAGAATGATACTTTTGATTTGGGGAACAGCCAACACCAAAACCTCACTCTATGGAGAAGTGCCTGCAGGCATAAGCTGGTGCCCCAGAGGATGATTAGTGTGATGCCTTTGGTGGAGCTGAGGCAAATGCAAATAATGGGAATGATGAAGGAAATAAATGACTTCTATTTTCTGAGCACTTATCAGTTGCCAAACACTAAGCTGAACATCCTAGGAATGATAGTTCATCTTATTTCCCCAAATTAACTGATAAAGTAACCCGTTTTTACAGATGAGCAAATTAAGATTCAGAGAGTAACAACAGGCCAGTGAATCAAAGGATCAAGATTTGAACTTGTATGTCTTAGATTCTGGGCTCTTAGTTACTTCAAAAACAGTTATATAGTTTCTGCTTATTTTACATAATTGACGTTTAAAAGCATACATCTCTTATTATTGTCTTAGTAAACTCTTATGAAATTTTACTATTTTCTTCTATGTTCTTTTTAAAAGATTTTATTTATTTATTTGACAGAGAGAGAGATCACAAGTAGGCAGAGAGGCAGGCAAAGAGAAAGGAGGAAGCAGGCTCCCTGCTGAGCAGGGAGCCCAATGCAGGCCTCAATCCCAGGACCCTGAGATCATGACCTGAGCGAAGGCAGAGTTTTTAACCCACTGAGCCACCCAGGCGCCCTTCTTCTATGTTTATATTGTGAATTCATTGAAAGAAAGGAGACAGGAAATATTTCTTTGTTATTAGGAAATATTGCCAGTCTTTTAGAAATGACCATAATTGGGGTTTGTATGACTTGCCATTTCTATTCTGAATCACAGACTGGTTGTGTCACTACTGTTAAAAAGTAAAATTTGGGCGCCTGGGTGGCTCAGTGGGTTAAAGCCTCTGCCTTCGGCTCAGGTCAGGATCTCAGAGTCCTGGAATCGAGGCCCGCATCGGGCTCCTTGCCCAGCGGGGAGCCTGCTTCCTCCTCTCTCTCTCTGCCTGCCTCTCTGCCTACTTGTGATTTCTCTCTGTCAAATAAATAAATATTTTTTTTTTTTAAAAAAGTAAAATTTAACTGGATAAATTTGAAGATCTAATTGGCTTTATTCAACAATTCACGAATTATAAGTAGAAGGAGCTTAGACGAACTGTTTAAGATGGAAGAATTTTATATGCAGAAAAGAGGCAAGAGGGTGCCTGGGTGACTCAGTGGGTTAAAGCCTCTGCTTTCGGCTCAGGTCATGATCTCAGCGTCCTGGGATCGAGGCCTGCATCGGGCTCTCTGCTTATCAGGGAGCCTGCTTCCTCCTCTCCCTATCTCTCTGCCTCCCTCTCTGCCTACTTGTAATCTCTCTCTCTGTGTCAAATAAATAAATAAAATCTTAAAAGTAAAGAAAAGAAAAGAAAAGAGGCAAGAAAAAGGAAGAGAGTGAATTGTTTCAGGCAAGGTTGCCTATCTTTGGGAAAAGGTGAGGTTCTATCCAGCAGATTATGTCACCAGTAGCACCAGGTAATTCCAGATTGACAGGTTGAAGGTCACATTCCTGGGAGAAATTGAAACTATAATTAGTTAGGTATTAAGTCTTGGTTTGTGGATGTGAGGTTCAACACAAGTGACTCCATTTGGACCCGTTGTTTCTTTCTTTTTTTTTTTTAACAGTATCTATTTCTAAGGCTTTCAGTGGCTTGTCACACTAGCAATAGCATTAACTGTTAATTTGTAGCTCTCTAAATTCACATAATAGTTCTATTTTTTAAAACATAAATTATCACTTAATTTATTAAGTAGTATTTTATTGGATATTTTGTATTAAAAAACTTAACTGAGAAAATGAAGTAGAGGAAGCTCATTTAATATTGTCTACTGGAGTGTACATAGAGATTCAAAATATTATTACTTAGGAAATATTTAGTTTTAAGACCCATATCCTCAAAACATAATTAAAATATGTTAAGCATTTAAAGAAAAATCATATCTGAAAAAATGTATGTGATTTAGAGTAGAATCTAAAAGATGAACAGTGTTAATAAGAGAAACCTATTTATTAAATATGTGCTACATATGGAGCACTTCACAAAACACAGGAAAGGCCAGAGGTGAAATTTAGTGTCCCTGTCTAGAAGAATTTATAATCTATTCAAGAAATCAATCATATAAAACTGGCATGGGAATAACCACAAAGGAATTGCATAAAATAAAGGTTATATTTCAAATATATATTATTTCAAATATATATTTTCAAAATTATGTTCAGAGAGGGATGGATTGACCAAGGAAAGCTTCCTGAAAATAACTAATTTTGATCCAAACCAATGACTGGTCACAAATGTCTAGAGAATAATAAAGAGAGTAGAAAAATTTGAACATCACTTGAAATAAAAAGAAAACATTTGTCCTGGGCACCTGGGTAGCTCAGTAGGTTAAAACCTCTGCTTTCTGCTCAGGTCATGATCTCAGCGTCCTGGGATCGAGGCCCACATCGGGCTCTCTGCTCAGCGGGGAGCCTGGGTCCTCCTCTCCCTGTCTCTCTGCCTGCCTCTCTGCCTACTTGTAATCTCTCTCTGTGTGTCAAATAAATAAATAAAAAATCTTAAAAAAAAAAAAAGAAAAGAAAACATTTGTCCCTCAGTGTCTCCTTCTTAAAGAAACCAGTCCTCTTCTTTTTCTTGTGATCACAAGATAGGCTTTTCTCACTTCCTTGTCCACAATAATAGGCTCATGATTAAGGATAGGCCAATCAGGTCACTCCATTTTTCTGACCACAGTGATTGGTTAAAGATGGGCACAAAGATTCAAACTAGGTCAGTCAGAAGTTTAGGATCATACAAGTAAGTTGAAAACCCTAAACTCAAATTCAGGTCTATCTGATTTCAAAGACAGGTTTTAGATTCTATACCAAATGTTCTCAAATTTTAGTCTGGAAGTCCTGTTAAAATACAGCTTTCTAGGCACCTGGGTAGCTCAGTTGGTTAAGCGACTGTCTTCAGCTCAGGTCCTGGTTCCAGGCTCCTGGGATCGAGTCCCGCATCGGGTTCCCTGCTCGGCAGGAGTCCTGCTTCTCCCTCTCCCTCTGCCTGCTACTCCTCCTGCTTGTACTCTCTCTCTCTGTGTCAAGTAAATAAATAAAATATTTAAAAAAATACAGCTTTCTGGGTACACATTCATAATTTCTGATTCAGTAGGTTTGGATTGGATCCAGAAATTATGAATTCTTAACATATTTTCAGGTAACATCAAAGATGCTGATCTGGCTACCACTTCTGGTGATCACACTACTCTACCCAAGACTATAAAGTAGTAATGAAGAACATGAAATGCTTGTTTGGGTTTAGACATGCAGTATCTGGTTAAAAGAAAACTTCTAAGAGGTCATAAAATAAATTTAGGATACTATAATGAGAAATATAAATGTAGATATAATCATAAACTCACTGAAGGATTTGTTCACTGAAGAAGAACACTGAGATATTTTAGCTAAATGTTGGAGGAAAAAGATGTAAAGAAAACAAAAAGTGTTAATGGATAGGAGAAAGAACAGATGAGTTGACAGCCCAAGAGATAAAAATTAGAAAAATAGAGAATTGAAATAGAGACTAAAGGTTATTGGAGTTTCATTTTTGACAATTTTTAGTTTAGATTAATATATAATTTTATATAGCCATTATTTTCCAGCCAATTACGATTTACATACTTGATGTCATATTATAAAAATAAATACAACAGTACAAATTAACAGCAGAAAAACAAGTTCAAGAACAAAAATAGGAAACAAACAGAAGGTGATGTTGAAATCCTTAACAAAATTTGGAATTATAACAAATGAGTGTGTGAAGAAGTCGGAGTTGTGAGAGATATCATGTCAGGTTAAGAATAAACTGTTTTAAACCACTTAGATTTTAAAAACGTAGCTTTCACATAAAAATGTGTTGTTTAAACCACATGACCAAACTGTAACTATAATCTGATAGATTTTTTTCATGCATCTTTATTTGGTGACAATAGTCTTTTGAAAATTCTTTCTCTCTGAAAAGAAACTGATGCGGGGCGCCTGGGTGGCTCAGTGGGTTAAAGCCTTTGCCTTCGGTTCAGGCCATGATCTCAGGGTCCTGGGATTGAGCCCCACATTGGGCTCTCTGCTCAGCAGGGAGCTTGCTAACCCCTCTCTCTTTGCCTGCCTCTCTGCTTACTTGTAATCTGTCAAACGAATAAGTGAATCTTTGGGGAAAAAAAAAAAGGAATTGATGATGTCCATCTGAGAGAAGGCTATTCCATGGCTGGAAGAGAAATGCCCAACTCAATTATGAGATAGTTTAAAGTACTCACAAGCAAAAGAAGCTTTGAAGTCTTCATTTGAAATACTTTACTGCTTTACTATCCAGTTGCTGGTTTAGGTGAAGCTCTAATAACTGAAAATAAAGCATCATCCCTTCCTAATTAGATTTAAAAGAAAATTAGTTGAATCATGAAATAGGTCATGTTTGGATGGTAACATTCAAACCTCAGATAGAAGATGGGAGGTTTTGAAGTATTAACTCCACATCTAAAGAGACAGCTGTCGTTTTGCTTACGTTTTCTATTCTTTGCCGTGTACCCTGAGCCCATATTTATGCAAGCAATGCATTCTGCTTTGAGCAGGAAAAAATTACGTTTCCCCAGTGTGGAGTGTACATTCTTTACATCAGCACTGGACAGCTCCAACAAAGCATAGCTAGAAAGCCCACTGATTGAGCTTTCCAGTTCCATTTGTAGTGCTTTTTTATCAGATGCTGTTTGAGTGGTGAGATCAAAATGCTAGTAGGATAGGGAAGTTTCTTAAGTTTCATTTTTTTAATTATTGTTCTCAAATTGCACATGCATATGAAAATAATAAAGGTACACATTAGTTTAGCTTTTGATTTAAGGTAAGTTACATTCCATGAGTAAGAGACAATAGTCTTTTACTATATGCTAGTTATAGAACCTAGAAAATCCTGAAAGGATAAGGAGGAAGGGGAAAAGGCAGGGTAGAGAAGATACCAATTAAATTCTATGACTTGCAGGAGAATTTCCCTGAATGCTGCAACTTTTTAAATGTTCAGTACCTGTATAGCAGCTGATGTTACACCTACATTTTTGTGTCTTCCTATATCAGTGCTTCAATTATTCCCCTGTGTGTATAACAGTAATGGGAGGGGTTTGCTAAAGACATCTATTTCTTGGACTCCCCCTATAGAATTCTGATTATATGAATTACAGTTTGGCCCAGGAATCTTGACTTTAAAGATTTTTTTTTTTATTTATTTATTTGACACAGAGAGAGAGATTACAAGTAGGCAGACAGGCAGGCAGAGAGAGAGGAGGAAGCAGGCTCCCCGCTGAGCAGAGAGCCCGATGCGGGCCTCGATCCCAGGACCCTGAGATCATGACCTGAGCCGAAAAGCAGAGGCTTTAACCCACTGAGCCACCCAGGCGCCCTTGACTTTAATCTAACACCACAACCTGCCTACTTGCAAGTTATTCTGTTGTAAGAGAATTCCTTATACTGTCTGAGCTCTGTTACCTTCTCAGCACTGTTATTATTCCCAGAAATCCTTGTATTTGATTTTTGAAGCCTAAAACCAATAGTTTGAGGGCTAAGACAAACACACCTGTGTGAAACTTATGTTGGCTTCCTCACTGTGTGACAATACAGGCCATAAAAAGTAAAAGGGTATCTTGGGACAGATTACACCATATGCTTAGATTCACCTACAACATGGAGTGTTGCTGACATTATGCTGGTTATCAGTTTTCAACATGCACTGTGTAGTATCCTTAAGATTGAGAGGAGCTACTGTTTTCTCTTACACTGAAATTATTTATGTACTGAAGAAAATAAAGTATATTACTTTTATTTAATGGTTACCAAAAATAAATGGTAGACCTATAAATATTCCTGTGGCATTTAGTAATAACTTAAAAAATAAACCAAGGCTATAAAAATCTTTCCTATGGTGATTTGATCGTTCCATTTTATAGAAAACAAGGCATGTATTTCTGTGCCCATTAGAAAAGTATCCTGATCTCACAAAACAAACTGAGGGTTACTGGGGGGTGGGAGGGTAGGGATAGGGTGCATGGGTTATGGACATTGGGGAGGGTTTGTGCTTTCGTGAGTGCTGTGAAAGATGTAAGCCTGATGATTCACAGACCTGTACCCCTTGGGCAAAGCATAAAAATAAAATTAAAAAAAAAAGAAAAGTATATCCTCGTTAGGTGCCTTTTCTTTTTTTAAAAAAATTACCCCTTGGGCAAATAATAAAAATAAAATTAAAAAAAAAAGTTGGCATACAAAAAGCACACCATATTTCAAATAAATGACATTGAAATAGCTCACAACTGTAAGTAGATGTAAATTTTCTAATGAATTAGCCCCAAGTCATAAAATATTTAGTTTGTTTAAGGGAGAGAATAAGTGGTTAAAATAGATTTCCTATGGTGAAATTTGAGAATCATCAAGATCAAGCTAACAGGAACAAAATAGCATTTGAATTTTTTTCCTCCATTTTTTCACTTGAGGGCCTGACTGAAATCCGGCATTCAACATTAAAGCAGCAATCTGCTGCAGAGTGGATGAATTTGTGATAAATGGTCCCTTGAGGTTTATAAAACATATTCTCCATAAAACAAGCCACGATATGTTTCTTCACATTAGTCAGTTCCTGACATTCCGGCTGCTGGAGTTCCAGTCCAGTGTTGGTACCTGCCATCCCCAAGCTGTAAACAACTCTTTGTTTATTGCAGCAAAGCTCATACATCCATTTCAAGGTTTTACAGCGATAAAAGGCTGACTGCTTACATAAACTGAAGTGGGCTGCAATGTTGTTATTTTGTTTATTGCTCTTTTACAGCAGTGGTCAAATAGTCCCTTTGAGACCAGACACCAGTTTTCTGCCATCTGCACAGTCAGTGTCAAAAAACTTGTGTCAACTGAATCACTGCGGGAAATATTTATAAAGAGAGGACTAATTAAATGAAATGTTGCCTCCCAAAGTTGAATAGGAAATGCAGATGATTAATAACAAATTAAAAGTAATCTACCATTCTTTTCTTCTTAGTAGATAGTAGCATTTGCCTTAGGGATCTTGAGAGGCGTAAATCATTTCTGCCTGCCTTGCAAGGGTAGGTTAACCATAACTTTTGTCCTTTTGTGTTAAAGTTTTGTGTTTCCTCTTCTGAAATTCATATCTCAATGTCTCTGGACAATTTCAACCACATATTAGGTTTATAGGCTATAAATACCTATCCAGATAGCTCATAACAAATCGCTTATTTTTGTCTTTATGTTGTCTGAATCAGCAAGTCCAAAAACAAAACCATAACTTCAAGCAAAAAGTAAAATTTCAACACACGTAGTTATACTCATGTAAAGCAAAATCATGAAAGTTCATGAGTGGTGGTAATCTGTTTTCTTCCAGACAAAATCATTACATTTTAATTTGAAATGACAGAGGAGTTTCTTTTAAAAAAGTCTAAGAATGCAATATTTTAAATATTGAGCTCTAGAGGGTGGTTCCATGGCATGATTTTGACATCTTTTTGGAACTCTTATATTAAGATTTAAGATATGTACCTCAGTAAGGAAAGAGTATTTCCTTCTTTGGATCTCATCACAATAGAGCTGACATAAGCCTTGGATACTTTGATGATAATAAGAGTTTACTTCAATAAAATACATTGTAGAAGAGTTTGAGATTTTAAACTTTCAACAGAATGGGTTTTGAGTGAAAATAAATTGCACTTTATATTTAGAAGTGAGGACAAAATATATTTCATATTTATTATTAAAATGTACACTTAGAAAAATATTTAAGCACAATTTCTAATTAAGAAATTTTAATGAAAAAATACTTTCTACTGAAAAATCATGAAATTATCTTGTTACACAATCTAAAATACTTATACTGTTTTCAAGATGAAAGAGGAAACTAGTGTTCAGTTGAAATTATGTTTAAAACATGGCTTTGAAAACATACATGCAAATATTTTTTATTAAGATCTTATTTATTCATTTGACACAGAGAGAGAGATTACAGGTAGGCAGAGAGGCAGGCAGAGAGAGAGGAGAGAGGAGGAAGCAGGCTCCCCACTGAGCAGAGAGCCCGATGGGGGCCTCAATCCCAGGACCCTGGGATCATGACCTGAGCCGAAGGCAGCGGCTTTAAACCACTGAGCCACCCAGGCGCCCACATGCAAATATTTTTACTTTATGTTGCATTCATATAAACCTGTCAATTCTAAGAAAAAGTTTTTAACCTCCCAATATTTACATATTGCATGCATGGTGCGGCAACTGGACAGATTAGTGTGCATCATTTTCTGATGTATGTAATATGATTTATAAGTATGATATGAAATTTATGCATACCTTAATCTTTAACACATTACTGGTTAAAAAAAATACAACAGAATGTCCTACCTATCAAAGTGGACTGTTTAAATAAAATGGAATGAAATTAGCAAAATGAGAGCCAGCTTAACAGTTGTATATATACCTACTCCATGACAATGAATTCTATCCCAAAAGGATTTTATCTATAAATATGGATACAATATGAGGATAGTTTTCATGTCAGCACTAATGAGTTGCTTAATATATAAATGATACATGGATGGATGGGTGGATAACTGAAAATTTATGTAAGGAGTCATAAATCCACAGCTGCAGGTAAATAAATAAAATCCAGTGCCTATGAGATTTTTAGTTATAAAACATTACATTTTGGGGTGCCTGGGTGGCTCAGTGGGTTAAAGCCTCTGCCTTCCGCTCAGGTCATGATCTCAGGGTCCTGGGATCGAGGCCCGCATCGGGCTTTCTGCTCAGCGGGGAGCCTGCTTCCTCCTCTCTCTCTGCCTGCCTCTCTGCCTATTTGTGATCTCTCTCTGTGTCAAATAAATAAATAAAATCTTTAAAAAACAAAACAAAACATTACATTTTGTTCTGAGAGTTTTCGTAAATGGTAAAAAAGAAAAATGTATGTGTTATATTATTGTCTGAAGGAATAAAACATGTTATTTATTAGAGAATTTTCTGGTACATAATTTTTTTTTAAAGATTTTATTTATTTATTTCACAGAGGGAGAGAGATCACAAGGAGGCAGAGAAGCAGGCAGAGAGAGAGGGGAAACAGGCTCCCTGCTGAGCAGAGAGCCCGATGCAGGCCTCGATCCCAGGACCCTGAGATCATGACCTGAGCCGAAAGCAGAGGCTTTAACCCACTGAGCCACCCAGGCGCCCTGGTACATAATTTTTAAAGAAATATATATTAGTCTTTAAGAGATTTTACATTACAAAGTGAATTTCAAAAGAGGTCTTAAGAAAGGTGTGCAAACATGGGGAGTACTTTTTAAATCAACTATTAAACAATTAAATGGCATGTAATGCAATTTGTCCCATTATTAGTAATGTTACCTATGATCATTTGGTTAAGGTAACATCTGTCAGATTTCCCCACTGTGAAACTCCATTTTCTACTTTACAATTAGTATAGTTAGTTCTACTATAATATTTCTTTTGAAAACACAAATTTGTTCCTATGTGATTGATATATCAAAGAACTAATTGAGCATAAAAATTGTATGCTTGTTTATGTGTGATTTTTATCCTGGAAAAACACTAGATGAACACAGAAAATAAGACCCAGTTGGACCAGGCTTTGTAGGAATACACAAAACACACACATGCACACCTTTCAAACATCTGCCTACTACCTCAGTTGGCCATGTGAGGCATGAGACAAACCTATCCACATTTGATGTTACAACTTCCTACCCAATTTCAGATGAACTTTCTTCCACCACATCACAATAACTTAAAAGCTGCAGTTCATCCAACATCAATAACTGGAAGCAACTTTCAAGACTTTCTCAAGGTTAATTGTCATCTTTATTATAATACTATGTATATCTTAACCACTTAATATGCTACCATTTTTGTTAGATTCCTGTCTTTTTTTTTTTTTTTTTGGTCATTGATGATATCTTTGTATTTTCCCATAAACCCTGTGGTTTTTATTTTGCAATTTTGCATGGCATGATGACTTTTAGGAACACATCCCATAACAGTAGAACTAGTTATTAAGATCAGTTGTAGATGCTTTAAGGCTATGTAAAAATCCTATTTTCTATCAAGAATTCACCATTGATTTTAGCATCTATTGGTAGATTACTGCTGGTAATATTAAGGCAATTTTCATTTCTCTTTTCTTTTCTTTTCCTTTCTTTTTTCTTCTTTTCTCTTCTTTTCTCCTTTTCTTTTCTTTCTTTTCTTTTCTTTTTTGAAATTTTAATTACATTATAGATAATATACAGTGTTATCTTAGTTTCAGGTATACAGTATAGTGATTCATCAATTCCATACATCACCCAGTGCTCATCACAAGTGCTCTCCTTAATCCCTATCACCTGTTTACCTACCCCCCACCCCCACTCTGGTAACCATCAGATTGTTCCTTATATATTATTTTTTGGCTTGTTTCCCTCTCCCCTTCTCTTATTTTTTCCCTTTGCTCATTTGTTTTGTTTCTTAAATTCCATATATGAGTGAAATCATACGGTATTTGTCTTTCTTTCACTGACTTGTTTCACTTAGCGTAATGCACTCTAGTTCCATCCACATCCTTGCAAATGGCAAGACTTCATTCTTTTTTAAGGTTGAGTAATACTCTTCTCCCACTCAGAAGACTGTCTTTTTGTTTTGTTGATTGTTTCTTTTGCTGTGTGTGAATCACTTTTTAATTCAATGTAGCATAATCCTCTAAAGGGATCATTTATTTTGATAATTAAAATTTTCAAAATAAGTGAGTAGAAGTTCCTTTAATATGGCTCTTTCTTGCCACATTCCCATCATTTCTTGAACTCTTTCTTACTTTTTCACACAACTTGGTATTCCATGCTCATTGTATGCTTTCCCTGAATCAGTAATTTCTTTTGATGGTTCCTTTTAGTTAACAATGATACTCAGAAGCCAAGACCTGTTATGTGTACTATCTGTTACAAAGGGCTCTAGAACATTCTGAAGGACACTTATCCTGGAAAATTTACTTTTTGAAACACAAAAATGAGTTTGTAACAAAAATGCATTTCATGTGATTGGGATTTTAAATATTTGCCTTTCTTAGTTATGTCATTTTGACATTTGACACTTTTTTCCTTTGGAAAGGACAGTGGGGAGTAGTTAATCTTATTTACACAAGGTAAAGATTCATTACCTATAAATAATGGATTTAGAACTAAACAAGTTCTGTAACTCACAGATGTATAGAATGATTTGGGGTAACCGGGGCCACAAGGAAAAAGAATTTCATCACAGATTTTATTTTATGTGCGTTTTCTAATTTTGTAAATATTCTTTAACATTAGTGAAAACTGACAAAATCAACTTTCATTGTTATTATAATGGTTGAGTTTGTGCAGAGAAAAGAGAATACATCAGCCCTAAGAAATCAAGAAAGGTAAACATTGTCTTCTGTTCTCACTATTATGAAAACAAATGCATTTAAAGCATGGACAGTTAAACAACAACAAAAAAAACTAAACTAGAGGCTTCACTAAATCTAAACAATCAAATATTTCAGGATCATCTATAGTTTTTAATTTAAAGGAAAAAATTTCCCAATATTAGCTTCACACTCCCCTTTACCCATATGCACATATAAAACTAGCCCTGTTCACACAGAGATATAAATTTCCTTTAATGACATTTAATCTGTCTTAAAAACTTGAGCAACAAATGTTAAAGTTTAATTATGAAAGCATAACTTGATGTTCTTGAAATATTATGAGGAGCAAGTAAGTAAAATATTTGAAGACAGTTACTGTGAGTTCTCAGTTGTCTTCAGGTGAAGTCACAATTATACATGCAAAATACATGTCAAGGTTATTTAATTCCCAAATTATGGGATGAATTGTATGTTGACTTATTTTTATGTACATGCCGTTTATGTGACCAAGATAATTGATTTAAACTACTATTTATATAGTATTGTCAATATATGCTGGCTACTGAGCTAGGCTCTGAGGTTACAAATCATATAAATTTTATATTTTGTACATGTTTTAGGAGAATATATATAATATAAATATATTATTCCTTTTTATCAGTATGCTGACATTGTTGTGCTAGCAACAGATGTTACAAAATATTGTAGTAAGTTTTATAATAGAGACAACTCCGCATTCATAATACTAGCTAGCAATATAACATTGGTTATGTCAGGCTCTGTTTAAAGCACTTATATGTCTGATCTCAGTTGATCCTCTTACTTGATGACTCTAGGAGGTAGGTTGACGGATATGTAAACTGGGACCCAAAAAGTTTGAATAATTTATGATGGTTACACAGCAGGAGATGGTGGAACTGAGAATCAGACCCAGAAAGTCTGGCTGCACAGTTCATGTTCATGTTCTCTCTATGGCCTTAAAACAGGAAAAGGGGGAAAAAAAAGAAACAAACACTTTTGTTAGACAGGGTGGGGGATGGAGTGTTTAAAGTAGGATTCACTGCACAGATGTACATCAGATACCTGACCTCATGGAACTTTCACTCCAGTGTGCATCTGTATGTTGTAGGGTGTGATCTGTAGGAACTCTGGTCAATGTTTTGAGAAGGATGTTGAATAAACTGGAATTTGGGGTCATAATTAGTTTTAAGTTTTCTTTATCTTTCCCCTAATTATCATGGATAATTTAAGATATGGTATATAATAAAAACAAGATAACTATAATCAATGTTAAGTCAACCAGGAACCACATAATTCTCTCTTATAATTCTGTAAATATTAAATATACAAATATTATCTTGAACCAGGCAGAATGAATCATATGCATAAGTAATTATTGTTAAATAAATTCCTATCCCCTAATATAATGGATCTACAGTTTGCCTGAATTTTACAAAGCAAATCATTGTAGTTGGTGTTAATAAAATTGTCAGTGTGAATCTTCCTATGTTGATTATATTTATAGGTCCTTAAACTTGATTGAATTTTAGGGAAAATTCTCAAATTAACCTCCTGTTGTTCCATTTTCCAACGGCTTAAGTGTCTACTGCATCTATCTTTTAAATTATTATAATTTTATTAATCCTGATGCTTGTTTAATTATATGACAATATACAAGCCATTTATGGCTTTCCTTTGCAGTTATGTCTTCTTCTGGTCTACCTGATGCATATGGAATTAGCTTATGCTCCCAAACTTAATTTCTATTTATTAATGGATACATCATCTTCATACTATAGTTCATGTGTTTTGAAAATAGACTCACCTGTGTGTCACTATTTATTGTTACCTAACCTCTTGTCTCTCAGCTGTTTGGGATGCTGTTCTTTTTGGTATCAGTAGTACACCCTATCATTAATCTCCATGCCTCTTTATTGAGAAGTATGAGCAATATTTGGACAAATTTACCTGACTTAAAAATAGAAGGAGAAGTTTCACAGCCTGAAATCAATTGAATTGTTTATTTTTAATGTCTTTCTGTCCACCCCATACCCTGGTGCTAAATAACACCTTCCTCAATTGCATTTATTTTTCCTCTAATTTATTATTCCAAAGTTCATGCAAGATGTGTTAAGTAAAGCTGCTTTTCAATTGTGCATTATACTGAGTAAGACTTTTCCTGAAGTACTCTAAGAAGAACAAGAATAATAGTGGAACTGAGAAACTAGATAAAGATGAATGGTAAAGCATGGGTTTCCTGACCTTTGTTGCTAAACTGTGATCAAATGAGCACGTGAAACTTTTCCTGAAAGACATATAACCTGCTCGTTTTGGCCCTTCCCCTTTCTGACGTTTGCTTGGTGATTCTGTCATTGAGGGTCTATAACCAGAAGCACCTTCTCCTCTATCTCAATGCTGTATGTGTAAGGAGTCTCAATCACCATTGCCAATAAATAAGCAAGGAAGAAATTGCCTTAAAATTTGGAAGACTCTTTTATATAGACAGCAATGAAAGAGAATCAAGTTAAAGAACAGGGGTCAGGGATCATGCAGGCAGCTTGGAAACTCCCGGAATAATTAGAAATTAAGAATTTGGGTGTAGGGCATTTCTGGTGTGAAAACCCAAGAAGTTTGGATAGCATCCTTCAAAACCACCTCCCCCAGAATTCCCGAATGAAGTAGCTAATATTATACTGTGAATTTAATTGAAAATCACTTGTTAGTAGTCATCCATTAATTGGAGTATTACTTCTCAAAATGACACTAAAGGTTACCAGGGCATAGAAAAATGCTTTTTAAAAAAATTATGAAGTTTTTATTTTACTTTAACAGGAAAATAAGCGACTGCCTCAAAGTATATTGAATTCAAATACAAAAGAGAACATGTACCCTCAAAAATAACACATACCTGTTCAAAAAATGTATCTCTTCAAATGATTTTGGACGAGATCAGATATTGACTTCATGGAGGATCTTGTTTGTTAATAAAGTGCTGTTTTCCCTAAAACATTTTGATTAGATATGATATTAGAAAATATTCATTTTTTAACTTTTTAAGTTATAGATAGATGATAGATCTGTGTGTGTTCTTCAGATGCAATTTTGTAAATTTGAATAAAAAGTAATAACTGATTTCATTATACTCTGAACTACACATCAGACCATAAGCATTTAGGTTCACAGCATGCTATAAGATAAACATTATTATTGGTGTAATTTTGTGGGTGAGGAAAAAGAAGCTTATTGATAAAGCCCTTATCTATGTTCACAGAAGTAGTAAGAGAAAGAGTCAGGTCTCAAACCCAAGTCTCCAGGCTCCCAAAACCAGGAAGTTAATCCACAAGTTCCCTGAATTTAGGAATCAAGTTAAGTGCAGTAATATCTTAAACGTCAGTTGTGATATTTTTAATATTTTTAATAAGACCATTAGAAATGTATATAGTGGTAAGAATAGTATTCCTGAATAATATTTTTCCATTTATTTCACAGAAGGTGGGTTAATTAATAAGCATAGAAAAAGAATACTCATAGTATGAAACTTGATAGTTAGCATTAATTGAAAAAGTTGTTCAGTATTGCATCAAAATGTTCACCACATTATTTTCATAAATAAATACATTATTTACTTATATTTTAGTTTGATAAGGGCAATGCTTCTTACCTGTTTGTTCATTAATACATGCCAGATTCCTAGAAGAGGGCATGCTGCAGAGTAGGCATTCAGTAATATTTCTGAATAAATGAATAATTTGCCTTCCCATATATGAGGACAGTTTTTATAGGTTTTTACTTATCTCAGGCTCACATGTGTGTAACAATTTTGTTATATAAACAATATGTATGATAAATAAATGGAATTTGAAACCAGTAGAAATCGACTTGAAAGCAAGTGAAATCAGAATTTGTATTTTATAATTTTCATTCACAGAAAAAGTTCACGGCAGAATCCAGTTTAGAGAGGATGTTGTTATAAAAGTGTTTATGTCTTGTAAACAAGATATCGCTCCAAAATACTGTAAGCATTATTCCAGATCTTCCACATTTTTTACTGCCCTCAAACAAATATAAATGTGGTAGGTATGAATATGACACGTGCTTCCTTATTCCTAGTTGCTTCAGGACATTCTATGCTCTGAATTCTGTCCCCTGCTAAATTCTATGTTGAAACCCTAAACCAAGTGTGACTATATTTGCATATTGGACTGTTAGGAGATAGTGAAGTTTAAATGAAGTCATAAGGGTGAGATCCTAATCTGATTGGATTGGTGGCTTTTATAAAAAGAAGAGAGAAGACTTTTCGCTCTTTCTTTCCACCTGTACACACAAAAGAAAGAGATCACAGTGAAAAGGCAGCAGTCTGAAAGTCAGGAAAAGAGTCCTTATCAGAAAGTGATTATGTTGGTACTGTGATCTTGGACTTCTAGCTTTGAGAACATTAATTTCTGTAGCGTAAGCCACCCAGCCTTTAGCATTCTGTTATGGCAATCCAATGAGAGAACATGTTACATTTCATTAATTAAATGGCAGAATTTATTTGCATCCATAATATAGAGTTAGCCTTACTTGAAATAAAAATTAATAGTATGTTTGTCTTTTTGTTTCTAACAATGGGCACATTATTTTTATACAGCAATTATAAAGGGAGTCAAAGGTTACATACAATTTTTCCTATAAGCAAATACTTGGGACTACTTGCTCATTTTATTTCTTTTTTTAAAAATTAGTTTCATATATAGAATTTAGTTATTCTTCAGTTGCATATAGCACCTGTTGCTCATTACATCAAATGTCCTCCTTAAATCCCATCACCCAATTATCCATTCCCCCCACCTATATCATCACCCAATTATCCATTCCCCCCACCTATATCCCCTCTAACAACCCTCAGTTTGTTTCCTAGGGTTCAGCATCTCTTACGGTTTGCCTCCCTTTCAATTTTCATCTTACTTTGTTTTTTCTTTCCTTTCCCCTCTGTTCATCTGTTCTGTTTCTTAAATTCCACATAAGTGAGATCATATGATAATTGTCTTTCTCTGACTGACTTACTTCACTTAGCATAATATCCTCTAGTTCTATCCATGTCCTTGCAAATGGCTAGATTTCATCCTTTTTGATGGCTGAGTAATAGTCCACTGTATGTATATGTGTGTGTGTGTGTGTGTGTGTGTATATATATATATATATATATATATCACTTTTTCTTTATTCATTCATCTGTCAGTGGACATCTGCATGCTTTCTATATTTTGGCTATTGTAGACATTATTCCTATAAACACTGAGGTTCAAGTCCCCCTTCAAATCCCTGTTTGTGGCCTTTGGATAAATACCTAGTACTGTAATTGCTGGGTCATAGGGTAGCTCTATTTTTAACTTTTTGAGGAACCTCCATACTATTTTCAAGAATGGGTGTACCAGGGGTGCCTGGGTGGCTAATGGGTTAAAGCCTCTGCCTTTGGCTCAGATCATGATCTCAGGGTCCTGGGATTGAGTCCGGAGTCTGTCTCCCTGCTCAGCCTGCTTTCTCCTCTCTCTCTGCCTGCCTCTCTACCTACTTGTAATCTCTCTCTCTGTGTCAAATAAGTAAATAAAATCTTAAAAAAAAATGGCTGTACCAGCTTGTATTTCCACCAAAAGTGTAAGAGAGTTCCCCTTTCACCCCATTACCAACATCTATCATTTTCTGAGTTGTTAATTTTAGCCATTCCAACTGGTATGAGGTGATGGCTCATGGTGGTTTGGGTATGTATTTCCCTGATGCTGTGATTTTGAACATTTTTTTCATGCATCAGTCATCCATTTGGATGTCTTTTTTGCAGAAATGTCTGTTCATGTCCTCTGCCCATTTCTTGATTGGATTTTTTGTTTTTTGGGTGTTGAGTTGGGTAAGTTGGATAGATTTTGAATAATAGCCCTTTATCTGATAAGACATTTTCGAATACCTTCTTCCACTCTATCGATTGCCTTTTAGTTTTGTCAATAATTTCCTTAGCTGTGCAGAAAATTTTTATCTTGATAAAGTCCCAATAGTTCATTTTTACTTATCTTTCTCTTGACTTTGGAAAGGTGACTCTCAAGAAGTTGCTATGGCTGTGGTCAAAGGCTGCATTTTGATGGATTCCTGTCTCACATTAGGTCCACTTCTGGATTCACTATTCTGTTCCATTGATGTATCTGTTTTTGTGCCAATACCGTACTGTCTTGATGATTACAGCTTTGTAATACAGTTTGAAGTCTGGAATTGTGATGCCTTAAACTTTGGTTTTCCTTTTCAATGTTTCTTTGGGCATTCTGAGTCTCTTCTGGTTCCATACAAATTTTAGGATTGTTTGTCCCACCTCTGTGAAAAATATTGGTGGTAATTTGATAGGGATTGAATTGAATGTGTAGTTTGCTTTTAGTGGCATGAATATTTTAACAATTTTTGTTCTTTCTTTTCTTAAATTAATATATGATGTATTATTGTTTCAGGGGTTCAGTTCTATGACTCATCAGTCTTATACAATTCACAGCACTCACCATAGCACATACCGTCCCCAGTGTCCATGACCCTGCCACCCATCCCTCCCACACTCCTTCCTCCAGCAACCCTCTGTTTGTTTCCTGTGATTAAGAGACTCTCATGGTTTGTCTCCCTCTCTGGTTTTGTCTTGTTTCATTTTTCCCTCCCTTTCCCTATGATCCTGTGTCTTGTTTCTCAAATTCTTCATATCAGTAAGATCATATGATAATTGTCTTTCTCTGATTTATTTCACTTAGCATAATACCCTCTTGTTCCATCTGCATCATTGCAAATGGCAAGATTTCAGTTTTTTGATGGCTGCATAATATTCCATTATATATATATATATATATATATTCCGTTAATATTCCTTTATATTCTGTTATATATATCTATCTATCTATATATATATCTCCATCCCATCTTATCTATCCATTCATCTGTTGATGGACATCGAGGCTCTCTCCATTGTTTGGCTATTGTGGACATTTTCACTATATACACTGGGGTGCAGATGCCACTTCAGATCACTACATTTATATATTTGGGTAGATATTCAGTAGTGTAAATGTTGGGTCAGAGGGTAGCAATATTTTAAACTTCTGAAGAACCTCCATACTGTTTTCCAGAGTGGCTGCACCAGTGGTATCTCACTGTGGTTTTGATTTGTATTTCTCTGATGCAGAGTGATGTTGAGCACTTTTACATATGTCTATTGGCTATTTGGATGTCTTCTTTGAAGAAATGTCTGTTCATGTCTTCTGACATTTCTTGATTGGATTATTTGTTCTTTGGGTGTTGAGTTTGAGGAGTTCTTTATAGATTTTGGATACAAGCCCTTTATCTGATATATCATTTGCAAATATCTTCTTCCATTCTGTTGGTTGTCTTCGGTTTTTTTTTTAAAGATTTTTATTTATTTATTTGACACAGAGTGAGAGAGAGAGATTACAAGTAGGCAGAGAGGCAGGCAGAGAGAGAGAAGGAAGCAGGCTCCCCGCTGAGCAGGGAGCCCGATTCGCGCCTCGATCCCAGGACGCTGAGATCATGACCTGAGCCAAAAGCATAGGCTTTAACCCACTGAGCCACCCAGGCGCCCTGTCTTTGGTTTTGTTGACTGTTTCCTTTGCTGTGCAAAAGCTTTTTATCTTGATGAAGTCCCAATAGTTCATTTTTGTCCTTGCTTCCCTTGCCTTTGACGATGTTTCTAGGAAGAAGTTGCTGTGACTGAGGTCAAAGAGTTTGCTACCTGTGTTCTCCTCAAGGATTTTGATGGATGCCTGTCTCACACTGAGGTCTTTCATCCACTTTTGGTCTATTTTTGTGTGTGGTGTAAGGAAGTGGTCCAGTTTCATTCCTCTGCATGTGGCTGTCTAATTCCACACCATTTTTTGAAGAGACTGACTTTTATCCACTGGACATTCTTTCCTACTTTGTCGAAGATTAGTTGACCATAGAATTGAGGGTCCACTTCTGGGCTTTCTATTGTGTTCCTTTGATCTATGTGTCTGTTTTTGTGCCAGACCTATACTGCCTTGGTGATGACAGCTTTGTAATAGAGCTTGAAGTCTGGAATTGTCATGGAGCCACCTTTCATTTTCTTTTGCAACATTCCTCTGGCTATATGGGGTCTTTTCTCGTTCCATATAAATTTTAGTATTATTTGTTCCATTCCTTTGAAAAAAGCTGATGGTATTTTGATAGGGATTGCATTAAATTGCTTTAGGTAGCACAGACATTTTCACAATATTTGTTCTTCCAATCCATGAGCATGGGACATTTTTCCATTTCTTTGTGTTTTCCTCAATTTCTTTCATGAGTATTCTATAGTTTTCTGAGTAGATTCTTTGCCTTTTGGTTAGATTTATTCCTAGGTATCTTATGGCTTTGGGTGCAATTGTAAATGGGATAGACTCCTTAATTTCTCTTTCTTCTGTCTTGTTGTTGGTATAAAGAAATGCAAATGATTTCTGTGCATTGATTTTATATCCTGACACTTCATTGAATTCCTGTAAGGATTCTAGAAGTTTTGGAGTGGAGTCTTTTGATATAAATTATCATACTTGCAAAGAGTGAGAGTTTGACTTATTCTTTGTCAATTCAGATGCTTTTATTTCTTTTTTTTTTTGTCTGATTGCTGAGGCTAGGACTTCTAGTACTATGTTGAATAACAATGGTGATAGTGGACATCCCTGCCGTGTTCCTGAAATTAGAGGAAATGCTCTCAATTTTTCCCCATTGAGAATGATACTTAGTGTGGGTTTTTCATAGGTGGCTTTGATGATATTGAAGTATTTACTCTATTCCTACACTGTGAAGAGTTTTGATCAAGAAAGAATTGTGTACTTTGTCAAGTGCTTTATCTGCATCTATTGAGAGATCATGTTTCTTGTTCTTTCTTTTATTAATGTACTATATCACATTGATTGATTTGTGGATGTTGAACCAACCTTGCAGCCCAGGAATAAATCTCACTTAGTCATGGTGAATAATCCTTTTAATGTACTGTTGGATCCTATTGGCTAGTATTTTGGTGAGAATTATTGCATCCATGTTCATCAGGGATATTGGTCTGTAATTCACCTTTTTGATGGGGTCTTTGTCTAGGTTTGGGATCAAGGTAATGCTGGCCTCATAAAAGGAGTTTGGAAGTTTTCCTTCCATTTCTATTTTTTTTTTGGAACAGTTCCAGGAGAATGGGTATTAGTTCTTCTTTAAATGTTTGGTAGAATTTCCCTGGGAAGCCGTCTGGCCCTGGGCTCTTGTTTGTTGGGAGATTTTTGATGACTGCTTCAATCTCCTTACTGGTGATGGGTCTGTTTAGGTTTTCTATTTCTTCCTGGTTCAGTTTTGGTAGTTTATATGTCCCTGGGAATGCATCCATTTCTTCCAGGTTGTCTAATTTGCTGGCATATAGTTGTTCATAATATGTTCTTATAATTGTTTGTATTTCCTTGGTGTTGGTCATGGTCACTCCTCTTTCATTCATGATTTTATTAATTTGGGTCCTTTCATTTTTCTTTTGGGTAAGTCTGACTAGGGATTTATGAATCTTTTTAATTCTTTTAAAGAGGCAGCTCCTAGTTTCTTTGATCTGTTCTACTGTTCTTTTGGTTTGTATTTCATTTATTTCTGCTCTGATCTTTATTATTTCTCTTTTCCTGCTGGGTTTAGGGTTTATTTGCTGTTCTTCCAATCCATGAACATGGAATGTTTTTCAATTTCTTTGATCTTCCTTGATTTCACTCATAAGTGTTTTATAATTTTCAGAGTATAGATCTTTTACCTCTTTAGTTGGGTTTATTCCTAGGTATCTTACAGTTTTTGGTGCAATTGTAAACGGGATTGATTCCTTGATTTCCCTTTCTTCAGCCTTATTGTTAGTGTATAGAAATGCAACTGACATATGTGCTTTGATTTGGTGACTTTGCTGAATTCCTATATCAGTTCTAACAATTTTTGGTGGTGTCATTTGGGTTTTCTACACAGTGTATCATGTTGTCTGGGAATAGTGAAAGCTTGACTTCTTTGCTGATTTGGATGCCTTTTATTTCTTTTTGTTGTCTGACTGATGAAGGAGGGACTATGTTGGACAACAGAGGTGAGAGTGAACATCCCTGTTGTGTTCCTGACCTTAAGGTAAAAGCTCTCAGTTTTTCCCTGTTAAGGATGATAGTCATTATATGTTTTTTTGTTGGCGTTATTGTTGCTGTTTGGTTTTTTTGTTTTGTTTTGTTTATATATGCCTTTTATTATATTGAGCTATGTTCTGTCTATGTCTACACTGTGGGAGAATTTTTATCAAGAAAGGATGCTGTATTTTGTCAGATTATTTTTTTTTTGCATCTATTGAGAGGATCATATGGTTCTTGTCCTTTCTTTTATTAATGTGGTTTATCACATTGATTTGTGGATGTTGAAGCACCCTTGCAGTCCAGGAATAAATCTCACTTGATCATGGTGAATGATCTTTTTAATGTTCTGTTGGAGTACATTAAACAGTTCTTCTTTAAATGTTTGGTAGAATTCTTTAAATGTTTGGTAGAATAATGTACTGTTAACTAATATATTGGTGAGAATTTTACATCCAGTTCATCAGGGATATTGGTCTGTAATTCTCCTTTTTAGTGGCCTCTTTTTTTGGTTTTGGGATCAAGGTAATGCTGGCCTCATAGGATGAGTTTGGAAGTTTTCCTTCCATTTCTACTTTTTTAGAATAGTTTCAGAAGAATAGGTAGGTATTAATTTTTCTTTAAATGTTTGGTAGGATTCCTCTGGGAGGCCATCTGGCCATGGGCTCTTGTTCTTTGGGAGATTTTTTATTACTGATTCAATTTCTTTGCTGATTATGGGTTTGTTCAGGTTTTCTATTTCTTCCTGTTTCAGTTTTGATAGTTTATGTGTTTCTAGGAAATCATCTACTTCTTCCAAATTGCCTAATTTTTTTGGCATATACTTGCTTATATTATTCTCATAATTGTTTGTATTTCTTCAGGGTTGGTTGTTATGTCTCCTCTTTCATTCATGATTTTATTTATTTTGATCATTTTATTATTGATAAGTCTGGCTAAGGATTTATCAATCTTATTAATTCTTTCCAGCAACTCCTAGTTTTGTTGATCTGTTCTACTGGTTTGTTTGTTTGTTTGCTTGTTTTGATTTCTATATCATTGATTTATGCTCTAATCTTTATTATTATCATTCTCCTGCAGATTTAGGTTTTATTTGCTGTTCTTCCCCCAGCTCCTTTAGGTTTAAGGTTAGGCAGTGTATTTGAGACTTTTTTTTTTCTTTTTTCTTTTTTTGACAAAGGCCTGTATTGCTATATTCTTCCCTCTTAGGGCTGCCTTTGCTACATCCCAAAGGTTCTGAACTGTTATGTTTTCATTTTTGTTTGTTTCCATATTTCTTTTTAGGTCATCTTTAATTTCCTGGTTGACCATTCATTCTTCAGTAGAATGTCCTTCAACCTCCATGTATTTGTGTTAGTTCCACATTTTCTCTTGTGATTGAGTTCCAGTTTTAAAGCATTGTGGCATGAAAATTCACATGGTATAATCTCAGTCTTTTGTACCAGCTGAGATCTGATTTGTGTGATGCAGTATGTGATCTCTTCTGGAGACTGTTCCATGTACACTCTAGAAGAATGTGTATTCTATTGCTTTAGGATGAAAAGCTCTGAATATGTCTGTGATGTCCATCTGGTCCAGTGTGTCATTCAAAACTCTTTTTTCCTTTTTGATCTTCTTCTTAGATGATCTGTCCATTGCTCTGAGTGGGTGTTGAAGTCCCCTATTATTATTGTATTATTTATCTGTGTGTTTCTTTTATTTGGTTATTAATTGATTTATATATTTGACTGCTCTCAGGTTAGGGGCATAAATATTTACAATTGTTAGATCTTTTTTTGGATACACCCTTTTATTATGATATAGTGTCCTTCATTTCTTATTGCAGTCTTTGGTTTAAAATCTACTGTGTCTGATATAAGGATTGCTACCCCAGCTTTCTTTTGATGTCCATTAGCATAATAAATGGTTCTCCACCCTCTCACTTTCAATCTGGAGGTGTCTGTGGGTCCAAAATTGTCTCTTGCAGACAGCATATGGATGGGTCTTTCTTTTCTTTTTTTTTTTTTCCAATCTGATACCATGTCTTTTGATTGGGGCATTTAGCACATTTACATTCAGAGTAACTATTGATGGATAGATGTTGTTTTCTTTATCCTATCTGATACCCTATGTCCTCCTGGATTTGAATGCCTGTTTCCTTCCCCAGATTAATTCTGAGCTATGATTTGTTCAAATAAACCTTCTGCCCCTCTCTCCCTCTCTTCTTCTTCTGAGGCCCCTATTATCCAGATATTAATTCACTTTATGGATTGACTGAATTCTTAAGGTTTCCCTGTGTGATACAGTAGTTGTCTTTCTTTCTTTTCACTTCTTATTTTCTATCATTTTATCTTCTATACTACTGAATCTCTCTTCTGCCTCATTTATCCTCACTTTTAAAGTCTCCATTCGGGACTGCATTTTGTTAATTACATTTTTAGTTGCAGTTTGACTAGACTTTAGTTCTTTTAGTGCTTTTTTCAAGTCCAGCTAGTACCTTTATAATTGTTTTATATTCTAGTTCAGACATCTTACTTATCCACTTTGATTAAATCTCTGGCAGTGAGTACTACCTCCTGTTCTTTCTTTTGGTGTGAATTTCTCTGTCTTGTCATGTTGTCCAGAAAAGAATAGAGGAAGGAAAGAGAAAGGATAACAATAACGATAACAACAGAAAAATAAAAACAAGACAGACCAGAAAAAAAATAAATAAGAAGAAATCAAACAAGAGACAAAACAGAACAAAACAAAAAAATAGATCCTGGGTATGTTTTTGTCTGTGTGCTAAAAGAAACTAGATCTCAAATAGGAAAGAAAGAAAAACATGTTGTATCTATATATGTTTTTTTTGCATATATATATATATATATGCAAAAAATTAAATATAAGGAAAGGTCTAAAAGAAAACATATGTATGATGCATATATAAGAATAGAAAATTTAAAAAGAATTTAAAAAATAAGAAAATAGCTGAAAAAAGTAATACTGAAAGACTGAAGAATAAAACACACACACACACACAGACACACACACACACATGTTATATATTTTTTTCCCCAAGAACTGAATCTTTCCAGTTGTCTATGATCAGTAAACTTGGTGCTAGCCATCAGTTATTCCTGATGGTCTTCTAGGGGAGGTGCCTGTTGTTTTGCTTCTCAGGTGCCCTTGCCCTTGTGGAAAAGTGCCTCCCTTGCCAGGAGGGCTAGGCTCAGGGTAAGCAGCTCAGGATTCTACTATGTGGTGCTGTTTTGCCCCCGAAGGCTTTTATCACTGATGTTCAGAATGAAAATGGCCGTACCCCACTCTTTAGCACTGGAGCTGGCTTCAGTGAGCCCACATAGAAAACTGACTCCCTGATTTCCATCTGAACTCTGTGTTCACCCACCCTGCGATTGAGCATTTTTATCTCAGGCACACAACTGTGTTACAAGCCTACATATTTTACATCCTCCTGTAGTGTGGACTGGTGCTGGTCTTCCTGGGGGGAAGGCAGGGTGTGTCAGGCCAGGTTTCTGTTTTTTGCTGGACACCTACCAGGAGAGCAGTTGCATGACTGTGTACCAGTTCACAATTTATGGCAACCCAGACCAGAAAGCCAGTGCCTAGACCCACTATTTTCAGTCAGCTTCCCCACTCTGATGCCTGGGACACTCAAACACTCCCATTCTTCTTATGACCTGGGGATCCTGAGACCATGCTCTCCCACTTGGGAATCTGCCCTGCTTTGTCACCTGAGCACCTTTAAGTCAGGGATGTGCCCCACTGTAGCAAATTTCTAAAAGTTCCAATTTTATCCTGTGCTGCTTATAATACTTTGCAGAAGCCTTCTTAAACTGACTCCCTCTCCTCTGCCATATTCACTGATATATTGCCCTGGATTCAAGTCTCTGCCCTTCCTACCTTCCAACCTTCCAAAAAGTGGTTGCTTTTCTATTTGTAGAATTGCAGCATTTCTTTTCTCAGATCTCTGATTGATTTTGCAGGCACTATCTAGCTGAATTCCAGGGGCCAGAAGAATTTAGGGTCCCCTACTCCTCCACCATCTTAACTCCTCCCCAACTCTTTTTTTTTCTATTTGTGGTACAGAGAAGTGTACATGAAAAATATTGGGAGTTATAAAGTATTTTTTCTCATAATTCTTTCCACTTATTTATATTAAAGGGGTAAAGTCCATCGTGCTTGCAAGAGGATAAATGCCTTCATTATGATTGCAGAACATGTCAGAGAAAAGACTGAAATGGGAATAGTGGGAGAGTGACTGAGCTAGAGGTGTTGCTTGGGAGAGCTGATTTGTCATTGATACCTAATATATCAAGGCAAGCAGGAACGATGCATGCCTTCAGGAAAATCTGGGCTGGCCACAAAATTGTTAATGAAACGAGTGTCTGTATATATTGATATTCGGTGGTAAATCATAATAATTACAATGTAAGTCATTATAAAATTTTGTCAGTTCAGGCACTGTCTTTTGAAATAAAATGCTATAAGATATACTTTTAATATATTACTATATATTTCTTAAATATTGTATGTGTAATACCTACCACTCTAATTGTATTTTGAAACCACAGAGAGATTTTGATGAAGCATGTTCATTAAGATGCATTAATTATACATGCAACAACCATGAAACAGGTGTTTGGCTGTAAGAGGGGTATTTAATAAAAAAAAAAAATTGATCCTAAGCTAGTATTTCATATTCTATCCTTATTTATGGGCTCCCTCACAGAATAAAAATTATGGTTAATTAATAAAATTATGGTTAAAGACTTAGATCCTCTTTTGGTAAATGCTCTTTTTAGATGAAAGCTGGTATATTTATAGTATAAAAAATATTTGTATTTACATATTCTTAAAAAGTTTCCATTTTAAAATTTTAATTCAATTCCACTGTGCTCAAAATAATCCAAGTTGAGTGTTCTTGCACTGAAAAACCTAAAAGTCACCTGAAATAGTCTTGGACATATAGATATAGCTAATAAATCTAAATTAAACATATGATTGTCCAGGTTGAGTTTGCATTTCTCAGTTGGTTACATGTTTGTGCCCTCACACTTATAAGATTCTCTCATTTAATCAATCCCTTCTTATAGGATTTGGAGTCTCCTTTCTTACTATTATGTTTAACAGGCACAGATTTCAAACATTCTGGAATAGGTAAGTAATCAGATACTTTATTTCTCCAGAAAGTTCAAGTGTTTGCAAATTACATCAGGTGGTGACAGGTTAAAAGAAAGAAAACAGCTTTTCTCAGCATTTAATATAAAAGACCCTCTCATAATCTTTGCATAAATTTAGAATTACCATATCTAAGCTCAACTGAGGAAGATCTTGTGAATGTCCAGAGCCACATAGCTGATGGCTCTGTATTTGGAGTCCTACATTTTACTGCCAAGAGATTTTGCAAATGTTGGCCCTGGCAGTGATTCACAAAGAATAATTGCTTCTGGGACCCCTTAGTGTTTGAGTTCCAAAATTGTACTCTTCCTCTAATGTTCACAGTTCATGGAGAAGCAACAGGAGGAGCTGGCACTGTAGTAAGTCGGGAAGAGTAAGTCTTTAGCTAGTTCAGTCATGTCTCAGCTGAACCTTTCCTTTACATCTGATCTTTCTTCTAAATATTATATCTATGAGCACATGAGCACACACATCACTGTTTTACAAGTACATGTAATATATTTATGGATCAAAACATGAGAATATATGCAAAAACTAATCCCACTAAGCTTCAAGAGCTGGAGGTGGCTTTACTTATATCCTTTGAAAATTTTGCCAAGCACTTTATTTGGCATATATTAGTTAAGTGCTAGATGCTTGAAACACTTGGCTTTAATTAAGTTATTTTGTAACAAATTTTGATCTTCAGATTTTTGTGATCTTGGTAATAGTGCACATATACTTACCAGAATGTCTAGAGCATGCTATTTCACCCAAAAGAGAATGCATAGGTCATTCGATTTTGCGGGGTTGCTTTTCTTTTGGAGGAAATGAGAGAGGAGTTCTTCTAATAACTTTTCCTGCTGAATAGAATGACCTAGATTTGTTGTATACTGGCAAAGCTGCTAGAGGATATTTTTACGTTGCCATTTTGTCCTCAAGAGTTATCTAACTGATTTCACCATATCAAATCCCTTTCAAGTCTGTCTTCTGACAATGTGGATATGCTATTCGATTTGTAGTATCAGAAAGCTGAAAGGCAAGAGGTAAGAGTTAGCTGAAAATAGGAGATAATAGTTTATATTTCTTCTTACCATTAAAAAAATAAACTAACCAGAAAAGGAAATTTAGCAAGATCTCTTCTTGTCACACTCATTATTGTAGAAAATATTTTAATTATTATAAAATATCTTTTTAAAAAATCTTGAATTACCATGACAGTCTCCAGTTTGAAAATAGATAAAAGAATGTGAATGATGTAAACATAAATTATAACCTTGACCTAGCTGCATACAATTGCCTTCTAATTTCTTGATGAAATGAAACATCTTTATTTCACACTCAATTTCCAATGGACTGATTGTAATATGTGATGCTTACTTTGTCCCTGTTTGTACCTAATTAATAGATATGATAAGTGTATTCACCAAGTTTTGCAAGTGAGCTGTACAAGAACGTATGTCAAGCTCCTCACCTTCCCTGGTAAATCATTATTCATGATTTGTGTATCTGGTAGTTAATTGAAAGACACTCAATCTTTTTTAAAGCATAAAACTCTTACTCTAAATTTTTTCACTATTAATATCAAATGCAAATTTTCAGGCAAGCAGTACACAGTTATTTAATTCAGTGCTATAGTGTCCTGTTAACTAGAATAAAGTAATGGATTTCAGTTGGAGGCTATTGAATCCATTCCCCTCTCTGAATTTCTCTCAGCTCACTAACTGGTTATGAAATTTTACCTGTGTGTTTTACTAATAAAGGACTCAATTAATTCCCAAACTATCTTTAAAACACTGTACCTTAGGGTGCCTGGGTGGCTCAGTTAAAGCCTCTGCCTTCTGCTCAGGTCATGATCTCAGGGTCCTGAGATCAAGCCCCAAATTGGACTCTCTGCTCAGCTGGGAGCCTGCTTCCTCCTCTCTCTCTCTGCCTGCGTCTCTGCCTACTTGTGATCTGATCTCTCTGTCTGTGTCAAATAAATAAATAAAATATTTAAAAAAAAACCTGTACCTTAGAACAAATTGATCTCTTTCACTATAGAAAAGAGTAAAACTATTCACTCTTTTGACCTATATAGCATCTCTAAACGTACAATATAAAATCCAATGTGTAAACACTTAGAAATGGAGAAATACATTCATGAAGAAAGAGATCACTGGTTTTAACATTTCCAACTTGGACAACGAAGACTCTGACTTCTGTCTCTACACTGTACCTTTACCAACAACTGTAATGTCATCATACATTAAAGAGACGCCTTACATAAACACATAGATAAATAGCTATAGCTATGTCTATAACTCTTGATATTGATATCTTTGTATATATGACACAGAACATTAATGTTGTCCTGACAATTACTTTACATAGAATATTGTTTTATTCTATTGATTTGAAAATTAGTAAGAAAAAAAGCAAGAATGAAAGAAAATAAAATGGGGCGCCTGGGTGGCTCAGTGGGTTAATACCTCTGCCTTCGGCTCAGGTCATGATCTCAGGGTCCTGGGATCGAGGCCCGCATCGGGCTCTCTGCTCGGCAGGGAGCCTGCTTCTTCCTCTCTCTCTGCCTGCCTCTCTGCCTGCTTGTAATCTCTCTCTGTGTGTCAAATAAATAAAAATCTTTAAAAAAAAAAGAAAAAATAAAATGGACTTACATAAAGCATGCTAAAGACATAAATACAGGGCGCCTGGGTGGCTCAGTGGGTTAAAGCCTCTGCTTTCAGCTCAGGTCATGATCTCAGCGTCCTGGGATCGAGGCCCACATCGGGCTCTCTGCTCAGCGGGGAGCCTGCTTCCTCCTCTCCCTGTCTCTCTGCCTGCCTCTCTGCCTACTTGTAATCTCTCTCTCTCTCTCTCTCTCTCTCTCTCTCTGTCAAATAAATAAATAAAATCTTTAAAAAAAAAAAGACATAAATACATTTTTAAGACATTTTTCATGAGACCATAGCACCTACATTTTACTTTTCCCTGTTATTCTAGGAGCAATGGTCAATATCACCAATTACTTAAACTTTTTTTTTTAAAGATTTTATTTATTTATTTGACACAGAGAGAGAGACTAGAAGTAGGCAGAGAGGCAGGCAGAGAGACAGGGAGAGGAGGAAGCAGGCTCCCTGCTGAGCAGAGAGCCCGATGCGGGCCTCGATCCCAGGAGCCTGGGATCATGACCTGAGCCGAAGGCAGAGGCTGTAACCCACTGAGCCACCCAGGCGCCCTTAAACATTTTATGGTAATAAGAGATCAAGTAGTGCATACTTTTGTTGTTGTTGTTGTTGTTGTTGTTGTTGTTGTTTTGTGAACCACAGGAGATTTATCATTTGATTTTAACTAGTATGCTTTTCGTATATTATCTTTTATTTATTTATTTATTTATTTATTTATTTATTTATTTATTTATTTATTTATTTATTAGAGAGGGAGAGAGAGCATGCAAGTGGTGCAGGGTAGTGGCAGAGCGAAAGGGAGAGAGAGAATTTTAAGGAGACTCCACACCTAGTGCAGTCTGACTCAGGGTTTGATTTGAAGACCCTGAGATTATGACCTGAGTCAAAATCAAGAGGTGGGCGCTTACTGACTGAGCCACCCAGGTGCCCCTATCACTTGATTTTAAAAGACCACGGGGCATAAAGAGATCATATTTTTTCTTCCTCTCAACATTCATGGAAATCAGTATTTGAGAAGACATTATCATTAGCAACAAGTATCTATAGAGATTCTACTTTCTGTTGTGTTTTGGTGCCGGATTACAACGTGGTATATAAGACAATGACTTTTCTCTGGAAAGGTAAATATTTAGGTTGGAAAGCTCTATTCTTGCTTTGGTAATCTTTGAGTGGTTTTATTACATTGTTTTCTGGGTGTTAATAATGTCCTAGTCTCTAATGTTCAGAGGAAAATAAACCAGTTGGTTATCTAGTATAATCAAACAGATTTTTGAATTTCTTTTGAATTCCAAAATCCATGAAAGATACAGAAAAAATGTGGAGTATTTAAAAAATGTATTGAAAAAATACATGAAATATTAATTTCCTAAGAGAAAATCAACTAACCTTTTATTTATAAAAATATTTCCTATTTTAATATAGTTATTTGTATAACTATGCTGTGATATATGTATATATAATGAAATGTTCACAAATTATGAATGTTAAAACCACTAATATATCATGTTTTAGAAACAAATAATATATTATATATTAATTAAAATAAATAAATAAAGTTAAGTAAACATTGAAGAAAAAGGAAATCTTGTCATTTGCTATAACATTAATGGACCAAGATGCTGAGTGAAATAATTCAGACAAAGAAAGAAATATGCTACATGTGGGATCTAAACAAACATATAAAACAAAACAGACTCATAAATACAGAAAACTAACTGGTGGTTGGTGGTGGGGGTGAGGGGAGGTATATGGGGAGATGGACGAAATAGGTGAAGGGGATTAAGAGATACAAACTTCCAGTGAAAAAAAATAAATAAGTCACAGGGATATATGTATTTTTGTTGAGGAAATAGTAAGTACATGGATTATTATTTTTAATAAGCAAAATATATGTAGAGTAGAAAAATTGCATTAACTGTATTCCTTCCAAGCATTCTTTCTAGCTGTATTCTGTTTTAGCATTAGCTTTATTTATAGAAGAGCAAACAAAAGATAAATAAATAAATTCCCAGAGGTCACAGAACTACTAAGTGTGCGGTCTGGATTTATAACTAAGTTTTTTTTTTTTTTTTAAATTTTTTTTTTTAAAGATTTTATTTATTTATTTCACAGAGGGAGAGAGATCACAAGGAGGCAGAGAGGCAGGCAGAGAGAGAGGGGGGGAAGCAGGCTCCCCGCCGAGCAGGGAGCCCGATGCGGGCCTCGATCCCAGGACCCTGAGATCATGACCTGGGCCGAAAGCAGAGGCATTAACCCACTGAGCCACCCAGGCGCCCTATAACTAAGTTTGACTAACTGAAAAGTCCATACCCTGGGTTTTATTCTGGAATTTAAGCCTACAAATCATTGAATGTGACTATGTCAGTGAGTTCTCAGGTCACTTAAATGAGCATAGGGTCTGCTGTCTATGTTTGAGTACTTGAGGCTAGCCTTTAAATTCTTGCAGATTTTTCAACAAATAGTTCTGGAAGAGTTAGATATTAATATGTCAAGAAGCCAAAAATAAACCTCAATGAGTACACATCACACCCATATACCAAAATACTCAATGTGTACATCACACTGTGTTACCTCAAAATTTATCATAGACCTAATTTCTAGAGGAAAACAGGAAAAAATCAGGATAACCTTAGATTAGGTAAATAATTTTATATTTGACACCAAAAGCACATTCCTAGTAGGACACCTAGCACATCCCATACCAGAAAATATGGTAAAGTGGACCTTATTAAAATTTAAAATTCTGCTCTGTGAAAGAGAGTGTTAAAGAAATGAAAAGATTAACCATAATATGGGTGAAACTATTTGCAAATCGTATTTCTTACATCAGACTTGTCTCTAGAATATATAAAGATTTCTCAACACTCAACAATAAAAGAACAAACTACCCTCTAAAAATGGGCAAAAGAACTACGGGTATTTACCCCAAAGATACAGATGTAGTGAAAAGAAGGACCATGTGTACCCCAATGTTCATAGCAGCAATGTCCACAATCACCAAACTGTGGAAAGAGCCGAAATGCCCTTCAATTGATGAATGGATAAAAAAGATGTGGTCCATATAAAATGGAATATTACTCAGTCATCAGAAAGGATGAATACCCAACTTTTGTATCAACATGGACGGGTCTGGAGGAGATTGTGTTGAGTGAAGTAACTTAAGCAGAGAAATAAGTCAATTGTCATATGGTTTCACTTACTTGTGAAACATAAGGAATAAAATGGAGGACTCTAGGGCAAGGGAAGGAAAAGTGAATTGGGGTAAATTGGAAGGAGAGATGAACCATGAGAGACAGTGGACCCTGAGAAACAGACTGAGGGTTATGGAGGGGAGGAGGGGAGGGGGGATGGGTGAGCCTGGGGTATTAAGGAGGGCACATATTGCATGGAGCACTGGGTGTAGTGCATAAACAATGAATCTTGGATCACTGAAAAAATAAATAAAAATAAAATAAAAATGGGCAAAAGATTAATCAGACACTGCTTTCAAAAAGATATATGGAAAATAAATAAGTATATGAAAAGATGGTCAACAAAATTAATCATATAAATGCAAATCAAATCAGTAATGAAATACCAGTACACATCTATTAGACTGTCTACGATTAGAAACAAACAAAAAGATATGGCAACTGCAAATGCTGGTAAGGATACAGAGCTACTGGAATTCTCCTATGTTGCTGGTAGAAATGAAAATGGCCCAACCACTTTGGAAGACAGTTTGGCAGTTTCTTATAAATCTAAAGGTATACCTACCATATGACCCAAGAGTTCCACTCCTCGGTGTTTACTTAAGAGAAGTATAAACTCACATTCAATCAATATAACCTGTCCATGAATGTTCATGGCAACTTACTTCATAATTGCCCCAAACTGTAAATAACCCACATATACTTCTCACCATGGAATAGGCAAATAAATCTGTAGTACATGCATGCAATGGAATTCTCCACAACAATAAAATGGACAGACTGTTGATTTATATAAATACATTTTTGCTAAGTGAGAGAAGCAAAATACTGAGGGCTGCAAACTGCACATTTCCATTCATGTGACACTCAAAAAAACAAAACTGTGGGAAGGAAAACAAACCAGTAGTTATCAGTAGCTGAGGGGAGAGGTTGTTCATAAAGGTGTGCACAGAGAATGTTCTGTAGATGTGAAACTATTCTATATGGAACTGTAGTAGTGGACTCTATTCATTTGTCAAACCCATATAACTGTACATCACAAAAAGTCAAATTTGTGTATGTAAATTTAAAAAAAAAAAGAGTATTTGGGAAAGATGAAATCCAGACTGAGACAAATGACTCTGACTATCTCAAAGACGAATTATACAACCACACTGAATGGGATGGGAAGAAAGGAGCTGGCCTAAGTAACTTTAAAAATTGTGTTTGACTGAATATTCCAAGGCTAAATATATATATTTCTAAAAAGCAGTACACAAACACTGTATCATTGTTGACAAATTTGTTTCTCAAAAGGCTGTAGATTGGAAATTGTGAAACTAATTTACATGTGTATTAGAAGTGAACAAATTAATAGATATATTGCAGATAATGAGAAGTAGTATTATATTCTTTCCATTGGATAAAGAAAGTACAAATAAGGAAATGGGATGGGTAGATAAATCTGTCATGCTGAATTAGTACTGAAGTATTAAAATGGGCCTATATTTTAAAAATTTACATACAGATATGTGTGTGTGTATCTATGACTTGGTATACATGCATTTATATCCTGGCTTTATACAACAACAAATGCTAGAAGAACACACCTAGCACCTAGATCTTGGATTCTAAAAACTATCTGTCATTGAAAAAACAAAACAAAACAAAACAGGGCTTCTCGGAAGTCTAGTTATATCTAAGGGTAAAGCAGAAGAAATGCAAGATAAGACAGATTGGAGAAAATGCAAAATGAGTCTGGGGAACTTTGTGATTCCAGAAAGTAAAACAATGAAAAAAATACATATTTATATCATATATTGTATACTCTATAGTTATAATATGTATGTATATGCCAATATATATAATCCATGCACATCAAAATGACACACAAGCCAACATGCAAGAGCAATTAATGACTAAAATTGGAACAATTTGATCAGTAAATAACCATGTAATTGGATTATAATCCGAAAAATAAATACATCCAAAATTATACAAATAAATATATAGATAAATAAGTGTGAACGTCACAACTCTTCCTTACAGAACTCCAGTTCACAACTCTAGAATGAATGAGGAAAATAGAATATCACTGTTATGATGTCATATTAAAAATTATTACAGGAAAAATCCTCCCATGGATTCTAAGATGTGTGGGTGAAAATCCACATGGAAACTTGTGACTTACATAGTCTTACATTCTCTTCCCTAAATATTTCATAATTACAAAAGAAAAATAGTAAGTCTGCAGGGGGGAATCCTAGTGAAGACCACTTAGGGGATCAAAGTTAATTTTATCAGAACTAATAATAGCATTATATACAAAGTACGGCATTATGTACAATGTCATGCACTGAGATGGGCACTTTATCTTAGTGGTTCCTTCCCAATAATTTCAGTCTAATCATGAGAAAATGCCACACATACCCAAATTAAGGTACATTCTCAGAAATTATTGACCAGTGCTCTTTAACAGAGTCATAGTCATGCAGGACGATGATAGATTGAGTACATGCCACTATTGGAGGAATCTGTAGTAACTAAATACAATGTAGTATCCTGGACTGGATCCTATAGCAAAAATAATGAGAAAATGAAGTACATTCATGGAAAAAATGGTGAAATCCAAATAAGTTTTCTACTTTCACTATTAGTATCATACCAAGTTTATTTTCTTAGTTTTCATAAATGGGTTGTAGTTATATAAGATGTACATGGGGACACTAGCAGGAGGTTATAGGAGAAGTCTTTGTACTATTTTTGCAACTCTGTTATAAAGCTAAAACTATCTTAAAGATCAAAAAAAATCTCATAGTTTTAAAGCACCCACTCCTCCTTGCCCTTCCACCCTCCTGGATTCATTGAGAAAATTCACATTCTTCTGTGAATTGTTTATGAAACAGATGTTGCTACTAGCAATCAATTACCTCTATACTGTATATTTTAATGTACTGTATCTTTTAATGGTACCCACTTGTCATGTAGCTCAGTTAAAATGATGTTTGTTTGATACCATGGAAGTGTAACTGGGTAGAATCTGCAACGATACTTTTTTGCAACCTTCTGTTGTTCTGTTAGAGAAAGATGCAGGTTCAGAGGATGCTTGCTTCAAGTCATGGCATGCCTGGTGATGACTACAAAATGTGTAAATTTCATAGCAACCCAGTACTTCCTAACACACTCTATTCTTGCTTTTTGAAGGTATATCTTTCAGTTGTTTCTTGATTACCCAGTGGTAGCAGGTGGAAGTTTCACAGCTGTTTGATTCAGTGGCTGATATGTCTATTCTTTGAGAACACAATTGGCAGCTTTGCAGTCAGCATTCTTAAATGATCAGTGGAGCTCAAACAAGATCCCTTGTTTTATGCAGCTCTTTCGTGAAGTCTTCAAAATGTGTGCCAGCTGAAAAAAATATCATATATAATGAGTCCTATACTTTAAATCTAGTGAAGTCTAATTGCCCCTCTTTGGAATAGTGTTGCCACTGACTACAACAGCATTTTTGTGGTACCTTACATAAGCTGAATGAATTTGAATTAGACTATCTTAATGACATTGAGAAACCAGAGGGGAGGACATTTATATTCTTTTAGCAGATGTATTACTTGCTGCTCAAACTTGAATGCCTTTTCCTTTTAAGGGTTTGCCTTTTTCCCCCCTCTTTGGCAAAACCACAATTTCTGACAGTATGTTAGCATCTCTGGCTATGACAGCTCTTGCATTAAGATTGACAGTGTCTGAACAATTCAGAATTGCTTGATGTGTATGTAGAGCCAACTTTGTAGCATATATACAGATTCAGGTTTTATATGCACTTAGCAGCACCCCCTCGCTCACCTCTTTTAACACTAGAGGAAGGCTCATGTCCAGCTCCTGATACAACAGCAAGGGAGTAATTCTTTTTGGGGTCTAAAGAGGATATGAGGGAGGCAATAAAATAAAATGGAAAAAGACGTGTATTAAGAATAAGAACACGGGATTTAGTACATTGTACCCCAATACTTAGCTTTCTATCTGTGAGGAAGTAATTTTAATGTTCTCAATCTCAATTACTTTCCTTGTAAAATACTAATAATAGAAATTGTTCTTTCTACATCATAGGTTTGTGATATGACTTTGGAAGAGTTGCTATGTACAATCCAAAATTCCAAATATATTTAAGTTAATATTGCTATAGTTTTGTTTTGAATTGATAATGGTTATGGCTCCTAAGTTCTCATCTTGGTAATTTTACCAACAATTCCTGAATGCCCAAAGTTTCTGAGGCAGTAATACCAGGTGGCAATCAAATAAATTTATTCTCATTTATTACTGTAATTAAATGGATTCAGAAATCTACTGAATAGGAGAAACCTAAACTTCATATCATTTAGACCTGGATTTTTCTCTAGAATTTTTTTAAATAAAAAGGCTAGAGAGTCAGTTTGAAAAACTTCACACTGGCTTGCAGTGAGACTCATTTCGGGACTATAAACATAGCAAGGAGAGAGTTCAACTTATACATCATCCTTGTTGTAGCACTAGTCTCTTTCTTTGGCTACAGATTTAACAATCATCATTTCTGTGAGACTTTCCTTGTGTATCTTTTTTAAAAAAGGATTTTATTTATTTCTTTGACAGAGAGAAACATAGCAAGAGAGGGAATACAAGCAGGGGCAGTGGGAGAGGGCGAACAGGCTCCCCGCTGAGCAGGGAGCCCCGCTACGGGGCTCGATCCTGGGATGCTGGGATCATGACCAGAGCTGAAGACAGACACATAATAACAGAGCCACCCAGGTTCCCCTTTCCTTGTGTATCTTTTCTAAAATTACAATCATTTTCATCACCCCAGACATGTGTTTTTCCCTTCCTGGCTTTATTTTCCTCCTCAGCACCTGTAACTATTTCACTTACTGTATATTGTATTCATTTATCTTCTTTAATATCTGTTGGCCTACTAAAGTGTAAATTCCAGGAGGTAAGATAGTTTTGTCTATCTTCTTCACAATTATATCTTCAGCATCCACAATGATGTCTCACATAGTAGACTCCCAAAATATTTATTCAATAAATGATAAAGTTAAAAAAATGTTTTATGTCTGTTTTACTTTCTCCATTTTTCTTTTTTTTAAAGATTTTATTTATTTATTTGACAGAGAGAGAGAGAGATTACAAGTAGGCAGAGAGGCAGGCAGAGAGAGAAAGGAGGAAGCAGGCTCCCTGCCGAGCAGGGAGCGGATGCGGGCCTCGATCCCAGGACGCTGAGATCATGACCTGAGCCAAAGGCAGAGGCTTTAACCCACTGAGCCACCCAGGTGCCCTCTCCATTTTTCTCCCCTAACTAAACATGTCAAATATCATTNGAAGCAGGCTCCCTGCTGAGCAGGGAGCGGATGCGGGCCTCGATCCCAGGACGCTGAGATCATGACCTGAGCCAAAGGCAGAGGCTTTAACCCACTGAGCCACCCAGGTGCCCTCTCCATTTTTCTCCCCTAACTAAACATGTCAAATATCATTGGGTGCTATTAGGAAGATTAATTTAAAAAAAACAACTAAATTTGAATTTACATTTTTGTCTCATTTGATATTTTTGATAAAGATTATTAATATATTTATTATATTTGAATGCACCTGGATATCTCAGTCAGTTAAATGTCTGACTCTTGATTTCTGGACAGGTCATGATCTCAGGATAGTGAAATCGAGACCCACATAGAGCTTCATACTCAGTACAGAGTCTATTTGAGATTCCCTTTCTCCCTCTCACTCTGTCCCTCCACATGCTCAAGTTCCTTCTCTCTCTCAAAAAATTAATTAAATCATATATATATATATATAATAGACATAATATATATATTACCTTTGAAATGCATTCACTTTAAGTATTGCATTAATTTACCCAGTTATAAATCTTTAATTTTAATTTTATAAATTATTGCTACACATAGACTAGTTAGTAATAGTGATGGTCACAATGAAGTGATTTGGATTTATCCATTTAATTCATTAAGCTTTCCAAACTTTCCTAGAAAGAAAAGCTTCTTGGTACTATTCTCTGTCCCAGTGAGTCCTACATACACTTATTCTGTGTAACATTGCACATTTGTCAGACCAAAATGGGAGTATTGGTCACAGTTGTGGTTACCATAGTTTAAAGAGAAAGTTAACATTTTGAAGGAAAACAGAGATAGTCAATTATTAAGTTTTTCAAAGCAAAACAAATAAACAGAATATTCCCAAAAAAATAATGCACTGCCTAATGCAATGGTGAGATTACATATACTGAATCTTTGACCATCTGCTATATACATTTTAGAAGGAATCCTATGTATGTTTAGAATGTCTTAGAGGAAGTGTCTTTATAATTTTTTTAGAAAATTTATTTTTTTAGAAAAATAAAAGGGGTTGCAACTATTGAAAATACACTTAGAAATATGTAGTATGAGATAGAGAAAAGTCAAGTGAAAGGAAAGTAAGCTTTAAAAGATTAGAAAAAATTATAAAGACAAAAAAATTATGATGATGGGACCTTTGAGAACATCAAATAATTGTATGAAAATCATGCTTTGGGCGCCTGGGTGGCTCAGTGGGTTAAAGCCTCTGCTTTCGGCTCAGGTCATGATCTCAGCGTCCTGGGATCCAGGCCCGCATCGGGCTCTCTGCTCAGCAGGGAGCCTGCTTCCTCCTTTCCTTGTCTCTCTGCCTGCCTCTCTGCCTACTTGTGATCTCTCTCTCTGTGTCAAAAAAATAAATAAAATCTTTAAAAAAAAAAAAAAAAAAAAAGAAAATCATGCTTTACCAAGTTAACTTTTGCTACTTTTCTGTGTACTGAAGATTAGATATTACAAAATCTTAAATTTGCAATTGGCTAAATTGATTATAATCAAATAATTATGCAATGCTTGAGTTTTAGATGTATTTTTTCATTATTTATGTATACTACTTAAATCGGCACTTATCAAATATAACTTTTCTTATCATTTCATATCATATTTTGATTATTTGCATAGTTACAGTTTCTTCTATACAGTTTTAATTGATTTTCTGGTAATTGGATGATTTTTTTCTTTTTTTCAGTTTTAAAATAGATTTCAACTAATTTGATAATATTTATTTGAAGATAACTCTCTTTCATAATTTGAGCTCCAACATGAGAGGGAAATTTTTTTTCTAGGTTGTGATTAATTTTATAACTGCATACTGATTATTGATCAGAACTAAGCCCTAGTCCCCTCTCACAGTTTTTTCTATAGTAATAGTCCTTAACTCTCTGCACATTAGAATCTACTGAAGAACTTTAGAGTGATCTCAAAGCCCAGTGTTGCACAAATTAAATCATGATTTCTTATTAAGTGAGGCCCTACACAAAGGTCATTTTTTGCTTTTAAGTCCTTGGTGATTCTGATGTGCTCCCAGGATTGACAAGTATTAGTTTTCATCCTCTGTGATGACTTTGCCAACAGAGTTATTAGAGGACATTTCTTTTGCAATTCCAACCTGAATGATGTCCAATAATTAAATTCCCCATCCATTTATATACGATGACATATGTTGTTTCCTAATCAGTATTAGGAAAGCACCAATATCTCATCTTATTAGGATGGAGAATAAATAATATATTCTCAAAAGTAGCTTCATTTTTCTTTTAAGTTCTCCAGATTGTTTTCTTCCTGTCATTTTCAGGATCGTTAACAAGTGATGTAAACTGTAAGGTTATTTAACTCTGCTAGGTATGAGTGATTAAGCAGATTATGCCTTCTTCTATTTTTTTTAACAGTAGTTTTTTCACTTTATGTATTTTATATTTCACATTGAAAATGCTTAAAATATGACTTGGTAGATCTTTAAAATATCAGAAGAGAAAATAGAAATTACACAATATAGGTGACATTAGAAAAATAAAAGGGGTTGCAACTATTGAAAATACACTTAGAAATATGTAGTATGAGATAGAGAAAAGTCAAGTGAAAGGAAAGTAAGCTTTAAAAGATTAGAAAAAATTATAAAGACAGACAAAAGAGATCCAACATAAACATATTTAGTGATCCTGAAAAAACATTAAATAGATAAGCAGGAATTAAAGGAAAATTAGGAAACCCTATAAAAAAAAACAAACAAAAAAAGCACAATCTACAGATTGAAATGGCACACGATTTCCCCAGAAAAAATATTAATAAGGAAAATTCAACACAGAACAAATTATTGTTCTTAAAGAGCAATTCTATGAACATTCAAGCCAAATTTTTTTCTTCTTTCAAATTTTCATTTAAATCCCAATTAGTTAACCTACAGGGAAATATTATTTTCAGGTGTAGAATTTAGTCATTTATCACTTATTTATGCTATCCAGTGCTCATCACTACAAGTGCCCTCCTTAATCTCCATCACCCATTTATCCCATCTTCCTACCCACTTCCCCTCCAGCAACCCTCTTTTTCTTTTTTTCCTCTATAGTTAACAGTCAGCTTCCTCTTTTGCCTTTTTTTTTTTTTGGCCATGTTAATCTGTTGTGTTTCTTAAATTCCATATATGACTGAAATCATATATTTGTCTTTCTCTGATGTATTTTGCTTAGTATAACACTCTCTGGCTCCATCCGTGTCATTGCAAATGGCAAAATTCCATTCTCTTTTATGGCTGACTAATAGTCCACTGTGTGTGTGTGTGTGTGTGTGTGTGTGTGTGTGTGTGTGTGTGTGTACCACATCTTCTTTATCCATTCATCGGTCAATGGACATTTGGACTCTTTCCATAGTTTGGCTATTGTTAATAATGTTATAATTGTTATAAATATTGAGGTTCATGTAACCCTTTGAATCAGTATTTTTGTATTGTTTGGCAAATATCTAGTAGTGCAATTGCTGAATCACAGGGTAGTTCTTTTTTTAACTTTCTGAGGAGCCTCCATACTCTTTTCCAGAGTGGCTGCACCAGTTTGCTTTCCCATCAACAGTGTAAGAGGGTTCTCCATTTCTCTGCATCCTTGACAACAACTATTCTTTCTTGTGTTGTTAATTTTAGCCATTCTGACTGGTGTGAGGTGATCTCTTGCAATTTTTTTAAGTTTTATTTATTGATTTATTTGAGAAGGGGGGACCAGAGAGAGAGAGAGAGAGCACACATAAGTGAAGGGGGTGGGGCAGAGGGAGAGGGAGAATCAGGCTCCCCACTTGAGCAGAAAACCAGAAGCAGGGCTCCATCCCAGGACCCCAGGATCCCAGAAACTTGGAATCATGACGTGAGCCAAAGGCAGACTCTTAACTGACTGAGCCATCCAGGCACCCCTCTCATGGTTTTGATTTGTATTTCCCTGATGGTAAGTGATAGATCAGACCTTCTTAATATGAGAATTCTGCTTGTCCATCAATCCTCTGGAATTGTAAATTTGTATGCATTTTTTTATATTTATTTTTTTTCCTAGGGAAAGGAACTATACATATTATTAGTTTCTGACTGAAGGTTCTGTGACCTTCAAAAGAGTGAACACTATTGGGGCTAAGTGATCTTTGAATGCATTTCATTCTAGAACATTAGGTTTCTAGCTCCCAGAATGCTTGCAAGGATCAAATGAGAAATTGTGTCTGAAAGGATTTATGAACTATAAATAATACACAAATATATCCTGAAAATTGTAGTTTCATACAGGAGAAATCAATTATAAGAAATATGTATATTTGGTGATTTAAGATAGGAAAAACATTCTAGTCTCAGGGGATAAAAAGATTGTGGTATTAAAAAGGGCAGATTTGCTTAAGGAAGACAGGAAAAAGATGGGTGTCATGAACAATATTTTAAAACTAATGATGAGACTATTCATTTGTCCCCAGGAAGCTCTCCTGCTAAATATAGGGTGCATAATTTTAAAACAGGTTATTTTAAAAATAAATCTACAACCTATTAGATGACTATTTTTTAAAAAGTCCAACCTTTTCCTGTAAGAGAAAATAATACAAAATGCTTTTTAGGAATGGAAAATAAAGACAAGATAAGTAAAGTAGAACATAGTGATCTTAAAAGAGAAGCCTTCAAGCATATTGAAAATTAGACCTCAAATTGAATTTATAACTGGGCTTATATTGCACTTTTAATCACAATAACTGATGCATAAACTTAGAAAAAAGTTTATTTCTATTTAGCAATTATAAAGCAGTCATATAGGATTTTGCCAATTGTATGCATTTAAAAAAATGGTTTCCAAACATTCTTTTTTTTTAGCTTTTATATTTGAGTTTATTCTTCATTTAACTTTTAAAACACTACTATAGTTGAATATTAAAACAAAAACAATAGCAAGTAGTGAGCTATGATTATAGTCCTTCACTCATTCACTACTGCATATAAAATGCCAGCAGTGTTTTTCACTGGCCCCATTAAGAGGTCTGACACTGAACACCACCCCTGGGATGATGTTCATCATCCTCATATGCTTCCCCATTGTAATGGCGCCGTCTTTCCTGATTTGGATCAAAGTCCACCAGTTCTACCTGGTCCATTTCATCAGTCTCTTCTACTTCCTTCCTCTCCGGTAAGAATTTTTCCAGCAAAGAGAGTTTATCAGGAGAGAGAAAGCCATTCTCAGGAAAGTTTACCTTAAATTTGGTGATTAGGCGGCCCTTCTCATATGGTCTATGATAAATTGGCATGCCTTCATTTAGCACACACTTGATATCTCCATGATTGACAATCTGACCTGGATGAGAGGTGATGACAATGGTTTGTTGTCAAGAGTAGATATTGGCTTTTGAAAACTGCACACTGCTTCAAATAGCTGTATGTCCATACACATGAAAAGCTCTTCTCCTCCCCGAGTAAAAACAGCATGGTCCTTCTGATCTAAAACAATGATAATATCTCCTGGTTCCAGTATTGGTTCTTGGTCTCCTTCACCATGGAATGTTATCTTTTGGCCATCTTTCATAACTTTGTCAATATGAACTTCTAGAATCTTCTTCTAACTATCTTCCTTCCATTGCAGCTTTTATATCTATCTTTAGGACTGATCCGTTCCCCATGGCGCTGGCACTCCATGCACACAGACTGAATTTCCTGAACCATTCCGGGTCCTATCTGATGAATTCTTATTCGCATTCCAGTACCTCGGCAATTGGGACAACATTCGACTGCTCCTTTCTTACCACCTCGGCCTTCACATTTATCGCAAATCACATTCTTTTGCAGGGCTAGTTTTCTTGTTGCACCATTATATAAATCTTCTAAGGCTACTGAGAGCTGATGCACAACATTTTTACCTCTCCTTTCTCTCTGCATCCTTCCTCCTCCTCCAAAAAAACATATCAAAGATGTCCATGGGGGAGCCAAAACCACCACCAGCTCCACCTTCTTTAATTGCCGGTTTTGCATCCTTCGTCATATAATTCCCTTTTCTTTGCATCAGAGAGTACTTCGTAAGCTTGAGAAATCTGTTTAAACTTCTCTCCTTCATTTGGATTCTTATCAGGGTGGTACTTCAAGGCCAGTTTCCTGTAGGCCTTTTTCAATTCTTCTTGGGTGGCATTGGGTTTGACCCCCAAAACATCATAGTAAGTGGTTTCTTTTACCATTTTCTACAGCCGGTGAGAGGGCGGAGGCCGGTGTCGGGGAGCGGAAGGAGCGCGTTGCTGGGCGCAGCTCAGGCAGCCGCCGCTCCTCCGCGTCTCACCGAGCGTTCTGGAAAGTTCCCGGTTTCCAAACATTCTTATTCATCATCCTGAACAACAGTCACATAAAAAATAATAATCTAGAAATTTTTCTGAAAATCATGAAAAATATATCTCCTTAACTTGGTGACTATGTTTGATAGTAACACATTTTTAAAAGATTTTGTGCAGATCCTAAGTGGAAACAGGCTGAGTATATAATCTGTGGTTATCCCTAGTGATCATAAGTTAGTGAGTTTAATCAGAAATGCTTCATTATAAAAACTTAAGCTTCATTTGTATAATGAAGAGTAAAATTGATAACAACTGGGTAGACTCTTGAGCTTCATTAAAATGCCTTAAGTTGATATGAATATTTTTTGATAATAGTTTTTAATGTTAACTAAGATATGTAGTTGACCTGCCTTTTGTTGGGGGAAAGAAGGTCATAGAAGATTTTTTTTTAAGATTTTATTTATTTATTTAACACACAGAGAGAGATCAGATCACAAGTAGGCAGAGAGGCAGGCAAAGAGAGAGGAGGAAGCAGGCTCCCTGCTGAGCAGAGAGCCCGATGCGGGCCTCGATCCCAGGACCCTGAGATCGTGACCTGAGCAGAAGGCAGAGGCTTTAACCCACTGAGCCACTCAGGCGCCCAGAAGATTTTTTTCTTTATGTTATTTTTGTGGACATTCTATTTTAATTGTTGTGTCTAAGATAAGACTGTTGTTTCTTCCCACTTTTTCCCTTGTGTTTCAAGCTATAAAATATCTATAATAGTCAAAGTATTTGAAATTTTGGTTCATTAGGGCACTTGGGTGGCTCATCCACCAGTTAAACATCTGCCTTCAGCTCAGGTCGTGATCTCAGGGTCCTGGGATGGAGCCCTGCATCAGGCTCCCAGCTCAGCAGGTTGTCTGCTTCTCCATCTCCCTTCTTTTCCCCCTACCTCTCCCCACTTCGTCTCTCTCTCTCTGTGTCTCAAATAAATTAAAAAAAAATCTTTAAAAAATAAAATGAAATAAAATTTTGGTTCATTCAAAAATATGTATACTTAAAAAGTAAACTTTTTTTTCCTGTTTATGGATTGGAAAAGAATTTGAAATAAAAGAAAAAAGTGATATGACCTGTTTTGACCCAAGCATAGGGAAACCTGCCCTTTATGTTGCAGAACAAATTGGTATTAAGCAAATGATAACTTTATTATTAAGACCTCTAAGGATAATGGCTGATTTTTTGGAGTGAAGATATAAGTACTGTGTTTCATATTGCTTGTTGTCAATTATATTTGTATTTGAAAATTTTCTCATATGCCTTGCTTTATTTTGTTCACTTGCTAAACAATTATGAGGAGGTAATAACTTTATCTTAATATATTGAGCCTCATTTCTATTAAAAGCTAAACATTAGACTCTGAGGTGTCAGGTTAGGTACCCAGGAAAATCATGTCTTGCTACTCATTACCAACAGTATGCCTAAAGGGAGTTAAACCAAATCTATGGAACAGCTGAATGTTAATTGTAATATTGCTCTGCAGCTCATTTGGTTCAAATGGATTATAAATTATGCATGAAGCAAGCAACATACTAGCAATATTTCTGTTAACTGAGGTCATGACCCTTCTTTTAGCTAATCTTTTAATGTGAAGTTAATAATAAAAAGTCCAGTTATTAACTAACAGAGTAGGTAAGCAACCCAGTGCATGGTACATAATAATTCCCACAACACATTTTTAAAAACATTTTCTACTATTATACTGTTTTTTTTTAATGGCCAGTTATAGGAATGTGGATATTTTTATAAAGCAGTAAATGTCAATTTTAGGATAAACAGAAAACGTAATAGAGGAAATTATTTTTTTGACACACATCTTCCTATCTTTTTGTCCTTAAGTATATATTTCATAGCTGATATATATACATGCATATTCATATTCTTCTCTTTTTCCCTAAACATGATAATTTTATATCCTTAACAATGAAATCGCTTAAATGTTTGAAAGTAATTCATGATATCCACTATTACATTCATCATAAAAATAAGATGAATAATATGAACACTATAAAATATTAATGAATATCCTGCAAACCAACTTTAATCATACAGTTCTAAAATACCCAAATAAAAAATATACTACATTGATATTTGTCAAAAACAATGGGTGACTAAACTCATTCATTATTCATTAAATTAAGACTTTTTGAGCACATACTGGGTGTCAGCCAAGGTATCAAAAGCGATGAGTACAATGTTAAAATAGATAGGCTTGGCCCTTGATTGTCTAATATATATATATATATATATATATATATATATATACACATATATATGTCATATAGCAAAATATACAGAAAAGAATACAGATATTTAAGTTAATAATGCTTCACATGCCAAGTATTCTTAATGCTAAAACAAATAGATTGAACAAATTTATTGCTAAATAATGTTAACACATTTTTCTTTCTTGATTTATTCTCTAAAGCAAGGATAATCTATCTTTGAGTAATGTCTAAAAAATGCAACAGATTATAGTGTACTGCATATTTAGAAAACTTTATCTCTCTGTACCTGAATATATTTTTGTCTTAATTAGAGGTTTTTGATCACAGTTTAAACTGCTCCTAGTAAAATTCAAAGATAAAATGCCCTAAATTTCATTCATTAAATAAAATTTATTTTTTGTATCATAGCCATCACTAAAATTAAACTATTATTCTGAGAAAAACAGTGGAAATTATGAATTTGTATCTCAGTATTAGAGCATTAATATATATTGCATACTAAGGACAGGTACTCTAGATTAGAAATGTAAGAATTTTAAATATTTTAATAAATATTAGTCAAAGTTTTTTTAGAAAATAGATATTAATGATATAACCAAATATACGCAATACTAAAATAAAAACTAGATAAGGTAAAAACTCAGCTAGCCAATGTCTTCTTCCTATACAGAATCAAAAACAAAAGCTGGACAAAAAACAGTTAACTATTTTTCCTAATCAAGGAATTTACCTGACTTAATATTCTGGTTTTTTAAGTTTAAATATTTATTTTAGAACAAGAGCAGGGGGAGGGGCAGAGGGAGAGAGAAAGAGAGAACCTCCAGCAAACTCCACACTGAACACTGAGTGAGGAGCCCAACAAGGGGCTCAGTCCCACAACCCTGAGCTCATGACCTGAGCCAAAATCAGGAGTTGGACACTTAACTCACCGAAAAGCCAAGCGTCCTCTACATATCCAATAGACCCAGCTTCTGCCTGACATTATACACCGTGTGAAATAATTTTTCACATTTTAAAATGTTTTTGATTTTAAATACTCCATAATAGAAATCAAGTTATTTTTTGACATTGATTATTTACTTGTACATATATAGCTTATAGAATTTCTTGCAGTCTTTGTATTTCTGTTTAGGGATTACATATATTTCTAAGAATGTTTGGATTTTTTTATCCATATTGAAATTTTACCTCAATTATATAAGTCTCTGCACTTAAGTAAGATAATAAATATAAAGCACTTACAATAGTGTCTGGTTCATAGTCAATATGCTTAGAATTATCAGACATTACTATTAGGAAGGATAATTCCCAAAACACCCAACTCCTATAGGAGAATACAAAAAGTCAGATGGGGATTCCTTTTAGGTGAGAAGTTCTCTTATCACCATAAATCTGACATCTGGAAGCCCAGAGTCCTTCCTCAACAAAAGAACAAGTTTGAAATCAATGCTGAAGTGGATTTTTTCATAAACTTGCATCTAACTCTGGATGATTTCTGACTCGGCTTTGCAGAAGAGAGACATTTTATTGGTACTATACCCCAGTGCCCACTGTTAATTCTAAGACACTCTTGCTGGGTCCTTGTGACTTTTCTTCATTTCCCTTGCTTAATCCTGTTTGTGATTGTACAACATTAAGAAACTGTATATAAATATAAAAGAAACTTCTTTCCTACTGAAGTATTATAAAGTATTTTTCTTCTGAAGTTAATTCTAGCCTTTAAAATATTTTATTATTTCATCATAAGTCACATTAAAAGGTTACTATGAAAAGATAATTATAGTCTCATTTTCTTTTTTTTTTTTTTAAAGATTTTATTTATTTATTTGACAGAGAGAGAGAGATCACAAGTAGGCAGAGAGGCAAGCAGAGAGAGAGGAGGAAGCAGGCTCTCTGCTCCGCAGAGAGCCCAATGTGGGCCTCGATCCCAGGACCCTAAGATCATGACCTGAGCCGAAGGCAGAGGCTTTAACCCACTGAGCCAACCAGGCGCCCCATAGTCTCATTTTCTTAAGAAAAAAAAGGCAGACAAGAATAAGGCAAAAACAATGTAAATGTACATATTTCTCATATATGTAAAACGTAGTTCACATTTCATCAATTATTTGCATTGGAACAAAAAGAAAGCACTGGCATTATTCTTTTTTAAGACAGACTTTTGGTTATTATGCAGATATGAATTTCAATAATATTTGACAACAAAATATGCATACTAACAACATGTCAAATGTGTCTACTAGAATTTTTACAATGATCCATTATGTGCTATAATTTACATAACCTAGATTCTTTTAGAAATGAAATTATATAAAAGAAGATTTTAGTATTCTAATGTAAATTATCTGAAACTGACATTAATTTTGCTTTGATTAAAATATTGTAGAAAATATCAGATTAATTTGTAAAATTTTTAAATTAAATGATATCTTTTAATTGTATTATAATTTGAAAATATTTCAAAGTTTAAAATTACTGTATTTTATGACAATGTGTTAGAGTGGAAAAATTCCCGAATTGGGAGAGACTTGGAAACTGCTTTTAGGTACAACTGGAAAACAAACCTAAAAGCTAATGATCCTGGAAGTTCATCTCTCCTTATAAAGTCACTGTAGCCTCTTTGAAACTCAATTTTCTAGAAGTTATATGGGAATACTAGCATCTAACCATGCTCTAGTAGAATGGTATAAGACCAAATTCTATTAAATACTTAAAATATATTAAAAATTTAAACTATGCACATATAACTTATCTGGTCATGTTGATAGTAATTAAAATGAAGTATTTTTGTTATGGTCTTATATACCATTTATCAGAATAAAAGCACATATTTTTTCTTTTAAAATAAATGCATGTAATCACAGAATTTGATTATATGTTCATGGTAAGTGTTTTGATTAGAAAAAACAGAATGAATTAAACTTCACCCTAATTTACTTTTTAACTATCTTTAGGGGATACTGCTTATAAAAATGTAAGAAGAATGTATAATCTGGGCTTAAATTGAACTGATTATGTAAATATATTGAAAATGAGTTGGAGGTATAAATCACAGATGTCGACTTGATGGAAAGTTTGTTATGAGCAAAATCTACTGCTCTCAAATCCCAATGTGTTAATTACAAGAAAGCATCTGGTATACAAATTTATGCTAAGCTAAGAAACATACAGATTAATGTTGAATACAGTATGCCAAATAGATATGGTACCATCTACTTTTACTTGCTGAATAATTTAAGCCATAATTGTTGCATCAGTGTACATCACTGAAACAGATTGTGACTATTAGGTACAGTTAATACTAGTACAGGTAAGAGAGGTGTATTTTTGTGTATGTTGCAACTGTAAAAAGATGCATAAAGAGTTGAGAGTCTGGGAGGAAAATGTTATAGCATGTGAGTTGTTATACTCCAAGAAAAAAGAAAAAAACATTTTTAAATTTAAAAATAAAATACAAATGTAAGGATAGGAGGAATTTAAACAATAATATAAGATTAAAGGAGATTGAGGGCATGTAATATTAATCAAGCATAGTCCTCATCAACTGATGGAATATTACTAAAGGTAGCCTTATGAATGCTGTGCTGTCTTCATCAGGAATACTGCTTCCCCTCTGAAAGTAAGAATTGATGTCTTTTTATAGGGCCTAAAATTTTTTGTCCCTCTATTTATAGATCATCTACATGGATATATCATTACTCATGTGACTTTTCAGAATTTTAGCCATATTGATGGTTTTTTGAGTTTGTCATGTAGACTTACAATAAAAAAGACATAATATCTATATCCAAAAATTTCCACTTTATATTACTTCCTAATTATTCACAAATGCTATTACAAATTAAAAATGACTTTGTAAAATACCGGAGAGTTCATGTCTTCAGAGATCTTATTCTTAAGTCTTTATTGATATAAAAATTCAAAATAATTAGAAACATGCATTCCTCAATGAAAAGAAAGGAGACATGATCTATTAATTTCATGAAATCAAAGCTAATTGTGATATGATGTAACCCCTTTGCAAATATGAATTTTGCCAATATATCACTTTTGAGAATTATTCATGACTGCTCATTTTTATGCACTCCTTTATCAATTATTGAACACAATATATGCCTTATATGCTTATAGCTGTTGGCTATGTAAAAGTGAACAAGAAAATAGAACTCCTTACATTCAGGAAGCTTACAATCTACTGGGGATATCAAAAGAGTAAAATTTTTTAAAGTCAACAAATTTAAAGCTAAGGGTAAGCTCTACCCAAAGTATTAATACAGGGAAATGTGCGAGTGATACTAGGTATAGCACACTACTTGTAATCTACTTCTTGCAGAATTTACACAGTAGGATAAGTTGTTAAGTTTTAATAATTGAAAACAGAAATTAAAAAGAAAAATATGTTAAACAACAGATGATGCATAAATAAAGTTTCCTGGGAAATCAAACAATGCACAAGAATGTCTCTGCCTGAACTGTATGAAAAAGAAATGTTATAAAAGTAACGGGGCTTAGTTAGGTAGAGTTTTTTGCACCAAGAAAAACTAGAGTGTCAGACATAATTTAAAGACAAGAGGTAAACCACAATCTGTATAAGGAGATCATAGAGAAAAATTGGAAAGTAAATTGGGGTCACTGCAGAATTATTTGAATTCCATTAAAAAGTATCTAGAGTATCAAAATGCTTTAGGCAGATTAATCCAGTGATTTTATGCCAGATTGATTTGAGATGGGAAGGAAGAAGGTGTCTATATAAGCAGGGAGCTCATTGAAATATTAATTAATAATTTGAGCACAATATAATATCTTATATTGGGATGATGGCAGGGATTGTATTTTTGAAAAAAAATTAATAAATGTGAGATTTTTTCTATTTTTATTGTAGATTTTTTATTGTACAATTTTTATTGTAGAGTAATGCATATTGTTTGTCAAATATTTAAGTAATCATTAATATAAAATAAAATATATAAATGTTATCACCCACAGTTTTTAGTTTTATCTAAAGGGTGTCAATAATTCCAAATATTCATTTTTCTTAGTCACCATTTAGAGTGCTCTTCAGAGGAGAAGACTGATGTAATACACACACACACACACACACACACACACACACACACACACTAGTGGACTGGTCACTTAAACAATTAGGTCCCCCTTAAATGTACAGCCCTACTTAGCATTAACATCTATAGTGTTACATTTGATTAGATAAGAATATCTGGAATATATAGAAATGTGTAAGAAATAATATAGAACATGCAAAATTGCATATTTCAAAATAGCTAATGGTGGCAATGTAGGAACTGTTAATAAAATGATACTGTGAAGTGAAGCTAATCATATTGACATAGGAGAACTGCTTTGTTCACACTAAAGCCATTCACATTTGAAGATCTGGCAGAGTTAAGTTAGCATTTCATGAAAAAAAATGACAGGAAGATGAAATGACCTATGCTAATAATGGAACAATTTGAACATCAAATGTGTTTTTAAGAAACCGTTAGGAACACAAAAATCTTTAGGTTATTTTTTGCGAAAAATGGGTATGTTGTGAAAATCAAATATAATAAAGTATTCCACCATACGTATTTATTTAAAAAATTGTGGCAAAAATCGACACTTCATGTATGAGATGTCATGGGTTTTTCATTATTGCGATAACATCCTGTTATGTATTGGATAAATAGATTTCTTTTTTTTCCCCAAGAACCCTTTTAACATTTTTATGGTGTTGCTTTATTTTCTTTCTAATTCAAGTAGCTACATTTATTCAGTTTTTGTTTGTCTCTGTCAATAGAATTTAAGTTTCATGAGGGCAAGAACATTTTTAGCTTAAGCCATTAGTATATCCTTAATGTTTAAAAGTATGCCTGCTTATGGCAGGTACTCAATATTTAATGAAACTTTTATTGAAATTAACACATAATGTCAATGAAATATGTAAATGAATATTTGAGAAAATTGGAAAGTAGTCAGCTTTATAAAATGCTGTTGAAAAATGAAGTACAAAGAAGACTAAAAATTTTTCATTCATTTTGTTTATATGGGGATAGGGAACATCATTAGTACTGCAACAAGAGAATTTCCAAGGGTTAATGGAGAAGGGGCGGTGATCCTGGAACTGGTTCAAGATTAAAGATGGAAAAAAAAGGAGGAAATGGCTGCACATATGCAGGTTCCTTTCTACATAATTTAAGCTGTGAATGGGAGTGGAGAGATACTGTTCATAGGCTGCAATATTTGTGTTGTTGTTGATGACATTTCACTAGCTTTCGCTTTCTTCCTTGTTGTGGTTGTCTTTTAAATTTGATATCATTTTCTGCCTTAAAACCGTTTTAGATTTTTATGTAATGATATTTGTTAATATTTTTGTTTTGTATTTTTGTCTTTATAGACTTTCATGCAAAAGTTTCCACTATAAAGATCATAAAATATTTTCTTTTAATGTATGTCTTTGTTTTTGCATTTTATAGTCTTTTACCATATATAATTTATTTCAGTCTAAGAAATGAAAGACATATTCCACAGTTGGAATTGTTTTTATATTTCCTTTTATTTTCTAGTTTCTTGCCCTGTAAACAAAACACATGTTGTTTCTGCTTTGGAAAATTATTAAGGAATTGATATGATGTATGATGTAACACAGGTCGGGGTAGTAGTCACATATGGGTGAAAAGAGGGTGCATTTTCTATTTGAAGGATATATAGTTAAAATGCATGATTAGAAGATTAATTGGATTAATTAAATTATTCATATCTTCCATATAAAAATGTCATGTTTGATTTCTCCAGTTTTTAAGTCTAGTTGCTACCACATTTATGTCAAATTCTTAGAATTTATATCATTCTTAATATACAGTTGTTTATTATAAGGGTTTTTGGGTGGCTAGTTGGTTAAATGGTTGACTCTTGATTTTAGCTCAGGATATGATCTCAAAGTCGAGGGACTGACTCCTGTCTGGGGCTCTGTGCTCAACAAGAAGTTTGCTTCAGGATTTTTTTCTCCCTCTGCTTCTCCCTCTGTTGTCTCTCTCTCTCTCTCTAAAATAAATAAATAAATCTTTAGAAAAAATATATACAGTTGTTTATTATGTGACTTTTTTATAAAGGTCCATGACAGGTAAAATTTCAGTTTTCATAAAATATCTTTGTCACATGTTATTTTTAAAATTTATCATTAACAATAATATTGATTATATCTTCTTTCTTCTTTTGTATTTGTGTGGTACTTGATTGCTCTACTTTAGATTTCAAATTTTTCAATTCACTTTCTTATACCTGTGACTTTTGTATATAATGTATAAGTTATTTTTTATTTTATTTAATAACACCATGTCCTTGCTTATTTACTTATTTGTTTTGGTGAGTTGATCATCCAGTTATTATTACTGTTAATGTTTTTGTATACCTGGAACTAATGCAAAATTATGTCTCAAATATAATTTAAAAATTAAGCTTATATGCTTACAGTTAATTTTCATTTGCTAAACTGTAGAAAAAAGTGGAATCTGTTGACTGTACTGTGTAATAAAAGATGGATAAGGTGTGCAGTTATATTTTTTACAAATCCTCACTCCAACTCTACCACTACTCTTTCTGGGCTTTGTCTCTGTGCTCTAGAATTTTTATACCAGTTTGCTATATTTTACAGATGTTTTTACTATGTAGTATATATCTATGAAGAGTTTTAACATTTAACAATTATAAGTAGTCACCACCAGTTCATACCTCTTATGCCTTACTTATCATTCATTCATTCACTTATTGTTACACTATTCACTTACTCAATTCTGGATGTTCAATAAATAAATTTTGATTTCTGCATGTGTCAGTCACTGAGCTAAGAGATGTAGATAACAGATAAAGCAAATTCTGATCTATTTTAATGATAACCTCTATTTTTTAATAAATAAGTTATACAGTGAATTTTATATTACCTGGCTTAGCAGTGGGTACCAATTACATTTTGATTCCGTCACTTTTTCTCCTCCTCTTTCCTTCCCTCTCCAAAAACCCAATAGACTTTTATATGAGAAAAACAGCCTTTCATTTTGTGGGTTTCATTGAGTTATATATAAATCCAAGAAAAGAAGGTAAGAGAACTAAAATAAAATAAGTGGAGGAGGGAAACTTTACCATATTTTTTTCTATTTTTCACTAGTTCTTTAGAAAGTCTCTATTATTAGAGGATTCCATAACTCAGACCAACAATTTCTTATATGACCTATTTTGTGGTCAAATTTAAAATGTGGTGCCTGCATCCCTTTGCCTTCTCAAAAATCTTAGCTAACTCTGAATGACACAAAGGAATTCGAGTTCCCAAAACTGGTTGAGAATTAAATCCAAGTATGGATTGTTTTACAGATATGTTTGAAACTCATTTCAGACCTATAGCTCAGTATTTTAAAGCACCATGAGTGATCTGTGGGCAACCAGAATTTGAGGAACCTGAACCTGGAGTTGTCTGATATTGATAACTCCGGTCATGGAACTCTAGGGTGAAACTGGCAGAGCCCAGCAGAGCAGACTGACAAGTACTATAAGGAAAGGTAGATTTTGAACATACTTTTACCCTAAAGTTTTGTTCCTCCTACCCTTAAACCAGCTTGGAAAATAATCATACAATATACCAAATCTGCCTTAAATTAAAGAGACCTTTCTAAAACTAGCATAAATACCAGGCAGGCAAAGAGCTTTCATGCCCTGATGATGTTCTCTTGGCTTCCTGTGAGATCTCCTCTGTCACTTTGCATCTGCTGAATCCACACAAGCAATCAGGACATTCTTTCCTTCAATTCTCCTTGATTATCTCCTGTAATTTTCACCTCCCCACTCCAGCACTGTCCATCAGATTATTTTTTACAACTTTTTGGGGTTTCTTTGAAGCATATCTGTGAATCATTTTCTTTGATTCATTTCAGGTGGTTCAAGTTATGTCTTTCAAGGATAAATGGATGATATACTTCCTGAGTCTGCTGTATCAATAATATTTTTGTTACATTCAATATGAAAAACATATTATCTGTGATTTGAATTGTACACTTTTCCCATGAAAACTCCAGTAAGGTATTTTCTAGCATGTAAATAAACTGTAGAGAATACTGAATAGTTTCCTTTTCTACTTTGTAAATGACACTTCATTTCTTTATGCATATGAGGAACACTTTCTTAAATGTCATGACTTTATGATGTGATTACAATGTTTTGCCACTGAGCATCTTTATTAAATTAAAAAAATAGAGAGAGTAAGCTGAGGTGTCTGGATATCTTAGTTGGTTCAGCGTCTGACTCTTAATTTTGGCTCAGGTCTTGATCTCATGGTCCTAGGATGGACCCGCGCATTGGGTTCCACACTCAGAGGAGTCTGCTTTGAGATTCTCTCTCTCCTTCTCCCTCTGTCCCCCACTCTCCCTCACTCTCTATAAAGTAAATAAGTAAATCTTAAAAAAAAATAGAGTAGGCCTACAAATCATCAAATCTATTCTCTGCAACATGAAGGATTTTATTATTATTATTATTATTATTATGCATTTGTATAGAATTGAATAGAGATTTTTTGTTTATTTTTTATTTTTTTTAAAGATTCTATTTATTGGGCGCCTGGGTGGCTCAGTGGGTTAAAGCCGCTGCCTTCGGCTCAGGTCATGATCCCAGGGTCCTGGGATCGAGGCCCGCATCGGGCTCTCTGCTCCGTGGGGAGCCTGCTTCCTCCTCTCTCTCTGCCTGCCTCTCCGCCTACTTGTAATCTCTCTCTGTGTGTCAAATAAATAAATAAAATCTTTAAAAAAAA
>LNAC01000510.1:745291-979246 GCA_002007465.1 Ailurus styani | reverse complement strand
TTTTTTTTTTTTGGTCTGAGAAACTCCTTATCTCTCCTTCTATTCTGAATGTTAGCCTTACTCATTAGAGTTTTCTTGACTGCAGATTTTTCCCATTCATTACTTTAAATATATCGTGGCACTCCCTTCGGTCTTTCAGGGTTTTTGTTGAAAAATCCCCTGCTTCCTTTATGAGTTTTCCTTCGTAAGTTACCGACTTCTTTGGCTGCTTTAATTTTTTTCTTTTTTCTTTTTTTTTAAGATTTTATTTATTTATTTGACAGAGAGAGAGAGATTACAAGTAGGCAGAGAGACAGACAGAGAGAAAGGAGGAAGTGGGCTCCCCGTCGAGCAGGGAGCCCAATGCGGAACTCGATCCCAGGACCCTGAGATCATGACCTGAGCCGAAGGCAGAGGCTTTAACCCACTGAGCCACCCAGTAGCCCATAATTTTTTTTTTCTTACCACTATATTTTGGCAATCGAATTACAATATGTCTTGGTGTGGGTTTGCTTTTGTTGATTTTGATGGGAGTTTTCTGTGGATCTGGATGTCTGTTTCTTTGCCTAGATTAGGAAAGTTTTCAGCTATTATTTCTTCAGATAACTTTTTTGCCCCCTTTTTTCTCTCTTCCTCTGGGACTCCTGTAATACAAATGTTATTATGTTTGATGTAGTCATGTGGGTCCCTAAGTCTATTTTCATGTTTCATAATTCTTTCTCTCTTTTGTTCACTTTCATTATTTTTCATTAGCCTTCTAGGTCACTAAATTGTTCCTCTGCTTCTTCCAATCTCCTTTTCATTGCATGAAGTCTGTTTTCAATCTCATTTATTGCATTCTTCAACTTTGATTGATTCTTTTTTACTCTTATATCTCTGTAGTAAGGGTCTCCCCGATATCTTCTGTTCTTTTCTCAAGCCCTTCAAGTATCGTTATGATTGTTGCTTTAAATTCTCCACCAGACATGTTGCTTATATCTGTTTCATTTAGATCTCTGGTTATTGCTTTACCTTGTTCTTTCATTTGGGATAAATTCCTCCATCTTGCCATTTTGTCTAAGTCTCTGCCTTATTTTCTGTGTTAGAAAAACCAGTTATGTCTCTTGCTCCTGAAAGTAATAGCCTTATGAAGAAGAGGTCATGTAGTGCCCAGGTCTGGGTACTTCAGGGACTGTCTCTGGTGTGTGCTACATGTGCTATGCTGTTGTGTTTTGGCAGCTTTGTTCATGAGGCCAGTGTCTGCAGAGGCAGTCCTTGCCTACTATGGAAGGTGGACCCTGGTTTGTCAGTTTTAACTAGGTGTGCTCTGGTCTGTTTGTGAAATGTAACCTGACACCAACTCCACCAGACCTGAGGTCTTGCAGTACACTCTGACTGGGGGAACATAGTTTATGCAAGTGTTTGTGCTGGTTTTCTTTATTTTATTTTATTTTATTTATTTTTTTTATTCTTTGCCCCAGGGGTACAGGTCTGTGAATCATCCGGCTTACATCTTTCACAGCATTTACCAAAGCACAAACCCTCCCCAATGTCCATAACCCATCCACCCTATCCCTACCCTCCCATCCCCCAGTAACGCTCAGTTTGTTTTTGTGAGATTAGGAGTCTCTTATGGTTTGTCTCCTTCCCCATCCCATCTTGTTTCATTATTTTTCCCTCCCTACCACCCACGACCCCCCACCCTGACTCTCAAGTTCCTCATATCAGAGAAATCATATGATAATTATCTTTCTCTGATTGACTTATTTCGCTCAGCATAATACCCTCCAGTTCCATCCACGTCGTTGCAAACGGCAAGATTTTGTGCTGGTTTTCTGAGGGAGGGGCCTATCATTCTGAGACTAAGGCAAGCTGGATTTAGAAGGGGAGTCCCAGCAGAGTGCAGGGGGTGGGGCTTGGTGTAAGCAAATTAGGGAGCCAGTGTTGTCCCTGCACTGCCTCTAGCTGGTGGCTTTGTGTTTATGCTGAGGGATGTAGGAAGAGAATAATGCTGCCTAGTCTTGTTCTAAGAGGTGTCTCTGTGAATGTTACCTCCCAAGGACACTCTCAAGTGGATAATCTCCCCACAGTGTGCCCCAGGTGTTCTTGAGATCACTCTATCCATGACATCTGCCCTAGGTTGTTTGCCTGCCTTCTCTTCAGGATCATGGTAGTACCTTCTGGAATCTAACCCAGCTAAACCTACTGACCTTTAAAACACCAGGTTTTCAGGTCCACTGGTTGTAAGAACTCACAAATTTCAGTGCCTCTCATTTTCCAAGCCAGTCACTTTGAGGAAAACCTTCTCCTTGTGCATTCCCCTGTGTGTGCTTCTCTCTCTTTCTCTCTGCCTCACTCTCTCCCTTCCCCATGAGTGTGGCTCACTTCCCTCTGCAACAATCACAATCCATTTCTCCCCTAAACCATGTCTGTGCACTTCCTACCTTCTTTGATGTGGCTTCTTCTCTCCCATTAGTTGTGGATTGTGTTCCACAAAAATCCAGCAAATTTCTGGGGTGCTTAAGATTTGATAGTTACCTAGTTGTGTTTGTGAGATGAGAGGTCCCCCCCCTTAGCCACCATCTTGGTCCCCTCATTCTCCTTTTAATACCAAGTGGAGGGATGGAATGTAATGCTTTCTACTTACTACTACTCATCCTTAGCTGCCTGATAGAGGATGGATAGGACTTTAGACCACCGAAGCTGCAATGAAGGGAATTCTATTATTTGTGCTTGTCTTTTGAAACTTATGTACTGTGGATAAATCAGGCTGGCCCTGGAATGAATCATCATCTAAATGTGGCAGATTTGTCAAGGGGAGGTGGAGTTAGATTTTTACCTCCTGTGTTTAAAATGCCACTTCCAGGAAAATAGGGCATAAAACCGTTAGCATAGGGATTTTTTTTTTTGGAGTCCACTTTTATTAGGGTGATAATAGTCATTAGCCATTCATATCTGCCTTCCTGTCATGTCTTGCCTCAAGATTTGCCGCTTCTCATTAGGGAATAAAAAACTCAATACCAAATAAATAAATTAATTAATAATAAAATTAAAACCGTGATTTTTCTTCAATATCCCTGCCAAATACAGTCCCTTCAGAATAAACAGTTTCAATAGTCCTTAAAAATAGTCTATACTTTTCCCAACCACAAAGTATTCTTGATTAATGGAGCTGTGACTTCATTCCTGGTGTCTTATTAAGCACTTTTCAAATTATATTCTAACTTCCTATTTATTCTTCAGAATATGTGGCATACGGTTGAAGTCATATTCAGAGTATACGTTCAGTTTTGGTTTTTAAAGCATCCCCTTTTCCTCCATCTTTCCTGAAAGAAATGTGTTTTTATATAAAAGATCAAAATCTGCAAGTTAGTTAGCGTTGTCCATATTAAAGCCCTAGTGTTAGATGTTCTCTGTGTAAATCCTGGAATACAGGTTTAGAACATAATATAACAGGATATTAATTTGGAGGATGAAAGATCTGTACCACAATTTTGTAGCATTCCAAGGACTCTAAGATGATGAGTGTTCTTTTTATACTTTTTTAAATTATTTTATTTTATTTTTATTTTTTTAAAGATTTTATTTCTTTATTTGACACAGAGAGAAAGAGATTACAAGTAGGCAGAGAGGCAGGAAGAGAGAGAGAAGGAAGCAGGCTCCCCACTGAGTAGAGAGCCCAATGCGGGCCTCGATCCCAGGACCCTGAGATCATGACCTGAGCTGAAGGCAGAGGCCTTAACGCTCTGAGCCACCCAGGCGCCCTATACTTTTTATTTTAGCCTACTTAAACATGCTGTTAACAAAATCATCATGAGAAAACTTCATTTCTGGTTAAATTACATTGTAATTCTTTTCTGAATATCTTTTAATGATAAAAAAGTATTAGTTTTTAAGACCCTTTTAAAAACTGTCCTGTGTTTTCTTTTTTTTAAGTTAAAAATATATGTTCTGAGAAACATGAAAAAATGATTTAAACATTAACTTCAAAATTTTATTTTAGAATCTCATTAAAAATTATGTGAATACTTTGCTGAATTTTCTTAATTGTTACATTGCAATTATCACAAGGGAAATACAGTATTCAAATCTGTAGACAGTTGAGTTTATTTCTGAAATTTTCCTCAGCTTGGATAAATGAATATTTATTTGGAGATATTCTGGAAACATCGTGAGTGGATTTGGGAATGTTATTTAATTAAAGATGAACACCAGAAATAGTGAAATAAAAGTTTAGTGTTTCTTTCAGCTAGAAAAGAAATCAGAAAATCTGAATTACTTTAGTTGACAAATTTAATGTGATTTGTATAATTTAATTATCTGTTCCTCAACTGCCTCATCTTTACAATGGGAACAAGACAATGGAAACATTTATAGGCAGGAATCTAAATAAAGGTTTTTATTTTGTTTTGTTTTGTTTTGTTTTTTAATAGATTTCTTCCTTTGGAAAGTGCTAGGTGCTCTACAGATATAGGTATTATCCACAGTGTCTATATGTCAATGCTATGGCTCAGGGCATTCAAATTGTATGTTCAACCTCACATAGTAAATGGCAAGATTAGACTTAGAAGTTTATGGTTTAAACAACATGGTGTTATTTGTAAGTAAAAGATAGACTTCTTGTCATTTCCCTAATAATGTTTATTAGGTTTTAAATGAAACACAATAACTAATTTATGTATTTTAACTAATTTAATATACTGTAATTTTTAGGTGGTGTCCTGATTGAAGTCTTGGATGGCTAAAACTTTCTATTCTAGAGGATTCTAACACTATGTAAAAATCTAACACAATATTCTTGATATTAAAAGAAGTTATTTGACTCATTATGTAGCAATAACAGGAAGAAGAATTTATAGTGATCACTTTTCATGAGTCCCAGGAATATTATTATTCACTGATCTCTTGAAACTTCAAATGTGCTGAGCACTGTTCATTCTGTTTGTTTATTTGTTTCGTGTTGTGTTTTTTATTTTGGTTGTTTGTTTGTTTCTTTTTGCTTTTTTTTTTCCATTTGGAGGTAGTGGCAGGATTTGGAAAATGATGAATTCATAAAAAAGAAAATGTCAATCAGAAATGGTGCTACTATTGGGGCACCCGTGTGGCTCAGGAAGTTAGGCATCTGACTTTATTGTTTTTTTTAAAGATTTATTATTTTTTGATAGAGAGAGTGCACAAACTTGGGGAGGCTCAAAGAGAGAGGGAGAGAATCTCAACAAGACTTCTCATTGAGTGCAGAGCCCAATGCAGGGCTCAATCTCAGGACCTTGAGATCATAACCTGAACTGGAATCAGGAGTTGGATGCCTAAGTGACTGAGCCACCCAGGTGTCACGAAGGCATCTGACACTTTTCTCTTTAAAGTAAATATATATATATATATATATATATATATATATATATACACACACATATATATACATGTATATATGTGTATATGTATATATGTGTATATATATGGAAATGGTGTCACTATTTAAAATAAGCAAATATCAACATTTGGCATTGTATTTCCAAAATGAATAAATTTAGTGCATTTGCTATTAATATCACACACAGACACATATACACATGTGTATGTGAATACACAAGCTTTATCTTATTCATCAATTTCTATATTAGGAAAATGCTAGATCATGTCTTGCAAGTATACTACTGTAAATTAATAACATTAAGATATCTCTAGATAAAAGTGAGATTGCTAATAGCTAGAAGTCACACAAACACAACTAAGCTTACAAATCTTTATAGGAATTGCTAGATATATACTCTCCAGTATAGTATTGTGTGAGAGGGGTGCCTGGGTGGCTCAGTGGGTTAAAGCCTCTCTGCCTTTGGCTCAGGTCATGACCTCAGGATCCTGGGACTGAGCCCTGGATCGGGCTCTCTCCTCAGTAGGGAGCCTGCTTCCTCCTCTCTCTCTCTCTCTGTCTGCCTCTCTGCCTACTTGTAATCTCTCTATCAAATTAATTAATAAAATCTTAAAAAATAGTATTCTGAGAGAAATGTTCCTAGTTTTAAGTTGGGTTTTTCTGAATAACTTTTTATTGTCTATGTTAACCTTTCTGTGCTCTGCTTTCCTCAAATTTTACTTTTTTAAAGCCAATAGTATACAAGAATGATTGAATTTAATGTGGCCATATATGTCACATGACAAATGATGCCAAATTTTCATGCAGGCAAATTTGAAGTGCTTGAATGAATTTTGGGTATTATAGGACGCTATTACAATTTAAATTTCAAATGATCATACACATTGAAAAAATGTTAACCTATTACATGAACTAATCACTGAATTTATTTATATCTGTTTTACTCACACTTAATTATTTGAAAATGCTAAGAAATATATTTTATTTTTTCCTTCATGTGTCTCTTTCTGAAATAATTTTGAATAGAGTTTTTATTATAATTGTGATTGTTTTCTTAATACAAAAATATTTAGGTTTGTTGTATCATGTATACATTTAACTTGGATTTCCTATAATGTCATAAATGTTTTCTTTGCATTTAAAAGAACTCTTAAAAGAACTTAGGCACACACACACACACACACACACACACACACACATATATATATATATATATATATATATATCTGAACACACTTCTGAATTTGTTAGCTATGAGAAGAAAGGCATCCTTTCTGAATTTGTTAGATATGAGAAGAGGAAAGGCATCTGTTTGTTATGTTTTAGTAATCTTTTTCTCTCTGGCTAATTTTGGTATCTGCCTTTGGTATTCTGCAGTTTCAAGAAAATATGTCTGGGTGCAGTCCTTCCTGGAGTTTACTCTGAATGTTTAATTTGAGAATTCATGTCTTTCATCACCTCTGCAAGTTCTTACCCAGTATTTCTTTGAATATTGCTTCTCCCTTGCATTTTCTTGTCTCTTTGACTACAGCTAATATTAGATAGAACTTGGACTCCCTTTTCCTTGGTGACACTTAATCTTTATACTTCTATTTTCGGTGATTTAGACAGCTCTGTCAATTCACTAAATCCATCTTCAAATATAATTAATTTTATTTTAATTGTATTTTTCATAATGAAAAGTTCTTATCATGTGGATTTATTTCATTTTTATCTTTTAATCATTAGACTTTGGTTTTACAGGCCCTTTTTAGATTCTTGTAGACTTATCTTAGGTTTGCAGGTTCCTATTTTTTTCATCTGCTGATACTCCTTCAAGGCAGACTGTTTTTCTCTTATTTTAAATAAGATCTTATTTTCAAGAGGACTTGATTTTTATTTCTGTTTATAAATCTGAAGGGATCTGTTGTATAATAATCCCTCTATTGTGGATGTGTGTTTGCTTCTACTAGGTATCATAGGAGAACTTCTGGCTCAATTGTTTTATTGTAAGTTCTTGCCATGTTGATGTCCACATCAGAAAAGTATTGTCCAAAACAAGTAGTGACTGATTTCCACTTTGGAGCTTTCTTTCTTCCACCTAGAGCCTGGGGATAAGTTTGCTTGTTTGCTTATGGTCTTACTGAGCAGATCTTTGTAGTTCAGTTTAATGAAGGTACCATCTTAAGTGGGGCTTTATTTCAACTCCTAGCCTTGTGTAAGTCTACTATGTTCTCTCCTGTCCTATGTGGATACTAAATCTCAAGTATACAGTAGGTCACTGATTCTATGCCCTCTTTCTCATCTACTCTAGAGCATCAGCTCACCCATTAATTGTTCTTACTTCCAATTCCTTTGTTTCTGGTACTTGGGATTTATTTATTTTGGGGGGTATTTTTCTATCTTGCATTCAATAATGCATGTTTTAAAGTTCCTAGTTACCTTCATCCAACATTTCTATGTGCTTGTAGTGAAAGGACCTGTGCATTAGTTTTGTTTGTCAATTTACTAGAACAGAAACTCTATGTAGCAAATGAAAATACTCTTTTGATCATATATACTCAAAGAAAAATATGTCATAATACATATTATTCAAAAATATAGTCACTTAAAAGCAAATGGAATAATACCAAACACTGTTTTATAAATTATGACAGGGAAGAATCCATTAATATAACACAATTATAGGATGCTGTTCAATGTTTTGCCTACTTCCTTCTACTTATATACCTTATCAGAACTTTAATGGTACTGCACATGACACTTTGTAGTGTTTTTTAATTTTTTTTTATTTTTTATAGTTTTTTTAGCATCAATGTTTTTATAAGTACATTTTTAGATCTGCATCAAAATTCAGTTGCATAGCATTTTACAGTAATTCATTATGTCACCATTCCCTAAGGTTGAATGTTTAGCTTTCATCCAAATTTTTACATTACAAAAACTACTGCAAAGAACATCTTCAAATATTATTCTTTCCTTACATTAAAGTTTATTGCCCTAAAATAAGGTCTTAAAGATAAAATTTTGTAGTTAAAGGACAAGGTCAATTTTGTGGCTTTTCTTACATATTACTTATATTATGTGTCTTCTAAAACATTGTGCAACATCCCTGAATAGTTAATCCATGTTTAATGCTTATTGGCACTGGTTTATTTTGTGTTTTTTTACTTTAATGATTGCCAAAAATTATGTTTGTCTTCAATTTGCATTTCTTTGCTCTAGATCAACATTTCCTATGTAGTTTTCCTTCTTCTTCTTTTTTTTTTAAAGATTTATTTATTTATTTATTTATTTATTTATTTATTTATTTATTTGACACAGAGAGAGAGAGATCAGATCACAAGTAGGCAGAGAGGCAGGCAGAGAAGGGGAGGAAGAAGGCTCCCCGCCAAGCAGGGAGCCCGATGCAGGCCTCGATCCCAGGATCCTGAGATCATGACCTGAGCCGAAGGCAGAGGCTTTAACCCACTGAGCCACCCAGGCGCCCTGTGTTTTTCCTTCTATATTTCTTTTCCTTCTGCTGCTTCCTCTACTCCTCCTTTTTCTCTCTTACTATTTGTTTTGAGCTTTGTTTATGGTATGCCCATATGCATATTATTCATTTTACAAAATTGATATCTTTGTCTCACATTCATATATTGATGGTCATTTATAATCACGATTATTGCTTTTTACCTCCATACACATGTATACACTCATCAAAACTTTTCCTGTTTTTCTATCTTCTATATAGGGAATAAATTTGTATATTATACATTATAATCTTTTATTGCTTTGGAGTATTTGCAATATGAGGAGGAAGCAGAATGTGTGGGAAGACTGTTGGGGAGAAGAGTGATGTCTTAAGGGCAGATAAAGGTGACTCATGGAGAGACTAGCTCTGAGAACTGCTCTTGGGTGCTTCCCTGAGAAGGCAGCAGAGGTAAGTATTTTAGGGAACAGAGTCACTGATAGACAAGACAGAGAGTATTTCTGGGAAGGAATAACATTTTCTTACTCTGTAAAAGAAGGCAAAATATGCTTAAGATCACTCATCAGAATTTGCTGTACCCCCCACATCTTGTGGATCATCTCTTTTTTATGTTGACACTCTACGGCATGTACCTACAAATGCTTTCTCCATTTTTTGGTGCTTTCTAATGAGTTTGATCATCATCACATTAATGATAAAATCATTAAAAAAGAATTTGTTAGGTGCTATTCTGGGAATTATGCAGGTGTTTTATAAGGAATTTGGTTTTAATTCTTCAAAAAACACAGTACATTTGGCAATATTATTGCCTTTTTTGCAGACACTGAGTCTAACATCCCACAACAATTGTGAGTGGAATCAACTTTTCCATAGACCTCTGTGCTTTGAAATTGTGTGCTCTTTTTCCCACCATATATTGTTAGCGTTAGCACCACACAGTGGAGTCTGTACTTGAACCCCGTCATGGGGTTCATGCTAGGGCATGGCAGACATCAGAGCAATTGGCCATGCATTCTGAGTGTGAACAGATGGGTAATTTCTGGGCACTGGCTAAAGTGGATAGGGCAGAAGATGAATCTTTTCATAGTAGACTGGTGCCACCATCCATGGTTGGAAACTGTAGTACTCTCTACATAGTGCTTGTTATCCTAGTTTCCTACAATAAGTGCATCTGCAGGACATGTAACAACTACATTACTCATACCTTGCTGGGTGATAATTTTTGAAGTTTAATGTTGACAATTATTTTATAACATTGGGTGAGTTGTGTCTCTAATTTCTCCCCTTTCATGAAATGCTATCAGGGTGCCATAATACTATCTATTAATGATTCTGCCTTTTTTTAAAAAGCTCACTTTACCATTTTTAAAATTTTATGCGAGGTTTTCAGATGCCCAATCTTCATTCTGTCTTACATATCTGATTTTCTGCTTTAGAGTCAGACCTTCATTTTAATAAGTGTTGTTTTCTGAGGGGATTTATTATTCATTTTTAAATAATTGAGGAGCAGCCATGGTGTCTGCCTATATACATTCAAATCTTGAGTCCATTATTTTCCCTCTGTCATATCAGGCAACATATTAAGCTTTCCAAGCATCAGTTTTTTCATATAATTAAAAAAGACGCTATCAAAATAATAGTACCTTCCTCAGCATATTTTTGAAGGACTAAAACAAAAACTGTAAGGAAAAGGTCAACATTCGACAAATCATAAATAGGAGGCAGCATAGTATTTGTAGTAGTATCTGCAACAATAGCATAATAATTATTGTTATTTCAAGTTCCACTTATTTATTTTTCCCACATGTATTTTTCAATCATCAATCATAGTTCTAAAAACTATATTTTGATTGCATTTGGAATTATTCTAAATTTATGTATTTATTTTATTCAGAAAGTGTTTACTATTTGGGTGCATCAATTAGTTTGCAGTATTTAGACTGTGTGGTTTTTAGTATTTGGAATTATGTTAAGCCTATATATTTACTATATTTATATAGTATTAAATTGGAGACCAGGTCCATTATATATATTTCCATTTATTTGTATATTCTTCTAAAGCTCAGTGAAGTTTTATTGACAACACTTTTTTGGGGGGGGTGGTTATTCAGAAGAACTTTGTTGCTACTAGAGTGAGGAGTAACTAAGATTTTGCCATCATGTAAATTTGTTTTCATGATAGTGTCTGTTATCATTTGTGCTTTCTTAATGGTCTTTGCTGGAGCACATAATTTTGGATTGTCTATCATTCATCAGGAATCAGCATGACTTCCTTTGTTATTACTAGTTAGAATTTAGCTGATTCCTTCCAATGCATGCAGTGTTATCTACAAATAACAATATTTACCTTTATAACAAATATTCCAACTCATTCTTTTTTAATATTGAATAATATTAATAGCAGAAGATAACCTTTTTTGTTACTGAATTAGAAGAGATTAATCACCATTATTGCAGTGATGGTTTTGGATTATGTGGCTATTTCCAAGAGAAATTTTTCTATTCTTTGAAAGTGTTTTATTGGGAGATATGTTAAATTTTCTCTCTTCATTGAATTTTGAATGATAAATAGTGTTAATTGTTTAGCCTACTGATGTATCAAGTTTGTTACATTGCATTATCCTTTTACTTCTGGGTTAAATGATAACATTATTTTTAGTTTTTTTATCATATCTTTAATATTCAGTTAACTAATAAGGTTAATATCTGATATTATTAGATATGGATTTAGAATCATAATTAACTCACAAGCAATATGATGCATCTCTATTATGTGTTTTCTTTCCTTATTTCTTCACCTTTTGCTGTAGGGGGAACATGTAGTCTTTCTGCATGCTTTTCTCTCCTCACAGAAGTTACAAGTGATCAGAAACATTTTTCATTTCTAATGCTAAAATTGTTTGTATATATATTCCACATCTACTTCATGTAACAAATGCTTTTTTTTTAGTAAATAGTTATTGCCCAGTTTTCTTATACTAATCAACTTCTGTGTCCAGAAGTGCTTTCCTTTATTTATTGTTATTTTCTCAGTCTCTGCTGAATAAAATTGTGGTAAATTTTATGAAAGTTCATGTCTGAAACTGCCTCTCATCTTCACATATGAATGACAACTTGCTTGGGTAAAGCAAAATTCTTGAATTACACCTCTCTTTTTGTAGGACTCTGAAGTTATTCCTCTATGTTACCTTCTGATGCTGACTGTCACAGCAGAAAAGCTTGAAATAATAATGTTTTGCCTTCTTTGAAAGATTTTTGCTTTTGTTCTTTTAGAGATATAGAAAAAAAAACTTTTCCTTTTCCTTGAAATTTAAGATTATTTCCTTGGTAATTTTATTGAAGTCATTGTGAATTCAATCTCAATGCTTTTGTGAAGTTCTGCAAAGTTTTCTTTAATTTTATATTTCTACCTCAAATCCTTCTGTAAAGAGGTGTAAACAAGACAGGTCACAGTAAACAACTTACTATTGGTTATTAATTCAGATCTACTTCTGTGTTCTGTGGTTATAATATTTGTCATCTCCTTTTGTATTCTTCTTGTCTCTATTAAATTAGTTTTTATTTTATATGCATTTTCAGCTTACCTTCTGGCTTACTAATACATTTTTATCCAACATGAATTCTAATATATAGATCTCTGAATGACTTTTCAGATAAATGTATTTTTAAATTATAACAACAAAAACCTGTAAAACCAACATTCAAAACTATTTATTATTATCCACATTCAGAAATATATAAACAAGTAATCATGTCATGACATATACACATAATAATATCTATATTTATAATAATGTTAGAATTCTTTATCCATTTTTGAGGCAGCATTATGTCACAGACATAACTTACAACATCATAAAGAATGAATAAATTTTAGAAAAGCAAGAGAAATATATCATATATGATAACAACATCAAAAGGTTATGATTACTATTCAGTTGGCTGTCACCATTGAGAATATACATACAATTTATATAGGGTTCCTAGATCTTGGTGATTTTATTGATCCAACATATTGTGATAATTTCTGTGGCTTTAAAAATTTCTGCATTCATTTGAAGAGCTCTGCTAATATTAAATCCTTTTATGTACTACTGTCTATATGCATGTATAAATGTATGTGTGTATGTGTGTGCGCATGTGAGTGTGTGTGAATAATAAATAATGCTACAAAAGATATTATTAAACAGAAATTCACACAAAAATTTCTGTGCATTCTTTTAGAAAATATATTTAGAAATTACAAAGTTTATATTGTCCTTGTGGCCTTTTTCATAGCTGAATTGTACTACTTTATTAATATGGAGTTGGTAGTAGTTCATTCTAATAAACTCCACTTCATTTGGTTACTAAAAGAGTGAACTATCTGGGTTTGAAATTGAGGGAAAATGGGTAAGCCTATTGTTACAGAACTAAGGGGCCAATACAGCCTGCCTTGCGTACTGACCGTAGGGATGGATGAGAATCCACCTCTCCAAGCCTATGAAATTTCCAAGCTTCTGCTCAGACATTTGGACGTTGGTTGAATTAGTGACAGTATCTTTTGCATTGAGGTAGCAGGGTGGAGTGACAATTTTACCTTTTTGTTTCTAAGATCATAACATAGTTGGTCATTACATTAACGGTCTTCATAGCATGAATTTTAAATGATGGCCTTTACTGAGCTGGTATTTGAAGCATTTATTGCTGTTATTATTAATTTCCCTTTTTCATTGGGATGGTATTTTGTATTAATGTTTACAAGAATTTGGATTTTTGTTTTAAAGCTTATTTGTTTCAATATATGCTGTGTGTTTATGTGTGTATGCTAGTGAGTTTGAAATTATTTATATCCCATAGGTTTCCACTGTGTGTCTGGAAAGAAGGCAAATGAATGATCAAAAGGAAAAAGGGAAGCTATTTCCATGGCAAGCTAATTTCACAAATTCTTCATAGGTGTTCCTTGGAAAAGTATTCTTTTGCAAATAATTTTAGAAATGCTGGATTGCATGAATTTAAGGGGAATCCATAGAGGCTTTAATAGACTAAAGTCATTTTAAATTTTTATCATCCATTTTACCACATTACACTACTTTTCTGTACACAGCAAAAAATATGTCCTATAACAAGTCTTCTTTGGGATACAATTTTTGAAATACATTATTTTTTATTTACCCTAATTTTCTTTTTCCCACTTTGTTCCTACCTCGATGAGCTATTGATGATCTATTAATGTATGAGCCATTAATGATATCTTATTTCCACTGTTTGGGAAGGGAGACTGGTAGAAATAAGGACGTCATCCTCTTATTCTAGAGAGAAACGTTTCTGAGGTCTTGTTTCCCTGGTTTGTCATGTATTCTGGTTATATCTTATATTCTGTGCTCCATGGTGTAGGATGCTCTGAAGCATACAGGGTACTGAGTGAGGCAGAAAAAACCTCCTGTGTCCTCTGCCACTTACTAGATGTATGATGTAGGGAATTGTTTTACCTCCCAGGACATCATTTTCACCATTATTAAAGTGGAATTAGTATTGTCTTTCTCAAAAATTATAGGGTTAGATAAGACTCCTTCCTAGGTTATATGAAGTAATCTCACAAATATATTTTAAAGAGGAGCTACCCAAAAGGCCACTATTCAAATAAAACCATTTTATTTATTTATTTATTTATTTTTAAAGATTTTATTTATTTATTTGACACAGAGAGAGAGATTACAAGTAGGCAGAGAGGCAGGCAGAGAGAGAGGGAGAGGAGGAAGCAGGCTCCCTGCTGAGCAGAGAGCCCGATGCGGGCCTCGATCCCAGGACGCTGAGATCATGACCTGAGCCGAAAGCAGAGGCTTTAACCCACTGAGCCACCCAGGCACCCAAATAAAACCATTTTTAACATAGTTCTTCAATAGAGAAATACAAATATAAACTACAAGGCTATATCACAGTAACACACTCAATTGCATGGCAATTTACTGACCATGTCAAGTTTTTGGCAAAAATATAGAGAAATTAAGCACTCATGTATTTCTCAGTGGAATTGAAAATTGCCACATTTTGGAAAACTCTTGGGCATTTTCTACTAAAAGTAAATTTATGACAGCAATAGGATTCTGCAATTGCCCTCCGTGAGTATTAAGTGTTCACTGATGTGTTAGCTATAGATAAAATCAATAAGAAAAGCAATAAAATGTGGCATATTCTTAAAATGGAACCCTATTCTACTGATACATGTGGGAACATTGAAAGATCTTTCAGAAAGAACCCAGACTTGATAGATTCTATAACGTATAATATCACTGATATGAAGTCCATGACCAAGCAAAGCTAATCTATGGTAATAAAAGTCCAAATAGTGGTATCTCCATGGAATGGGATGGGTATGGACTGAAAATAAGCAAAAGGGAACTTTCTGAAGTGAGGGATATATTCAATGTCTTAAACCGGGTGACCATTTCATAGATGTATACACATATACAAATGTATCCAACTGTGACTTTAAGATGTTTGCATTTCATGTACTCGATGTGAGTATGAATTAACTCAATTAAAAACAAAAAAGTGATTAGGATAACAATGAGATATAATATATATAATATATATAATTTGACATTTAGTAGATCTTCAATAAATTGAAGTTTCTTTGGCTTTTATAAGTTAGTCTGAGACTGATATACTCCTTATAAAGGCATTCTGAAGAGAAAATGTGTTTCGTATTCCTAACTACTGATTTAACAAATGAGTTTTTGGACTACTACCAGTTCATAAGTTGGGATCAGCCTATATATATGCAATGAACTTCCTAACAAGGACAGTCCTAGAGACAGAAATGAGTTATATTCTATATCATCTGCAGGCTATTTGAAGAAAATTAAGGAAGGGTAAAATAGAAAGTTCATAAAATTGTTTTCATTGCATTACTTGCAAGAGAAGGGTAGTAAGAAAAGATGGCAAACCGAAAGAGATGCATCTCTAAATCTGGGACAAATCTGGTGTGTCTGCGCTTATCTTACTATTCTGCCTGAATTTATTTCCTTTTTCCAGAGAAAAATGCTGTCTACTGGATGACTACACCGTAATACATAGTTGTTAATAAAAACAAGCAAACAAATAGGAGAAAAAATAAAAAAACAGATAGTTTCTTAGGATATAGTCTGAATGTCTGGATTTAATATGTCCTTGGAATTAAATTTCTCCCTTGATCTTAAAAAAAATACAAATGAATTGAGATGCTTCCACATCTAATAGTATTAACCAAAGCTATCTTGCTCAGTGATTGTATGGTGGGTGCAGCACACATTATGCAGAGGGTTTGATTCATTTGGTAAATGGAGCTTTAAAAATGATTATCAGGTTTTTAAACAATGGTAGCTATGAAATGGTGTTTCAAAACAGCTCTTTAAAACTACACCCATTTAATTTGTTCTATTTTTCTGTTATATTTTTATAGGTTCTCATTTCTCCTGCTGCTGAAATTGCTTAGCCTTATCAAGTTTTATGAATGGAGACACAGTCTCAAGTAGTTTATTTAATGAATCCAATCTATCTGTGCATTTCATCTTTATGTAATAGACAAAGACCACAAGATTTCCTTCCACATGGTTCTAGTGAGCCTGAGGCATAAACAATTTTTTAGCTGGCTTATAATAAACAAAGCTACATAATAAGAGCACTCAAAGAAAACAGAGGATCAGAAGATTAGAAAGAAAATTCTAATATGTTTTTTATAACTCTGCATTAAATCTTTTTCTGTGATTTCTTAGCAGTCCAAGCAAAAAAGGAAACACAATTGGTCATATATTTATTTTTTAAAAATATTTATTTATTTATAAGTAAACAGGGAGGATGGGCACAGGGACAGAGAATACTGACGTAGGCTTCCCACTGAGCACAGAGTTCAACATAGAGCTTGATCCCAGGACTCTGAGCTGAAGTCAAGAGTCTGCCATTTAACCAACTGAACCACCCAGGTGCCCAGTCATATATATTTCTTATAATCTACTTTTGTAATCATATTTTGGGGGATTAATAGGTTTTTTTCCTTATAAATGAATGCTGAAGAAGAATTTACACCACATCAAAGTTGAGCAAATCCATAACAGAAGCTTTCTTGACCCTCAACTAAAGATGAATGCTTCCCATGAAATATCTATACAAATTGTGTGCTAAATGGTAGTGGAGGAAAAAGAAACAGGGGCGGAAGGGGGGAGGAGATAGTGTGTACCAACAAAGCACAACAGGAATGAAAAACTACAGAGTGAGTTCAAAGCTTAAGTGATTACAGGGTTAAATTGTTGCTGAATGTGAAGTGCGGCTGGGACATCTGTGTGAAGTTGTCCAAAAGATCTTTTAACATGCAAGTATGAACTTTTAAAGGAGAGACCAAGAAAAAAAATGTAGAGATAGATATTTTTGCATAAGGTGAAAATTGAGGGCATAAAATTTCCAAGAAGGGGATGGTAAAGAAATAGAACTAAACACTAAACTTGGACAGAAAGCCTTTAAGAGTCAAAAGTAGAAATACTTAGTATAAGTGAGATACAGAAGAAACATAAGAGTTACTTTGCCTAAGCTAAAGAAGGAAAAATTTTTTAAATTGTTATTATTATTTAAATATAGTTGATATACCATGTTACATTAGCTTCAGGTTTACAACTTAGTGATTTAAAAGTTTATACATTATGCTATGTTCACCACAAGTGTAGCTACCATCTGTCCCATTACATTGCTATTATAATATCAATATGTTCTTTTATTCTCATGATTTACTCCATAACTAGAGGCCTATATCTTCCTCTGCCTGTCAACCATTTTGCCCAAGCCCTCTTGCAACCATCAGTTCTCTATATTTATATTCGGGATTCTACTTTTTTTATTCATATTTTTTAGACTCCATTTATGAGTAGAATCATATGGCATTTGTCATTCTCAGGCTGACTTATTTCACTTAGCATAATTCCTTCCATGTTGTCTCAACATGTTTCATCCATGTTGTCTCAAATGGCACAATCTCATCCCCATTTATAGCTATGTAACATTTCATTGTGTGTGTGTGTGTGAGTGTGTGTGTGTGTGTGTTATTTTCCTTATCCATCCACTGATATACACCTAGGTTGCTTCCATGTCTTTGCTCTTGTAAATAATGCTGCAATAAACATAGAGGTGCATACATCTTTTCAAAGGATTCACAAATGAATTGTACCTAATATTTAAAGAAGACCTATTCTCCTCAAACTATTCTCCTCAAACTATTCCAGAACATCAAAGAGGAAGAAAAGCTTCCAAACACATTTTATGAGGCCAGCATTACCCTGATACCAAAACCAGAGGAAGAGACTACAAAACAAGAAAACTATAGGTCAATATCCTGATGATCACAGATCCAAAACCCCCCACAAAATATTAGCAAACTGCATACAATAATACATTAAAAAGATTATTCACCATCAGGTGGGATCTATTCCCAGGATGCAAAGATGGTTTAGTATTCGCAAATTAGTCAACATCTTACACCATGTCAACAAAACAAAGGATAGATATCATATGATCATCTCAATAGATGCAGAAAAAGCATTTTCCAAGATTCAACAACCATTCATGATCAAAAACTCTCAGCAAAAAATGGGTTAGAGAGAACACACCTCAACATAATAAAACCCATATATGACAAACCCACAGCTAACATCATTTTCAATGGGGAAAAACTGAGAGCTTATCTTCTAAAGTCAGGAACAAAACAAGGATGTCCATTCTCACCACTTTTATTCAACATGGTCCTGGAAGTCATGGCCACAGCAATTGGAGAAGAAAAATAAATAACAGACATCCATATAGGTAAAGAAAAAGTTAAACTGTCATTATTTGCAGACAATAAGCAGATATTTTTTAAAGGAATCTATGATCAGCCATGCTAAAGAGGTTCTAAGGGAGACTTAAAAGAATTAGATCATCATTTTGTGTCACGAAGATCATTGGTTAGCTTTGAGTGAGATTTCTTACAATAATAGGGAGACAGAAAAACAATGACAAAGTGATAAAGGGTTAGTGCACAATGAGAAAGGATGAGAAGTTGAAAACATAATTAATAAAAATACAGACACACACTCTTTGTCCCTCTAGAAAAATTACTTAAAAAAATATTTGTGTGTACCTATAAACCTTTACTTTCTTATCTCTTAATGAGTTTATTGGTATTTTATTTAATCCTTGCAGCAACTCTCTATGTTTTCAGATAGATACATAGATGGATATTATATGTAATACTTTATATTATATATAATACATATATATGTGTACATTTATGCTTTTTTTTTAAATCTTATTTATTCATTTGACACAGAGAGAGAGATTACAAGTAGGCAGAGAGGCAGGCAGAGAGAGAGGAGAGAGGAGGAAGCAGGCTCCCTGCTGAGCAGAGAGCCTGATGTGGGCTTCTATCCCAGGACCCTGGGATCATGACCTGAGCCGAAGGCAGCAGTTTTAACCCACTGAGCCACTCAGGCGCCCTATATGTGTACATTTAGAAGAGCGCTTGAAAAGAAAAGAAAATCAATGTAAGATTCTTGCAATTGAAAAATAACTGCATGCATGCTTCCAATACATGGAGACAAATAAATGGAAGAAGGATCCAAAGAAAGAATAACAAACTGATGCAAATCTTGAATGAGGCTCAAGATTAAAGAATGAAAAAAAAAGCGTCATTATGAACACATATTCCAAGACAGTAACCATGGGAGAGAAGAAAATGTGGGAAACATTTAAGGTGGAGGAAAGAACGATTTCCATGTAGTCTTTGTATCTTTTCAGCAAAGCAGGAAATATAGTCTACTGTGAGTAACAGCGGTGGGTGGTGGAAATGGGTATTGAGAATAGTTTGTCTTGGTGTGGCTATTTTTGGTGATGTAAAGGGTAGGAAATCAATTTTAAATTTAAAAAATCTATCTTGGTGAGTTTCTATGACCTCTGGAGCTTGGAGAATATGTATTTTCATGATGAGGCTGTAAAGCTCTGTGATTTTCTCCAAAACCATCAGCACTTTAAGGATATGAGTGAGGAAGAAAAAGGGCAGTTATATCTGGTATTGGGAACAGGTGGCAGATATTCAGGAAAGTGGGGAAATATGTGACCTGTGTGATTAAATGCCTGAAATGATAAAACAGAATTCAGGTAATTAGATAATGGATATTGATGAATGGATATTTGGTAGGAATAGTTTGTAATTCTTTTTATAAAAACAGACTCAAATGACAAGGTGATTTTCCCTATAGTAGGCCATTAAGGACTCATGGATGAAATTCTGCCTTTGCTTGTTTTCAGAAAATGTATAACTTTGTCACAAAAGGTCTTTGGATGCCAGTCTATTGTTGGGGATAATGTTTCTTAAAAATCAAAAGCAGAACATCAAAAACCAGAAGAAATGACTGTTGTCAAGTTCCAATGGGCAACATCTATGGGCAATGGATATACTCTATATGTATTTTGAGAACAAGACTTCTTAGAAAAAGCTTACCTCATGGAATTGGTTTAAATAACTATGCACACATGTCTATTGATGTTTCTTGGACCATTCTGAATTTGGCTTCCAGACTTCTTATTTCCTTGGGAATCTGAGGCAAATCAGTAGAAGCAATGTAAGTTGAGTCAGGAAAGATGTGAACAAGGGAAAGGGTAGCATTTGAAGGTTTGGAAATGGAAAGAAGAACAAATTTCATTGGGGAATTCCTGCTATATTAGGTCGTGTTTACTTTATTTCTTCACTGCTGACTTACAGTTTTCTTTTTCCAGTTTGGATTTTCCCCCAGTACTATACTAAAATTTCTCCTTTGAAGTTCAGTAATGACCTTTCTGTTTTTCATTTGGTTAATTGAACTCCTAAGGATCTTCTTCTTTGGCTTTTTTTTGCTTGCCCTTTTTGAAACACTACCCCTTCACTGTTGTGAAAAAGTGCTGTCCTAGATGCTGTGACCTTCTGTTATCTTTGAATATACCTCCTCTTACTTCTCAGGGGACCTAGACTCTTCCTGCTTTGTAAGTATAGTTTTGCACAGAGATGTTTTATTTTATTTTTTTTTAAAGATTTTATTTATTCATTTGACACAGAGAGAGAGATTACAAGTAGGCAGAAAGGCAGGAGAGAGAGAGGAGAGAGGAGGAAGCAGGCTCCCTGCTGAGCAGAGAGCCCGATGCGGGCCTCGATCCCAGGACCCTGGGATCATGACCTGAGCCGAAGGCAGCGGTTTTAACCCACTGAGCCACCCAGGCGCCCCAGAGATGTTTTATTAAACCTATAAAATTTTATGACCTTTTAGTTTTTAAATATCTCTTGGTTGTGGTAAATATTTTTCTATTAAGGAAAAAAGAAAATTCACATAATAATTTTTGTAGTAGGTATTGTACCTTATCAAATATATGAAAACTTCAAGCAATTAGTACTTCAAAGCATAGAATTTTCTAGCCATAATACTTGAAGTGTTGCACATAAAGATACTCAAGTGTTATTATAAGGTTTAAATATTGGGCATTCAATGAATAGTTGTTGATTAATGAAGAAATCACATGTAAATCACATACTGTATGGACTACAGCACTTTTTATATGTATTATCCTATTTGAATATAATAATGTATTAATAAGGGCTCTTCAAAAGACTGAAAATGCTCTTGAACTTGTAGCTTCTTACACTAATCTCATTGATGAAATAGAAATTGTAAATGAGAAAGGACATAAAAGGAAGCTTATAGGCAAAGATCTATTTTGCTATTGGGTATGCTTTTATTTTTTGTTTCTCTTTCTTCTCAGAGAAGAAATAATTAAGCATTAGCTGTGAAATAATACCTGGAACTCGTACTGTGAAATTCCTGTAGTATTCCACACATAACTAGGGTCAAGTTCAGTTTTGTCTAATTTTGATCAGATGGATGTTCTCGTTGTCATTCAAAAACAGTCTAGAAAGACAATCCTTAAATCTTAAAATAAGAGTTAAAAAAGTACTGGTACTAAGAATAAGTAATCAAAGTGGACCTAATTTCCAATTGGAAACTATAAGAAATCCTTAGAAACCACTGTATTAATGAAAAACCTTTTGCAGACTTTAATACAAAAATAATAGGAACACTTTAATAACATTTACTTTGTGCCACACGTGCATCTAGGTGATGAATGTATCAAAGTCACTTAATCCTTTAAATAACACTATGAGGTAGATATTATTTTGATCACCAGTTTACAGATAATGCACCATGGTGGAGACATGTTCAGGGTCTCACAGTGAGAAGTGAGAGAGCCCAAATTCAAACCCAGGAGGTCTGGTTAAAACTTTCATCCATGCTACCAAACTCCATTTCACTATTAAAAAAGAAAAAGCCTTAAGTATGGCTGTGAAATTACTTTATCACGTAAAATAGAAGAATGGCATGTGTTAATCACAGTCTACAGCCCTTTCATAAACTAATTCTCTAGTGAACTGATAAAATAAGCAGATGGAATTAATCAAGCAGAACAATGATTTATTCTTTTCCTTGGCCCCAGAGCACCTTAAAACAGTGTTTTGTTTGTAACCCAGTCTCAAGTTGATATTTATTGAATTAATGCATATTTTGCTGCTTGAGATGTTTTCAGTGAGTCAAATTGATCAGAAATAACAATTTAAGTATACTTAAATACTTTTAAAAACATTTAAAAGTGGTGGATTAAAAACATGAAAAAGCCCTGACTTCTTGAATAAAATATCAAAATTATCAGGTGGTGTTGAATGGCACTTATAAAACCCTTTAGTGAATTAAATGTGAGTGTATCAAGAACACAGGTTTGACCTCTCAGAGTGTTCATAGATTTTTGTAAGTTAAATGTATTAAGAGTAATTTAAAAAAAATATTGAAGACCTAAGTAAATAACCATTATTTTTTCATCAAAGAATGTTAAGTGCTCCAACAAAAGTAACAGCTAACAATTGAGTAAGACTTAATGGAAAGACAGCAATCAAAATTACCAAAATCTTCTTTAGGGTTTAAGTCAAGCATTTTCATATCAATGCCAATAGAATGGTTTTAAATAATAACTACAAACTGATCAGTGCACAGACTAAGTACATTAGCCAAAAAACATGACAGCAAAATATATGATAAAACTTTAATAATATAGTTCTTTCCAAGGGCAATAGCTTAATTTGAACTGGAATTGGAATTTCTCTCTTACTTTTTGCTTGCTTAAGGATTTATAAAATATATACTACAGATTAGGGACTATAAATTTTGAAAGGCTCTGAATAAAGCAATAAATAATGGTGGTACACATCCTTAAAATTTCTCTGAATTATTGACAAATAGCATGACTTCAAGAATGCTGACTGCTCATAGTTCCCAGCAGCAAGCTAATATGACAATTAGATAAAGAAGTTAAGCATATATTTCATTATGTGACATATATATGAGAAATTTTTAAATCATATTGATATTTTTAAGCTTAATAAAATGCGTGAGTAGTATATTCATTAAATAGAAAGATTACTAAGTTAATGACACATTTAGCAAAGATTCTACATTTAGAAAAGCATGAAATATTAGTAGGAGAAACTAGTGTGATTAGGAGATCCCACCTCCCTTTACTTGGAATGGATGGGCTCTTCTGGGTGAGCAAGCTACCTTTGACTCTAAAATGGTACCTTTAACAGAACATAGGATTGAGAAAGTGGCAGATATAGACTCTTCTCACTCTGCCAGTTATTAGACTGGCTCTTTGGCAAAGTTATTAAACTTTCGTGGCTCTAATATCCTCAGATGTGAAATAGGAACAAAAACAAATAAAAAATAGTCTACTCATTTTAGTAGATAGCTGTGATGAGGAAATCAATCCATACATGTGAAGTTTGTACCACAATGCGAGGTATGTTTAAGGTGTCTGTTAATAATTGCCATCTTATCACTTCCTATCACTTGTCTTCTCTATGTTTCAGATGAACCATCCCTTCCCAAATATAATAATTAGCGCTAACCTGATTTGTATTATCTTAAGAAAGAATAGGGCAAGAGTGCTTAGGACCATTGCAGTATTCCCTATCACTTTTGTCTGTGCAGGAAAAAATGAAATGTGTAGCTGTCTGCATACACACAAACATGCCTCTGTGTTATCCTCTATTTGGTCAGTGTCCTGAAATCCAGGCTATCTCCAACTCTTTAGTTATAGATTACTTGTCATACAAGCCCAACAGTTTGCAGACTTAAGACTTTAAGTCAGGAATTTTTCCATATCATTTTGTTAAACTAGAGTAATTCAGTAGAATTAATGCTGTCATATGAGTCAAAAAGGCTTGAACGTGTAGTTCCAGCTCTGATTTCTGATACTGTATATAACTCTAAATTGAATTAAAATATCTGAGCCTCTGTTTCCTCATCTATGGGAAAAAACAAGATATATAGATACAGATATGGATAGATATAGATATACACACATATATGTATATACACATTAAATATATACAATACATAAAAACACACATGCATATGCACATAGAAATCTATAAAAACATCCTTATTTTCTCATAAACTCTCATAAGGACTATATGTGCTAGTCTCTCCAAATGGTATCCAAAGTGAGTGACCTCTCCATTCTCCTAACAAACTTGTGCTTGATCTTAACTTTCTTTATTAATGTAAAATCTGAAGAGCCCAACTGGCCTTTTCCATGGTCTTATATATGACCCAGCATATCACTTATATTACTGTACTTGCAGTATTAGAAAAGGAATGAATAGTTCAAAGGCATCAAGTCTAATCTTTCCTTTAAAGCAAATTCTAGAGTGCAGGTCAGTCGCCCTGGTCACACCTCACTGGTATGGAGGTCTCCTGATTCTCAGACCTGCAGTCCTGGCTCTACTTTTCTGTATTTCTCTCTGTCCTTAAGAGATCAAAACAAGTAAATATTTATTTATATGCAGTGTGATTAGTTCTATTGTTGTTTTTCAGTGCTCCAAAGTACAAAACATAGAAGGCTGAGAAATGAGAGAAGGAATGGTATGAGATAAATTGACATGAAGAAGGATTAGATTTCAGAAATTACTGACAAAAACTATACATGTTTTCCTCAAGCCGCTTAGAAGCCAAAATATTCAGAAAGGTAGAGGAATGTGAAAATCCGAGAGGATTAATGGAAGCGTATGAGTGCCTAAAGCTACCCTCAACCCAGGTGAATGAGAGTGCAGAATCTGCAGAGAGTGCTGTTGCCTAACTTAGAGTTTTCTCATTAATTTCATGGCAATTATTTCTCTCTATATCATGTGCTTCTGTCAGAGACAGCTCATGTAAGACACTGGCTCAGATGGATGCTCTCTCTTTATCTGCTAGTGAAGATTCCCTTGTTGGGCGTCAGGAAATCTGAAATTGGAACTCTTATTCCTAAAAGCTGCTTCCACAACATGAATTGCCCTTCCAGGGTACATGGGATCAAATTTGGTAAGGGTTTTGTACCCCTGGGGCAAAGAATAAAAAATTAAAAAAATTTAAAAAAAAAAGAGTTTTCTCCCTGAAATGCTAATTCTCAACACCTTTTTAGGCATGTTATTATTACATTGTCTGAAATGTTTAGATTTACCAGAGACATGTTGGACAAATCACCTTTTTAACACCCTTTGCAATTACATGAAGAGTTCTGTAAATGTGTCTGTGCTTGTTCATATATGGATTTCTCTCCATGTTCTCTATAACTGAAAGTATATAAATGTGGCCAGTATGTTATGGCATAAACATTAGGCCCCATGATTTTTTGCAGTTCTTTTCAGAGTAATCACTTTCTTCATGGATTCAGTTTCCTTTTAAACACACATAATATTGGGCGCCTGGGTGGCTCAGTGGGTTAAAGCCTCTGCTTTCGGCTCAGGTCATGATCTCAGGGTCCTGGGATTGAGGCCCGCATCGGGCTCTCTGCTCAGCGGGGAGCCTGCTTCCCCCTCTCTCTCTCTCTGCCTGCCTCTCTGCCTCCTTGTGATCTCTCTCCCTCTGTGAAATAAATAAATAAAATCTTTAAAAAAAAAAACACACACATAATATTGAAACAGTTTGTCTCCTTGATATGCAAAACTCTCCTGAGATTTAAGGGTGATTAGGGCAGCAGATTTTCTTGTAAATAAATCAAACATCAAATGCAATGGCTTCCTGCCATGTACACAAAATAACAACTTCACTTAGACCCACTTAGGTCATATTTTATTTAATGATATCTTGCTCTTCAGTTTGTAAAGAACACTTTTATGATTTTTCTTTATCTAGAGTTTAGTATTTTACTACACTATGATTTTCATGAAGTCTTTGGGAAGTATATTGAGTCCCACTAGAAGAGGACAATTTCAAAATATTTTATCTTTTAGATCTGTAATGGCTGTCACAGCAAAGGAATTGTTTTAATAAGAAGTTTACCCAAACCAACACTACGGCTCAATAGTTCTTACATTCTTCTCTTCTGGACTCCCTTGAAGATTTCACAGAGCAGTAATACCAGACCCCTTTCACTTTCTTCAACCTTCATCTCCTCCTGCAACTCTTTCCCATCCATGTATTTAAAAGATGACATAATCTGGTACATATTTAGATCAAAGATGTCAAGTGTGACTCAGCTTACTTCATTTCCACCCAGAACTATCCTTGTATCTTTACATTCTCTCTCTCTCTCTCTTTAATATTTCAAAGCAGGGAAAAGGGCTTTTCATTTTCTATGTATTTGTTTTTAAATTTGAGTATATTTACACACAGTAGTTACAGGTACATAACATAGTGATTCAACAGCTCTGAACATTACGCTGTGCCGACCACCACTGTAGCAGCCATCTGTTACCATGCAACACTATTAGAGTATCATTGACGGTATTCCCTATGATGTACTTTTTATTCCAATAACTTTTTTCATTCCATTATCGGAAGCCTATATCTTCCTCTCCCCTTCATTCATTTTGCCCATTCTCCCACCCCTTCCCATTTGGCAACCATCAGTTTTTTCTTTGTATTTATAGCCCAATTCCGTCTGTGTTTGTTTACTCACGTTTTTGGTTTTTAGATTCGATATATAAGTGAAATTAATAGTATTTGTATTTCTCTGCTTGACTTATTTCACTTAGCATAAGTGAAATAACCCTTTAGGCCCATCCATGTTGTTTCAAATAGCAAAATATCATTCTTTTTTATGACTGACTAATATTCCTGTGTGTGTGTGTGTGTGTGTGCATGCACGCACATGTGTACCATATCTTTTCTATTCATTCATCTAATGGTGGACATTTGCGCTGCTTCTATATCTTGGTTATTGTAAATAATGCTGCAATATACATAAAGGTGCATATATCTTTTCATATTAGTGTTTGTATTTTCTTTGGGTAAATACCTAGTAGTGGAGTTAGTGAATCATATAGTATTTTTCTTTTTAATATTTTGAGGAACCTTAATACTGTTTTCTAGGTATGTCTTCTAAGGGGAAGAAATCAAAAGCAAAAATAAACTATCAGCACTATCAAAATAAAATGATTTCATATGGTGAAGGGAACCATCAACTACATGATAAAGCAAATATACTTACAAGTGATGTATCCAATAAAGGGTTAATATCCAAACTGTATAATGAACTTCTTCAACTTAACACCAGAAAAAACAACCTGATTGAATGGTCAGAGGACATGAGTATACATTTCTCTAAAGAAGATACACAGATGGGCGCCTGGGTGGCTCAGTGGGTTAAAGCCTCTGCTTTCAGCTCAGGTCATGATCTCAGCGTCCTGGGATGGAGGCCCGCATCGGGCTCTCTGCTCAGCAGGGAGTCTGCTTCCCCCCTCTCTCTCTGCCTGCCTCTCTGCCTACTTGTAATCTCTCTCTCTGTGTCAAATAAATAAATAAAATCTTTAAAAAAAAAGAAGATACACAGATGATCAACTGACACATGAAAAGATGTTCAACATCACTAATTATCAGAGAAATGTAAATGAAAACCACAATGAAATGTCACCTTACACCTGGCAGAATGGCTAGAATCAAGACAAGAAATAACAAGTACTGGTGAAGTTGTAGAGAAAAAGGGCTTTTCATTTTCCAAAGACTTGCCTTGTTGGCTTGAATTTGGATTCAGTCTCTTTACTGTGTTGTTAATAATCTTTGTTGAAACCTTGATATCCCCCTCTCTATTTGGCTGTTTTCACTATTGAATAAACACAATTTGACATACCTGCTCCTAATCAAAATGAGAAACAACAAGAGCTACTGCCTATTGAAAATATATTGTTTGTTCTTATATTCTTCAGCACTACAATTCTGGAGAGCGACCTCAGTTATTTTCACTTCTTCACACCTCACCTTGTCTTGATTTTACGCCTTCCTTCTGGTACCTACACTCATCTTTAGGCATCATGTTTTTGTTTGAGTGTTGCGTTAGTTCTTCCCGAACTATGTTCCATCCATTTGACCCCTTCGCTCTAGTCACCCCTTGCCTCTGATCCATATTATCTTTTTTTTTTTAAAGATTTTTTTATTTTTTTATTTGATACAGAGAGAAAGATCACAAGTAGGCAGAGAGGCAAGCAGAGAGAGAGGAGAGAGGAGGAAGCAGGCTCCCTGCCGAGCAGAGAGCCCGATGCGGGCCTCGATCCCAGGACCCTGGGATCATGACCTGAGCTGAAGGCAGCGGCTTTAACCCACTGAGCCACCCAGGCGCCCTGATCCATATTATCTTAATAGTACAAATGTTTCTCCTGTCACACAAACCAAATTCTAAATATACTTCAACTTTCCTCTTGTAATTTTGTTTCTAATTGGTTACTAAATCCTGTATTTTGTAGATCTTCTACATATTTTCCAAACGCTTTTCCTTCTTTCCTTTTCTAATGCCACAGTGATATTTTAGGCTTTCATTTACTTTGTTGCTTCTCCTGCAGACATCTACCTAGCTTCCTTGTTTCTATAGCTTCTCTCCCACTTGCCTAAAAAAGTAACTCCAATAATGTTCCTCTTCTGCCCAAGTTCTTTGAAATAAATAATTGCAACTCAGAAGTTCTAACTCCTTCTCAACAAGTCTTCTGTGATTTGGCTATAATTTATCTTTGTGGGTTTAACTAACACTCCTTCAATATCATTAATCCCTTCTCCAACCATAAGAGTATCTTGGTTTCTGATGCCTTTTTTTTTTTTTTGCTTTCTCTCCTTTTTATGTCTTTTCTTCAAAAGAAATACCTTCTCATCAAGGCACTTAACTTATTTATAACTTTGGAAGCTTGAATATCTTTTACTCTTTACTGATCTTCTTCACTGATCTTGATTTTCACTGCTTCAGACCAGTCGCTGGTAACTGGTTTGCACTTCTCTTAAGATACTTTGTAGTTTCCGCCACTTTTTTTTTGATATATGGGCAAATTATGTGGGAGAAGTGCCTTTTCTAAGGTTGATATTTAACATAAGGAAAAAATCAGATTTGAAACAGTAAGTCTTGTACTTAGGAAGACCATCTAATCATAGTGCTTCCAAAACTACAAGACAACTATTTCACTTCACTGTATTGGAATTGGAAGTTTTGCTTAGTTCTTTCTTTTCTCTCTGCTGTTGTCTTTCATGGAATTATAGGATACTTTATTACCTTCTAAAATAAACTTTAGCATTAATCTTCTTATTTCATGCAGTTGCCATAGATGATGTTTATTTTGTCTGTAAATATTCTTTTTATAGGAAAATAAATGCTACTGTATTTCCTTGACTGCTGGATTTAAAACAATAGTGTCATGCATTCTAAAATATGAGCGTAAAAGAAGTTAACAAATACCAATTACCTATTAATATGAACTTGGAAAAGTTGAATAATTCTGACCGTGTTTATGTTGATAGAGGTTTTTTTTCCTACTTACCATTATGAAACTATATATTATTCACATAGGTCATGTTACCCCATATGAATCATTACCTGTCTATATTTTAGTATTTAAGATATATATCTTGTCTACTTTGAAAGCATCTAAGTTGTATATAAATTTAAAACACATAAAATAATATATTTTGGAATAAAACAAAACAGAGGTAATCAATCTAGGGAGTAAAGTATGTAATACCAGGTACATAGAGAAACTGATCATTTTCTTACTTGGTTTCTAAGTAGTCTGGCCACCAAACCAGAGATATAATCATGTTGGTTTCAGTGGTCACTGGATAATTACTGACCTTTGACTTTAATTTATATAACCCGGACTTGGCAGAAATGTGAATTTTGAGCAACCAGCTTAAAGGATGTTTAAGGACTCACCATCAGGACTTAGTGTTGCTTGTTAATATACATGGATTGAAGTAATGTATAGGAGATACCACCAAGTGAATTGAATAAGCAGACTCCAGGATTTCTCATAAGAGAGTTTGGAAATGTTATTCATGTGCATTTGTGGTGAATGCCTCTCTGTAGTTTTAACTCCTAAGCTTTTTTTTTTCTTCTTATTTTGCATCTTCTTAAGTTAGGCACTTTATGAAATAGCATTATATTTAGCAACTAATGGATACTAATATTGAGGAGAAATCCTAAGGGAAAGACAAGGATACCTCGCTGAAAGCTCTTTAGCAATAAATCCTGTTTGATATAAGAATATCTCTCCGCATTCCAAGCAAAGAGAAAAAAATAAATGGAGCATAAAGTAATGTAACTTAAAAGTGTAAAATGGATATATATTGAGGTAAGGGAATGTATTTGAAAGGGAATTTCAGTTACCTTACTCAAAATATTCTTCTAATCTCATAAAACAAACTGAGGGTTACTGGGGGGTGGGAGGGTAGGGATAGGGTGGATGGGTTATGGACATTGGGGAGGGTTTGTGCTTTGGTGAATGCTGTGAAAGATGTAAGCCTGATGATTCACAGACCTGTACCCCTTGGGCAAATAATAAAAATAAAATTAAAAAAAAATATTCTTTTCTAACTATTACTGTGAACTCCTTGTGACCGCATATAAAATAAAATTTTACAGGGAGATACTAATATGTCAAATTGGGTTTGATTCAAGGGACAGGTGGCAAATACTACGTCAAGTCTGGATTGCAGGCTAAGAGAAGTTAGTTTAGAAGATTTACTACCATAGATTGAATCTAGCATCTCACCATAAACCTAATTTATCATCAGACATTACTTTATCCCATAGTTCCATAAGGTAGAAAAATTATGCTGCAGGATTCATTAATTTTTGGCATATGTGAATGGATCCTAAGAATATATAGTCTCAGCGTGAACGTTTTATTGTGGACGGACTTTATTTCCATCAGTTCACATGAACAGAGGACTATATCTCTAATAAAAACACAAACATCATCCAAGAAATGTTTTTCCCCTTCTTAAATTGCTCATATTGGAAAGCAGACTTCTATTCCTCTGTTCATTTTCCTAGTTATCTCAAAATGTAGAATTGAGTGCTGAAGGAAAAAAAAATTACCTGATGTTTATTCTTTTAATCTGTATGCCAATAAATTTAATTGAAGCTAAGATACAGTTCCTCCTCATAAACATGTATACTTACTTTGACTTTTAGCAAACATAAAATCACCACATAGTGGAATTAACATTATAAAATTTCAGAGCTGAATGGACCCCTGAAGTCATAAATTCTAGTCTCCTGCTTCCAGATGACACAATTTTTTGACAATAAGTCAACATTTACTAAGCACATTTGATTGACATTACTTTAGGTAGACACATATATCAAACCATTTAATTGTCTTGATAGCCCTGTGATGAAAGTATCATTATTGTTCTCATTCTTTTTACTTTTTAAACATATCCATCACCTCATATAACTACAATTCTCTTAATTTCTTTTTAACCTGATGCTTCTTATAAGAATATTAGAGCAGGAACTTTTATACACATTCATTTCTAGCATATAGAGAAATTGCATAATGCATATCAATATAAAATATTTTACCAATCGTATAAAAATATAATAGAAAATTCAGATGTCACTCTACGTACTATATTCTAATAATTAGTATATCTCTTTTTCTTAACAAGTAAAATGAAGGCCATAACACTACAAACTGCTTACTGCTGTAAGCAATATTTAACAATTATTTTACAAGCAGAAACAAAGATTTATAGTCAACTTTTCACTTTTTAAATTTACTTTGAATCTACATATTTTAAAGTAAAATGATACTTTTTACGAAAATCCAGCAATGCTAGTTATCACATTTCTCTTGATTATTAACTACCAACTTCCCTTTTCTATTAGCCCTTGTTATGCAATTTTACCTGTTTGGGGAGGGAAAAACATGAGCAAAACTGAGATCACTTGCTAAACTTACTTTGTCTTTAGACTTTAGTCTTTAGACTTTTCAGAATCCACTGGATTACTCCTTCTCTATGTCTTTTTTTTTTAATTTTATTTTTATTATTTGCCCAAGGGGTACAGGTCTGTGAATCATCAGGCTTACATCTTTCACAGCATTCACCAAAGCACAAACCCTCCCCAATGTCCATAACCCATCCACCCTATCTCTACCCTCCCACCCCCCAGTAACCCTCAGTTTGTTTTATGAGATTAGAAGTCTCTTATGGTTTGTCTTTTTGAATACCAAGACCAGAGTAAATTTATCCTTATAGATTAAACCACTAGTAACATTCTCTTACCCTTCAGATATAATACTGTACTTTGGAACTAATAAAATTAACTTAGCAAACACAGCTCAAAGTCCTCATAACTATGGGAAATCCCTTTGACTGTTTAATACCCTTTCTCCTTGATCTTAGCTTGGTCTCATTAAAAAAGGATGGTAAATTTGCCAAAGAATAATTAAATCTTGATAGAAAGTAGATTGAAGAAACATTTCTGTTTATATTTATTTAATAATCAATAAGTGATTCTGCAGGCAAGGTATTTTAGCTGAGGACACTAACTCAAATCAATTGGATTTCACTAAGCTCAAAAGCTGGATTTTTTAGAATTTTATTAGGGAATCAGCTATTGTTGGTGATTGCATTGGTTTCTCAAGCCTTTATATTTAGCCTATGCTGAAATGCAAAATTGACTTTTCATTTTTCCAACTTTTTCCCACAGTTCCTTTTTTAATCACCAGACTAAATTTGTCTGTGTCAACAAACAAATTTTACCCTTGCCAACTGATAGGCAATAACTGTAATTGGCCAGTAGGTATGAAAACACATATATAAACATTAAATAAAGTAGAGAATACTTCTTGGTATATCATATGTTATGTTACTACTGCATTTATTTGCCTTTTAATTATTTTATTTAGGCAACTCATAAATTTATACATCCTGATTTATTAACAATCTGTTGTAGGTAGCAACTATGTGGTGTTGCAAAGAATTTTATAATATTGACTGCCATTCTTTGATGGTTAAGTGGAAGTATGAACTCATGCACACATGATTAGAACAAAGTGATAAACCTGAAACTAAGGGCAAGTCATGATGTGATGGAAGCACAAAAGAAAGGGTGGTTTTTTAGATAAGATTGGAAAGCTTCCAGAGAAATATGATATTTAAACTGGGGCTTGAAATATATATGTAATAAGTCTGCTGGGTGGCAAAAAGAGGACATTCTGAGTAGAAGAAAGTTTATTTGAAAAGACAGCAACCTGAAAGAACCTGACACACCTAAGAAAATTCAAAATATTCTAGATGGCTGGATTGCCTGATGCATGGGAGAGAAAAGTTAGAAATCATGGTAGTTTCTTAGTACTTGTACAGAGGTAATCACAGTACACATCAAGAAGGGCCTTTTACATTCACAGATATGGACTATTATAGTGGAAAACAATGGAGTGATTGTAAGGTAACTGATATGGAAGACTTTCACTTAAATGTGTCACTCTCATGGCATTGTGGGTGATAAATTACTGGGGAGAAAAATTGGAGGGCAGGAAAGCAAAGTGTATGTTGGAAATGGTGAGGTCTTGAACTAGATTATGGTTTTAGAATGTTGAGGACATGAGCACTTTTTCCCCAATTCTTTGAAATATTTTGGTGCTTTCTTTAAAATTAAACATTAAAAATGACTTTTTATCAAAATAGAGGTATTAAATGTATGAACATAGTTATTCAGGACTCAGTGGTTTTATCTCTAGGAGCCTATATTCCATCTCTCATGGTTCTTCTAATTCTAAATGAGTACACTTGGAACAAATCTTGGCACTGGGGACTGGGGTTAAGGCGATTAGATCCCGGCAGGATTTCTCTTCTCCTGCACCTGAATATTTGTTTTAATTTCAGAGACTGTATCCTTTCAGAAAGATAATCTATTCAGGTCAGCTACTTTTTTTAAAAGTATTTTTGGCCTCTGAGATAAAAAATGCTTACCTGGTCTTGATTTCTCACTGCCTATTACATTGGAGTTGGGTCTACATCCATCATTAATCAATTTACTCTTTTAATTTTAGTCCCTTCTTACTAGACCCTCTGCTACTGTCTTGACCTCCTTTTTTTCCACTCTCTAGTTTTTCCTCCTTTTTACATATCCATTTCTTTTCTTTCAGTTCTATAGACCACTTTCTTTTAATACATGAATTACCAGCAAGTTTCCAGCTGTTGCTTAAAATATTTCCCTGGAGTTCTTATATCTATATTGATATGATTTATATGGCAGTACTGTGTATTTTATATCAAATTATATTTTGAAGAAGTTCTCTTTAAAAATTCATAGCAGTAACTTTAAAACCTAACTCAGTTGACAACAGAAATAAAGCTTTTGCAATCTTAGGGAATATTATTTTAATTTATTGAGTATTTAGGGGAACAACTAATGCTGTATACTAAAAACATGTATTTCTTTTTTTTTAAGATGTATTTATTTATTTATTTGACAGAGAGAGACACAGCAAGAGAGAGAACACAAGCAGGGGGAGTGGGAGAGGGAGAAGCAGGCCTCCCACAGAGCCGGGAGCCTGATGTGGGGCTCAATCCCAGGTCTCTGGGATCATGACCTGAGCTGGAGGCAGACGCTTTACCACTGAGCCACCCAGGCACCCCAAAACATGCATTTCTTATAGTTTTGCATAATACACCCAAGATTAAATTATTGCAGCAAAAAATATTCATTATGAAAACAATATTCAGTATGTCGCCAAAGCATACTTATTGTTACTAGTTGTTATAACTAGTAACTTATAGTTACTTGTAGTTATTAGTAATAGTAACAGCAGTAGATCTTCCACCATTTGCTTGATTAGGATATTTAGCTTAGTAGACCCAACATTATGAAGACACTGAATTAATGAGCTTTGGAATAGAAAAAATTCCCAAACTGTTTTGTCTCCCACAATATGCCAGCTCTTACACTAAACTGTGAACACAGAGGTCTTCAAAGAGACCCACATTTACTGCTGAAATAGGAATTAGTAAAGAAATAGAAACAAGAACTAGTAAACCAAGAAAAAAAACCAATAAGAACTATTGCCATAATTGAATGTGAATTCAACCAGTTGGAAAGAAACCTGGAAAAGATACTGACTTGGGGTCCAAAGACTCATAAATTCCTTGAGGTTGATGTCCATCTCTGATTTCCTTCAGTTTCCTAGATGCCTAGAATGCTATCTGCCACAATATAGGCACTTGGTTGTTGCTAAAAGAATGATAAATAATCCAAAAAAAAAGTAGCAGAGAAAAATAATTAAAGATTAGAATAACCTTTGCTTAATCTTGGCCCTAGCACTTAATACAAAAGTTACTTTGAATAAATCACATTTTTTCTGGACTTTGATTTTTGTCTTTAATAAAATAGGAATAATATCTTCACTATATATATTTACCTTTAAAATAAGAATGTAGTAATTTATTTAATAGATGGAATTTTTAAGGATAGGACTATGCCAGTTTTCTTCAAATATAACTACTATTCAGCACAAAATTGGAGATGTGTTCAATAATAGGTAGATTTAAACACAGATATGCAAATATTTACAATATTCAGTGAAGTAAACCTAAACTTCATTTTTTAAATGATTTTGTTTATTTATTTGTCAAAGAGAAAGACGGAGAGAGAGCACAGACAGGGGGAGTGGCAGGTAGAGGAAGAAGCAGGCTTCCCCTTGAGCAGGGAGCCAGATGTGGGACTCTATCCCAAGACCCTGGGACCATGACCTGAGCCCAGGGCAGCCACTTAACCGACTGAGCCACCCAGGCATTCCAGAAACCTAAACAATAAAGGAAAATCTCAAGCCCTGAAGAACAATCAAACATTGTTCTCACATAATCTAGTATCCTTGATATAGCTGCTGATATCTGGCTGTGTTAATTTTTGGATTAGAAATTCCACGCTGATTTTGTGCTACATGTTCTGAAAATCAGAATGGAAATACAATATTAGTGCTGATCAGATTTAAATAGTATCTGGAAATTCAGAAGAAGAGCTATCAATTTGTAATACTTTGAATATATTTATTTGTTTAATCTCATATGAAATTTTAAAATCTGATTCATTGTTGATTTTTTGGTTCACATTATTTTTTGTTTAGTTTAGTTTTTTTCAGTAACATTTTCTTTTTACTTATCTTCTTTCTTTCTTTTTTTTTAAATAGATTTTCTTTATAGAGTAGTTTTAAGTTCCAGCAAAATGATGGAAGGTGCAGAGATTTCCCATATATCCACTGACATAACACATGCACAGCCTCCCTTGTTATCAACATCTCTCACCAGAGTGGTACATTTGTTTCAATTGATGAACCTACACTGACACATTATTATCATCCAGAGTCACTTGTTTCCTTAAGGGTTCATTCTTGGTGTTGTATGTTCTTTGAGTTTGGACAAATGTGTAATGACACGTATCCACCCTTACAGTATTGTAAAGAGTAGTTTCACTGCCCTAAAAGTCTTCTGTACTCTGTTATTCATCTCTCCCTTCCCCCTAGCCCCTGGCAACTACTGATATTTTTACTTGTCTCCATATTTTTGCCTTTTCTGGAATGTCATATAGTTGGAACTCATACAGTCTAGACTTTTCTTATTGGCTTCTGTCATCCAATAATATGCATTTAAGTTTCTTCCATATTCTTTCATTCACTTAGCAGTTCATTTCTTTTTAGCATTAAATAATATTCTGTTGTCTGAATGTACTACAGTTTATTTAACTTTTCACCTACTAAAGGACATCTTGATTGTTTCCAGATTTTGTGAATTATGTATAAACCTGCTACAAATAGTCCTGTACGAGTTGTTGTTTGAACATATATTTTCACATTAATTGAGTTCCCATTTTTTAAAATAAGTTTACTTCAAAAAATGACTCCTTTAAAAAGAGATTGGTTGTCTAACTATTGAAATGTGGATTCCAAAGTATATTTCAAATTTCAAAAAGTCCCATAAGAATCACTGATGATAAAAGAAAGCTACTATAGAGGAATGATGGGCAGTGAAGATGTCTAAGTCTTCAGGGAAGCACGGGAGATTGTAAAATTAGGTCGAGCTGCTTTGCTGAGGGAGTGGTTATTGCATATCTACTTTTCTCAGCAGTTAAAAAAACTGCTTCCAAAATGACTACACAGTTAAGTTCAGCCCACGCGTTGGAACTTAACTGACAAGTTGGCACATATAAGTGGACATCTTGCACCCACATTTAGTACACGTTTAGTTCCCTGAGTATATTGTCTCTTAAACTTTATTTTCAAGACCCTCCTGAACCAAGCCTCAGGCATTAGTTCTCCACTCCTCCATGGCATTCTTGAATGTTTGACAAGCTCATGAACACAAAACCTGCATGTCAGTATTTTTGACAGATACAGTCAAATAAAACAAGAAACAGAAATAAGATGAGGAATAAATTTTTTAAACATTTTTTCTTAAATTGATTACACTTATTTCAGACAGTGGAAGAGATTATAATAAGAGTCCATTTATTCTTGATATAAGCAGGAAAAATATAGTGAAGACTAATTTATAATGATTTAATCTGTTTCTAAAATGGCACATATTAGATCTTGTCTTAAACATGACAGCACAAAGTGTGGTACAAACTGAATGAAGGCCATTGACAGTGAAGTTTGAAAGTAGAACACCATTTTACTTTCTGTAAGTTTTTTAAAAAAATAAGAACATTGGAAACAATTTATGAATGTAATTTATATATTAAATACACAATTATATATACACACATAAATATGTGCGTTTGTGCATATAAATATGATATATATATATATATTAGAGAGAGAGAAAGAAAGCTAATTTTTCATCTTGACCATAACTCTGTCTTTTTAAGAAAAACATTATATTCCTTCTTTTGACATATTATCATCTTTCAGATGTACCCTAAAAGAGCCATTTATTGAAAGTGTTTTGGGCGCCTGGGTGGCTCAGTGGGTTAATGCCTCTGCTTTCGGCTCAGGTCATGATCTCAGGGTCCTGGGATCGAGGCCCGCATCGGGCTCCCTGCTCAGCGGGGAGCCTGCTTCCCCCTCTCTCTCTCTGCCTGCCTCTCTGCCTCCTTGTGATCTCTCTCCCTTTGTGAAATAAATAAATAAAATCTTTAAAAAAAAAAAAAAAAAAAAAAAAAGAAAGTGTTTTTCCTCTCAGAAACTTGGCAAATGGTCACAATGATATTAAGTGACTTTTGAAGCCTCTTTCATTTCGTGCTATACCCTTTTCATTATCTCAGAAGGTAGCTAGTCTAAAAATAGCTTATTCTCTCCATATAGTGTAATTTCGTGTATATAGAAACAAGATGTAGGTAATTTTATAGATCTGAACACATAGAAAGGGCTTTAAGGCATAAAAAAGCAAAGTTCCTTCTGAACACTTGATTTGTTTTAGTAGACTGAATTTTAGAACTCACATTTTTTTTCCTCTTGTTTTGGCTATTAAGTTTGTGAGAGCCAAAGTGTATAACCCTCATCAAATAGTTATACAAGAAAATAAAGTATATTCTGTGTACAACCATTAGTCCCTCTATGTTCATGAAATTATCCATTTTCTCTAACTTTACTGTCAGCATTTCAAATATTTTTGGAATGAACAAATTTTTTTCATTTATTTATAAGATAAATAAATAAGAGTAACTTAAAGGAATGATTTATAGTAGAGTTCTAATGCAATGATGAGCAATTTGATACAGCAAAAAAGAACAAAGTCGCAGGAGTAAGGCAAATTTGGATTGAAAGCTTGGCTCTGTCCATCATTAGTCATGGGTCCCTGGACAAGTCACTTTACCTGTCTATCCTTCCGTTTCTTTCTGTAAAATTGAAGATATTAGGCCATTGAAAATGAGTGTGGAAGTGCCCTGAGAAAACTGACACGCTGAAAGAGTGGTGTAAATTGTTGCTAGGATGTCTTACTGCAATGTTTTAAAGACAGCGCTTTTGGGAGATATGGATTTCCTCCTGGATCTTGTTCATTTGCACCGTTAGCATTGGCTACAATGGAGGGGATAATCATTCGCCTTATTCGCTTTCCATAGATTGTGCTTTTGTAGTTTAGTTTCAAATATTGCCAGCTTGCATTGGCTTCCTTTGGTCCTTGAAGCAATAATGCCTCTTCCTCAGGAAATAATGAGCAAAGTGCCCTTTGAAAATATCCTTATTCTGGGTTCCAATAAAATTGAAAATAAACACTTCACAGTTTCATATTTGCTCTTTTTTCCTGACCCAAAACTCCACTCTCTGTCCAGTTCTTGGAGGAAGCAAAGGGTTTGTGAATCACTCTAAGATTCAAAGATGGGGTCCAAATATTCAGGTGCAGGTGCCACTACCATGCTTTCTGGGAGCTGTTATCTAGCCAGATTTATATGATTGATAAACATGGAGAAAAAGCAGAAACTACAACAACATGTAATAAAGCTCTCATTGTGCATAACAAAAAAAATATTTCAAAATGAATTGCATGCAGAGAAAAAAATCCCCACCAATAGCAATCATGGGGGAAGTGTTTCTATCCAAAATGACAATTTCTTACCTCCTGGAGTTTCAGTCTCTGTGAACATATACCTTGTTATGAATATGTTGGCATTTACTATGAATGAAGATATGTTATACTAGAGAGTGTTAATTAGCATATTTAAATAAAAAGCATTGCTTTTAAGAGAAAGAATGTCTAACATGTTTCCTTTACATTTTTGTATATTTAAATTGCCAAAATAAATATAAAATAGGTAAGAAATTCGATGATTGTTATCTTCTAATTTAGATCATTTAACTTATATTAAAAGTTGACAATTAAGTTTATTTACTAATTGAAAAAGCAGTACTGAATTTCTGTAGTCTAGATATGTCATCTAATATATTTGCATCATGCTTTCTAGTTTAAAAATTACCTTGAGGTACATTTTCACGTGGAAATAATACAAGTATTTGTTATCTTTATTTTTTTTAATCTTTTTTTTTAAAGATTTTATTTATTTATTTGACAGAGAGATTACAAGTAGGCAGAGAGGCAGGCAGAGAGAGAGGAGAAAGCAGGCTCCCTGCCGAGCAGGGAGCCTGATGCGGGCCTCGATCCCAGGACCCTGGGATCATGACCTGAGCCAAAGGCAGAGGCTTTAACCCACTGAGCCACCCAGGCGCCCCAAGTATTTGTTATCTTTAGATGGGAAATTGAGAGGTGCTTAATAAGTTTATTCAAACATATTTAATATATATTGAAGATGATACTAAGAGATCCTTTCTTAAATATCATATTAATTTACCATGTAACATAATAGAGAATCATAATAGCTGAAGTACAGTGTGATTTTTATCCATGAAATTTATACATTTTGAAATTAACATGCAAAGTGTCATCGATTTAATGACATTTCAAAACAATTTTCCTTAGTATTACATCCCAAGCCTACATTAGATGTTTAATTAAGTACAGAAACTGTCAATTAAATTTTGAAATAAAATAAGTAATTGCACTCTCGCATCATTGCAAACATTTTTGTGGGCTATGTGATGTAGTTAAGGACTTTAAGATGTCTCTTCTCTATCCTGACATTTAAAATGTATTCCTAAGATTCAAAACTGAATATTAATTGTGTTCATAATTTTCTGAACTACCACAGGTGTCTTTGGAGGTAAGAACATAATTACTTTTTTCTTTAATTGATTTATTACATTACCAATGACACTCCAAATAATTATGTAATGGATTAAAATATAGTATTATGATCAATTATGTGTTGAAAATAGCCCCTAGAGTATTTTATTTATTTACAAATAGTTTTTTCTTAAACTTACTATCAAAAGTCTTGAATATCTATGTTAAAAGTCATTCTTTAATGTAAATATTGTTACTAATATTGACTGCCATCTCCTAAACATAGATCTTGGGGGTCAAATTTTAGTTTTGCACACTAAGTAATTACACAATTGTCACCTTTTTCCATATAATGTTTTATTCCCTCCCATCATTTTTTTTTTTTTGAAGAGAAAGAGAGTGTAAATGGGAGGTGGGGAGTGGAAGGAGGGAAGAGGGGTAGTGGGAGGGAGAGAATCTTAAGCAGGCTCCACATCCAGTGGGGAGCCCAGGGCAGAGCTCAGTCACTACTCTGAGATCATGACCTGAGCCAAAATCAAGAGTGGGATGCTTAACTGATGGAGCCACCCAAGTGCCTCAACCCTCCCGTGGTTTTTATCGATTTCCAAGTAGTCAAGCATTCAGATTCCATTTGTTATATGCTTTCCTTCTGAGCTTTCCTCTCTCCCCCCTTAATTTCATATGCTCCATATGGCTTTTAAATCTGATGAACACACCCTCCAAATTAGGGGACATGTATTTTTTATGTGGTTACATCCAACAGACAGATGCATGATATTATTAGATAGAACATGAGAGCATATTCCTTCAGGTGAAAGAATCACAATCATGTTATAATCTTCATAGGTGAAATACCAAGAGCAGTCATACCTGCAAATGAGGGATGAGGTTAGGACTGGCTTTACAGTGAATGAGACCATTGAGCTCTATCGACCATTAGGTTTTTGCTTTATATACCTTGGTAGCAGAACCAGAAAACATCTATAACAAGATGCACCCAAGATACTTGCGCATGGCAACTGCCAGCATATGTCTTAAAAAGATACTTTTATATTGATGAAGCCATAGCAAATGGCATAAGAGCCTGTGTACAAAAACTTCTATGTACAGATGTAGCTTAAAGTAAAGGAGTATGAAAAAAAAATAAAGGAGTAGGAAAGATAAATGGTGTCTTTTTATATGGGCTTTCAGATGAGTGAATTGCATGATGGCTGCTTTTGAGCAAGCAACATTTTCCCTGAAGAAAGGGACTGAAAATATACCTAATTGTCTCTGAGCACTTTGAAATATAGCAATACTTAATACAATGACAGTGTTGAAAATAAAACAAAAATAGAAAGAACTGTATTAGTAAGATAGATTTATGTGTAGACCTGAAGATAAAGGCAAACAAGCATTCTCAATGGAAGGCAGATCTGATGGCAGATGGAAAGGGGGAGGGATAAGACCCAGTAAAGGAAGAATGCCAGGCACCAGGAGCAAAAATAAAGAGGTATGAAATCAGCCTGGTATCTCAAGAAATATGAGTAATTTGTTCATTTTTAGCATTCATATATAAAGCAGACATGTGGGTGAAGGATGTCTAGGAGGCTGGCCCTACAGCCTAGAAGGCAAATGAAGATCGGAAGAGCCTCATAAGCCATTACAAAACATTTAATCATAATTCTTTACATAACAGTGGATTGGGAGGGGGCACTGGTGTTTTATCAGTGTAATAAAATTACCTGTTTTCCAATTTTTGAGTGTCATTTGGGTAGCATGATGGAGAATGGGGTAGGTAATTAGAAGACAAGGGTCAATGATGGTTTTATGAGTCCAGTTCTAAACTGAGAAGTAGTGGGGACAGAAGGGAAAAAGAATACAAAAGTAGTAAGCACTTGGTAAGGGATTGGTGTTGGGAGAAAAAAGGGAAGGGTATAATAAATTAGTTGAGAAACTGAAGGTGGAAATAAACCTTTCAGAAGGTTACTTTTTTCACCTTTTATCAAGACTAATATTTATTAATGCTAAAGTTTATACATATATTTCAATTAGTTTTAAAGCATACAGACATAATTTATTAGCATGATTATGATTGTGATGGTTGTAATCAGTGTTTTATACAGTGTTGTCTTGGTGAAGTGTTTAATAAATATACAGGATTAAATAAAATATTATGTTACATTAAATATGTTAATTTTAAATATAAAAAAGGGGCACCTGGGTAGTTCAGTGACTTTAGCGTCTGACTCTCAATTTCAGCTCAGGTTTTTTTTGTTTTTTGTTTTTTGTTTTGTTTTGTTTTGTTTTGTTTTGTTTTGTTTTGTTTTGTTTTGTTTTGTTTCTGCCCAGCTGGTACATTTATTAGCATGAAACACAAGACCGTTTGTTCTCTTCCTGGACCCCAGGAAGCCACGCCCACAAAGTCCCGAGCTCCTGAAGCAGGGTCCCTCTGAAGCAGGGTCCCTCTGCCCCATTTCCAAAAACAAGCGCTCAGGCCTTAGCAGTAGCCTGAGTTGCCCCCCCGGTCTGTGAGCTGCTGAACCTTCTGGCTCATCATCTCCATGACAGCCTGTTTCATTGCATGCTTCTCCTGCAGAGCTGGCTGGATTTTTTCCATTTGCTTGGTAAGGAAGTCTATCTTCCTCTTGAAAAAGTCCTTGGCATCCTCAGCTGTCTTTTCTACATAGTAGCCTGTTCCCACATCGATGAGTACATGTTCCACATCATGTAGCTTCCCAGGGACATACATAGAATTCGTCAGTGGGACGAGTAATTCTTTCCCCTCCTTGTTCTTGTTCAGCACGTTCAGACAGTCTTTGGCTTCCACATACTTGGTCTGTACCACCTTGAGCTGGGCAATGGACGTGGACAGGAACTCCGCTTCCTGGTCCAGCTGGTTCTTGAGCATTTCTAGCTGTGGCAGGTTCAGCTTGGTGATGTTAACTGACTGTGCCATGTTGGAAAGGACTCAGCTCAGGTTTTGATATCAGGGCTGTGAGTTCAAGCTTTGCGTTGGGCTCTACTCTGGGCAAGAAACCTACTTAAAAAATAAATAAAAATAAATAAAAATAAAAATATGTATAAAAACATATACCATCTAAAAAGTGAAAATGCTTTCTCAGTTATAAGTTTATATAGCTTATATTTCAAATAAAATTTGTTTATTCATTTTCTGGCATAATGAATAATTTTACATGTCATACTGTAGTATATATTTATATATGTATATATGTACATAAAAAGATCATATGTATAGATTATAGATATATAAGTATATATATGTATTTACATATTTATGGTATATATATAGAGAGAGAGGAAAAGGCATACATACACACATACGCAGTTACTTAAGTATTATTTAAATTATAAATGTAGGAAAACATCTTTTGTAGCATTTTTTAAGATTTATTTATTTATTTATTTGAGCAGGAGGAGGGGCAGAGGGAGAGGAAGAGAGAAACTCAAATAGACTATGCCCTGAGCATGGACCCCGATGTGGGGCTCAATCTTACCACCGTAAGATCATGACCTGAGCTGAAACCAAGAGTTGGATGCTTAAACGACTGTGCCACCCAGGTGCCCCTTTCATTTGTAGTTTTATATTAATCTGAGTTTTAATTTCTTTTTTTTTACAATTAAAGTAAAAATCAATTTTGAGATAAAAGCATTAATAATTATCTAAATACCACATGTTGAAAATATCAGATTATCTTTAAAAACATTTTATAAGAATTATAAAGTTTTCTAGGGGCACCTAGGTGGCTCAGTTGGTTAAGCATCTGCCTTCAGGTCAGGTCATGATCCCAGGGTCCTGGATGGAGTCCCGAATTGTGCTCCCTGCTCAGCAGGGAGTCTGTTTCTCCCTCTCCCTGAGCTCCTCCCCCTGCTTGTGCTCTCTCTTGCTCTCTCAAATAAATAAATAAAATATTTTAATAAAAATTATTTTTCTGAATTTCTTTATCTGAACCATACCATAGCATATCACTTATAGCAGGAGATACATGAAGGTTGTTATATATTTATTCAGGCTAAGTTATTTATATAAAACATAACTCTTCTTCAAACATAAACTATTAAAAAATTGAAGGTCCATAAAGAATAGCAAATAAATCAGTGATGGCACGGGAGCAGCATCAGGCTTAGGATAATTTTGTTTTTAATTGTATCTTTGACAATGAAAAACTTTGTGAGCATAGGCAAATTCTTCCAACACTCTGAGCCTGGAATTCTTTATTTAAGAAAGGAGACAATGGCTTACTTCCTAGAGTTTTGGAGACAAGTTAATAAATTTATTAAACAGCAATTTATAAACAGTAAAATGTTATATCAGGTTAGGCATTATTTTTATTGATACAAATTTGTATAAAATTAGGTGTTGTATTTCCAGAAAAATTACAACCCTAGATGAACTAGATGGTAATGATGATAATTAATTTGATGATATTTGATAATTTGATTTTCTAGCACTTATTAGACTTATTATGCCCCATCCATTACCTTATTCAACCCTAGCAGACCAGTGCTATTATCACCCTTATATTCCAACTAAAAGCTTATTAATTTTAATGAAGTTGCTTAAGGCCACATCTAGTTCATGACAAAGCTAAGTGTGTCTGACTACAGACACTTACATACATACCAAGCCTGCAGTTCCTCAAATCAAGAGGAGTGGTATTATCAGAGCACCTCTAGAATTTTCAATGCTATATCTTTCACTCTTGCTGTGCCAAAAAGTGTGATAAGCCATAAACCTGTTCCGTAGATTTTAATGAAAGAGGTTTGGCCAAATAGATTTTCTCCTACCTTATTCTGACCCTTTCAATTGACCATTTAATACTAGCTTGTTAAAAATAAAATCCATCCTGAGCCTACATGTGGCACGAGAAAATTGGGATCTTAAGAAGGTTGAGTCTTAAGGGCGCCTGGGTGGCTCAGTGGGTTAAAGCCTCTGCTTTCGGCTCAGGTCATGATCTCAGTGTCCTGGGATCGAGGCCCGCATGGGGCTCTCTGCTCAGCAGGGAGCCTGCTTCCTCCTCTCCCTGTCTCTCTGCCTGCCTCTCTGCCTACTTGTAATCTCTCTGTGTGTCAAATAAAATAATAAAAATCTTTAAAAAAAAAAAAAAAGAAGGTTGAGTCTTCCAGGCTTCTTTCTCACAAAATATTCTTACTTTCTAATACTCCCTAAAACATAAAACAAACAGAACTATCAATAACATTGAAATTTTTAAAAAGTACTAATAGCTGTTTGGAATATGTGTAGAAAATATCTTATCCTGAAGTTGTAGCTTATTGATTATAAAAAGTTACTGTTTAAAATTTACCTTTTATGAACCTGCCATGTTACTAAGGCATTAAAAAGAAAATTTCTTACTATAAAAGCTTAATGAAGTTTAAATTTGTATTTATTCATATTTTAGCAAACATTTTCCACCTCAGTGGGATTTCATTTTGTTTTATTCTAGGGGAGCTTTCCAGTGAAAGTGACTAATTAGTATCTAGTCGGGCCAGGCTGTACATGTTAGCTCAGGCTTTGATCCCCCTCTGTAGTGAGTGTTTTATGATTGGCATATAGTTCTAGTGAATTTTGCCTGAATGACAGTTGTCAACCATCAGTGGACCATATGTTGTGATGGGTAGAGCTGCTGCCAGCTGCCAATCAACCATCTGGAATAACGCTTACTAAGTAATCTAAAGTTCGCTCAGAAGTGCAGATGAGAGCCAACAGCCCCTGGAACAGGTCTTGATCCCTTCACATCAAAACCTGAATGTGACCTTAGCAAATTGAATCTCTTAGAGGCATAATAAAGGGTACAGATTTTTGCCAATTTTTTTACATGTTATAATTGTATTTAGCAAGGCATGGATTTCATAGTGATGTGAAAAATATACTTTCCATTTATTTGGAAGAAATATTGTCATTTTATCAAGAAGATGTTCATAGTTAAAATGATAGTAGGAATCCTAGCCAAAAACATGGCCACTGGTTTTTATATGCCATTGCACATAAAGGAGAGGCTGCTATTTAAAACATAGATTCACATACAGATTCTATTTTTAAATACATTGCAAACAAGTGATACGCAATAATGGAATTAATAAAAGAAAACTTACACCAAAATTCCTCTTTTCAGTAATTAGTATGGAGCCTTTATATAGACTTCTCTTACAGAATCATTTAATTTTCATAGTATTGATATGTTGGGGTGTTTTTGACATCTTTGCTTTCTAAAAACGATTTGAGAAATATACTTAGCTCTGAAATTCATGACACTTGAAATTACTGAGAACACTGACAGTCCTCCTTTGCCAACGTGTATTCTATGGACTCGTAAGTAGAAGAATAGAAAGTTTGGCGAGGCTTATTGGCTGTTCAGGCCAATATCCCAAAACCAACAATGATTTTTAATTTTATGCCTCTGAGAAACCCAAAATCTACCTATGTAGATACAACGATAGCTCTGTTACCATGTGAAATCTGCCCCCTACTTAGATTGATGCACACACCAGTCTGCAGAAGGGGAGACATCTATTTGTCAGTACCAAGCTGCACTGCTCTTTAATCCCGGCTTCTTGAGGAAGAATGAATCTCTCTGTAAGACATCTGGAATATAGGTGGATGTAAACTGATGGCTTTAAACAAAACAAAGCAGGGCGCCTGGGTGGCTCAGTGGGTTAAAGCCTCTGCTTTCGGCTCAGGTCATGATCTCAGGGTCCTGGGATCGAGGCCCATATCAGGCTCCCTGCTCAGCGGGGAGCCTGCTTCCCCCCCTCTCTCTGTGCCTGCCTCTCTGCCTCCTTGTGATCTCTTTCCCTCTGTGAAAATAAATAAATAAATAAATAAATAAATAAATAAATAAATAAACAAAACAAAGCAGTTTTCATAAGAAAACCCCTCATATTGCTGCTTTTGGTGAAAATCACAGAGTTTTCTGAGTAAAATTTCATAGAATTATACACACAAATCCTCTGAGACAGGCTTTTGAAGAAAAAAAGTATGAGGTAAGTGATAGAGTAAACATGAGTTAAGGTTTCACAGAGGAAAAATAAAAGAACACAGCAATGAGATTATTCATGAAATGAGAATTGATTACTTTAGAGTTTTTTATTCAATGCTCTTTATTAAAGATGAATTTTGCCATTAAAAAAAAAGAGTGCTGGGGTGCCTGGGTGGCTCAGTTGGTTTAGTGTCTGCCTTTGACTCAGGTCATGATCCCACGGTCCTGGGATCCAGCCCTGCATAGGCTCTGCTCAGCAGGGAGCCTGCTTCTCCCTCTCTCTCTGCCTGCCTCTCTGCCTACTTGTGATCTCTCTCTCTCTGTGTCAAATAAATAAATAAATAAAATCTTTTAAAAAAAGAGTGCTGATTTTAGCAATAATGACAAGCTAAAATATAGAAAGCATTATCCACATGAAAGGTGAGGTATATGTAGTGATCTCTTAATTACTGGCTTTGTGTTGCATTATTTTCTGTTATAAAAATGCAAAGAGTGGAATGAAGTGTATCCAAAATGTTTTTATCTTTTATTTACTGATATCCATAATTGTGCATGTATATGTTCATATATACGTGCATGTAGGTATATGTGCATATATACATATAATTGAGTATGTATGTACTAATTATCTGCAGGGAAAAAGCTCAACTTAATAAGATGAGCAAAAAAGTAAATAAAGTTGTATATGAATTATGATTGTAATCACATGTACAGCATGTGTTTTAATATATTTTAGAATAATTGAGTCAGCCTGCTATTAGTTTAATTAAATTTTTTACACCTTCTTGATTAGACAGCTAGTTTAATGACATCTTCCACACTTTGAGCTATGAAGTGTGGCTCATTTTAAAGTTCTGTAATGAGAGAAAAATGTAAATCTGATGAACATCTCGACTGAATTAAAAAAATTCAGTTTTCACTTGTGAAAAAAACAACAGAATCCAGAGATGATTAGCATTTTGCTTAAAACAAATTTAGTATGAGCATGATGTAATTGGGCATTAAATGGGCGAAAACCTTTATAAGGGATTGTACTCTATAGGGACATATCTCGATGCTGAGAGACCAAAGTAGCACGTTACAGATGAGATTGCGTGTGTGTGTCTGTGTGTTGCTGTATATTAGGCAAATAATGCTGCAAAAGTGAACAAAGAGAATGTTATTCTGGTGACTTTGATAGGTAATACAGGAACAAATATTCATCTAATGTATTATGAAGTATATGTAAGACTGAGGACAAAATGATATTGGATTTTACTTTACTTAGCACTTTAATATTTCAGTAATTCCTTTACAAAGCAAACATTTGAATAACTGTAATGAGCTGACTGTAAGCAGCCAGCAAGCTCAGTAGCCATTTTATATTTACTAGAAAATTATCACCGGTCTCGAGAGCTGGTTATTTATAGCATGAGCTCTGAGACTCTTATCAAAATGTTTATTTTTATGTTATTTTTAATTATATGGAATTCCTTGTAAAAATATAAACCCTATGTATATAGGCTCTCTATTTTCATTTTTATTAAACTAAATAAAATGAAGAAATCATTTTGTCCATGCATTTTAATTGGAATGTAAGGGTGAAGTACTGTAATTCATGAATCCCTACTATTTTGGATAGGGTGTGAATGCTTGTTTAATTATTCATATTATGTTAAAAAGTAATTATTATGAAAACAGAACTAGCATTCTACTCAGTAATATCTGCAAGAATAGTAATATCTCTTACACTTTTATTTATTTCCAACAGGTGTTTGTTTTAGTTTTAAAGAGAAAAATAGCCCTGAATATTTAGCATATAAGTCCTTTAATCAGTGGCCATTTGCCATTTATGAATATTAGAAACCCAGTGATTCTAGGTATCCAACCCTTTGCTTGTTCCTGGTTATACTGCATAGGCCTAACACGTTTGTCCTCACTTTATTATCCACTTGTCCTTTGTAAGAGAAGTAACAGAAATAGAGAGTATTAGAGAATCCACATTGAGACTGTCTCCTGTGCGAATGTCGAGGTGTTATTTTTTGATAAATTTACAGTTTTCAAACCCTCCTGTTCAAATAGTGAATGAAGATTCCTGTGAGGGATCATTGCCACAGAGACCCATTTATGATCCACATATCTTTTGGGGGAATAATAGTTCTGAAAAGTAAAAAAAACCCATAACAGATCTCATAATGCCTAAGAGAGAGGAAAAAGGAAAACAATTCTGTAAAGCTTTATTTATATCTATTTTGATTTAGATACCCTATTTTGTCAAATCTCTAAGATTCAATTACAATACATAATGGCCTCATAACTTAATAAGTAAAGTACATACTACTTTCATCTAATGTTAATTCATTATTCTTATAAAGTCCCTAAATTTGACCATGATGTTGCCATTAGTTCATTTTGAACTCTCCAAATAGGTCTTGATTGGGCTCAAACAAAGTTTTTGAAATATAATCTATTTTTGTGCTTCTAAAACAAACTTTTTCAGTTGCTGAAGTAGTTTTTTGTAAGTAATTTATCAGGTTATGAAAAGAAAATATCCTCTTTAAAAAGTAAAAGAACATATCCTCTTTTGGAACATCATAGTGAAAGTCTTCTTGAGGATTCAACCTTCCATCAGTATTTAAAAAAAGAAGAAAAGGGGAAAAAAAGACACAGCAATGAAATGTAGATTCCACCCTCTTCCCCAAATCAAGAGGATGAATTCCAAACCTAAAAACATACACTGGAAGTTAACATGTATTTATACTTACCATGGACTTAAAACTTGGATTTTAAGTACAATTTTGAACTATGAATACATTTACTTTCAGATACTTTAACATTTAAATTCTGTTCCCTTTATATTTGCCATAATATACCACTCTAAGCAATTGTCATGACTCTACTTTCAGAGGAGAATTTTTAAAAATTTCTCCTAACTGCCACATGAAGTGTAGTTTACTGTTGCCACTTTTAACTTTTGAAATTATAATTTGCTTTGAACGTTACTGGGGACTATCTTGGATTAATCTAATAAAGAGAAACAAAAGAAGGAATGATGTCAGTATTTATGTAGGGAATACGACCACAATCTTCTTCAGAACAGGGACTAAATCATTATCATAATTTAACCACATTGTCTGGAGCATAGTAGGCACTTTATGAATATTTCTGTAATGAATACAATTTTTGCACTTCTTAAGTAATTCTCCATAGTAAACTATAGCATTGTGTCTAGGGAAACCTTTCTGAATTTCCACTGAGTTCGGAATGATAATAAAGAACTGTGTTATTGGCAAAATGGACATATTTAGCTAAAGCAAAGGAGAAAAAGTAGATGCAAAACTAGGATTATAGATAAACTAGAATACAAAATAGAAAGAAAAATGGAAATTAAGTTAAATAAAATAGCAATAGCAAGATCTATAAAAGGGATGGATGCTGAAGAGTGGTTTCAGAAACTACATCTGTTAATTTTGACAATGTAAAATGGTACGCTCTGATGTATGATATAAAGTGCCTTGAGGAGCTAGTGTATAGAAACTGAAGTGGACAATCTGACTCAAACCATCTCCTTAAAATGGCCTCTTAAAAACAGAAGTGGCATTTTCATATCTTTCTTAGTCATAATGAAAGAATTTACCCACAATGTAGTCCATAACTCTTCTATCCAGACATGTTACCATTAAAATAAAGTCATGTTCTCTATTATCTAAATGGACTGACTTCGTATGTTGAAGACAGTGTAAACATAAAAAGCAGGGTGAAGGAGGAGAAGGGATGGAAAATGTAATTCTTTTCGAAGGTCTAAATGGCATGAATACCTAGCTATGGAACTCCTCTGATCCGTGGTGCAGAACACACTCATTTCATGAAGTAGTGAGTTCTGTTGCAGATGGTCAGTGCAAACTGGCTTCCTACATGAAGAAGAGAAGAAACTTCTGTAACAGTAAAGAAAATGTGGAATCCTTAGAAAGGTAGGGCTAAATCAAATAATATCCATTATCATAACTGATAGAAAAATGAAATGAGGGAGACATTTAATTCTGACAGTGCAGGATACACACTGGGAACTTATAAAGTGTATTAAAGTGACAGGAAACATAAAATTTAGAATAAATAAGAGAATGCAGCTCAAAACTGTAAGTGCTCTTTGATGAAATTTAAGCCATATAATAAAGTTATTTGAAGCCACTGGAGTTAGGGAGAATGAATTCAATTATTTCTTTAAAATAAGGCATTGACAAGGGAATGTGCCCACTGCTTGGAGGAAAATAAAGTGTTTTTCTCTTGGGAGTTTAGCTGACCTAGCCTACTTATCACTTACATCTTGAATTACCAATAGTGATACAAAATAAAGAAAATAGTGTAAATTGCTCACCCAGGGTTTGTTTCTGACTCATAATCGCTCTCATCCTTATGCAAGGATTGCTGTCTCTTTTAACTTAGTTCTAGTGTCTATACCTAGCTAAATTACATCTCATAATAATGAAAGAATTTGCAGAAATCTTGAGCCACTATCAATATTCCCTAAGAAACCTTAAATGTTATCGAAGGTGACAAAGGATAAAAGATGACCTATTTCTCATCTGAATATTAAGAAAGGATAAATCTGCCTGGGAGTAAACTCAATATTAATTCCTGAAAAAAGTGCAGAGACAATTATGAACTGGATGGTGAAAATTAGAAAATTTATTGGTGATCTGTAGAAGCTAATATATGTTGATGAAAAATGACATGCAGATTATTAATATCATTACTTCTTTTTTCAGAACTACATTTTGTTCAGAACTACAATTATGTTCAGGGCTTGAATATTATATAATGACAACCCTAACTGTTCTTAAATTACAATGTTGTTGTAAATTGTTGATTCTTGTAATGTTGAATTACAACATTATGACGTTGACTTTTCCTCTTTGTTAAACCTTAGGAATTGACAAGATGTCTGTAACAATGTCTGAAACTTAGTGCAACATGAAAAGCACTATACTTTTGATTAAGATATACATTCCCATTTCCCCATCCAGAAATTTTCATTCAGTACAAGTAGAGGTACAGTTCAGAGATCTTTATTTTTTACAAACATTTCAGGTTACTAGTATGCACATAATCTTGAACCTCATTCTGAGAAATATGGAATCTAGCCTGAGTCAGGAAAGACATTAGACATAAGCTCTGAGGGATATTATAATTAGAAAAATAATCTCTAAATTTAGGAGCTAGCAACAAACAAGAACGTGTAAAGTTCTATTCATTGGAGTTCAGGAAGATTATATTAGAACTTGTATATATTTTTGCTTCTACCTTAACAAATAAAGAAATAAGCTCTGATGGTAATTACAAAGAAATCATCACTGGCACCCTTGCTGAGTTTCATGTTAGATATCCCCACATCCTAAATCATCTAAGTATCAGAGATACTCTGTCTGGTGGTTAGAAGTAGGGGCTCTAGAGCCTGGCCTCCTGCATTTGAATCCCAGCTCTACTGACCCTTGTGCTCCATTTTTTTTTTGTCATCTATGAAAAGGGAATTGTAATATCACCTGCTTCATGGGGTCTCAGTGAAGACTAAATGGGTTAATAAATTGTAAAGTGTCTCAAAATATTCCTGGCACACATAAACTCCAAAATATAGTAGCTTCTGTCCTTTTTGTTCCTTCTTCTTCCTCCTCTTTTTATCATTTTCCTTTTTATTATTACCATTATTTTGATCATGATTTTCAACTTTAGGGACTAATGGAAATTAAAGAATGCACAGGTTTGAGAGAGATATTTCATCTTTTGTTCACAACCGGTAATTTGCAATACTCATCAGATTATCTCTGCCTGGTTAACTTAAAAAGTGGTGGACTCGAACATTCTAGTGTGGGAGTGAGTGGTTGGGAGGAAACTTTAACCAAATAAATAAAACCAAATATTAAAAGTAGGTTTAAATATTGAATTATCTAGTTCTAATTGACATATCCCTTGCTAAAGTGACAGACATTTTTAGCATATTAATGAAAAGAAATTTAAGGTTGTACATAAAAATAATAATGCAGGCACAGGAAGTAACAAGAAAATGTTATAGTAGGACATTTCTGAATCCTAATAGGTCCTATTCATTGGCACATTATGAGATGAAGACAATCAACAGATCCATCTAAAGTTTTTTTTTATTTTTTTAAAGATTTTATTTATTTATGACAGAGAGAGATAGTGAGAGAGGGAGCACAAGCAGGGGGAGTGGGAGAGGGAAAAGCAGGATTCCCACTATGCAGGGAGCCCGATGCGGAGCTCGATCCCAGGACCGTGGGATCACGACCGGAGACAAAGGCAGACACTTAACGACCTTCTTCCATGTAGCTCTGTTCCTCAATTAATCCCTAGGCATACTTTCCTTCATTTTTTCTTCCAGCCCTTTCTTGTTTTTCCCTCCTTTCCTACAATTAGTATTAACGATTACCAAAAAAGAAAAGAAAGTATATATATAAATGATTACCTACTACTCGGTAGACACCGACTGGAGCTCTGGGAATAAAGCAGGCATAAAACAATGTTTCTGTGATTATGGAGCTGAACATTCTAGGATGGGAGTAGGAGGGAGCAAAACTTAACCAAATAAATAATAATAAATATTTAAAAATAACAGATATGCCAGATGGTGATGAATCCTGTAGAGAAAAAGCAGAAATGTGTGTGTGTGTGTGTGTGTGTGTATGTCTGTGTGTGTGTGTGTAGAAGGGGAGGCTATATTTTACTTTATAACATTTTATTTTTTTTAAAGCGGAGGCTGTATTTTAAACATCATGGTCAAGGAAGGCCCCACAGTGTGGGGAGAGCCCTCAAAAATTAATCCTACTCTCTGTTTAATTAACCAAGGACAAAGAGATACAAAAAAATTTAACCAAGGGCAAAGTGTATATTTTTCACTTATAGGTATTGTTTTAAATTATACTATTGTGAAACAGACAATGCTAATATATTTGTCTTGAGCTGAATTGCACAATCTCACATTAATAGATTTAATGTTTTTTAGACACTGAAGAACTTCAAAGATTTATAATTATACTATTATTATGCTTTCCCCACTTCCACTGCCTTTTAAAACAATATCAAGCACTGTATATTTCATCCTGACTTGTAGATTTAATAGAAAACAATCTATATTACTTAATCATTTGTCTTTCATGGTTTCTTTCACATTTCTTCTCCCTTTTCTCTGCTTTCGGAGACATCATTAACTAATCTCTTTAACTCCATAAATAAGTAAAATGATATATTCACAGTGTAAATGTTTTAAACCTTGGGAAAAAAATCTGGAGTCATTTAATGAAGTCCTGAAGATATGTTAAAAATGAAGTGCTGCTGGCAAACTAATGGAAGATTTGAATATTCAAACAGTGAAGACTAGAATGTTTCTCTAATTGGGATTCAGTTCATGTTGGCTTTACTCAGAGCTGCTTGTCTTAGGTCCCAGTAATCCCTGTGATTCCTCCTGGGGAAGAGTCTTCCTCGACACTGCTTTCTTTTCTTTTCCTTTTTTTTTAATCAACTGGATAAATTATGAAATTTATTTATATTTCATGGCATTGTTGTTTTCTAATTTTATTTATTTATTTATTTATTTATTTATTTATTTATTTATTTATTTATTTATTTTAAAAAGATTTTATTTATTTATTTGACACAGAGAGAGAGATCAGATCACAAGTAGGCAGAGAGGCAGGCAGAGAGAGAGGAGGAAGCAGGCTCCCCACTGAGCAGAGAGCCCGATGCGGGCCTCGATCCCAGGACGCTGAGATCATGACCTGAGCCGAAGGCAGAGGCTTTAATTAACACTGAGCCACCCAGGCGCCCTGTTTTCTAATTTTAATTTGAATTCTGTTATTTTTTAATATTAACTAATAGCATGTATTAATAAATGCTTCAGAATCTAAATTCAGTTTCCATGCATCATCCTTGATATATAGTTATTACAAGGCAGATGAATATCACCATGTTTATTATTAATTGTAATACTTTTCATCTAAAATGTTCTAATAACAATAACTTAGAAAAAGCATATCATATTTGCTATATTCATTGGTTATATCCACAAACTAAATGTCATAAGGATATAAAGAAAGAGTATCCTTGAGATCTCAAGGATGAAGAAAGTAGCACAATTCAAATAAAATAACAAAGAATTATTAAATCATTAGAAATATTCATATTTTATAGCAAAATTACTGTACAGATAGATTATTAGAACATAATGTGTTTTGACAATTTCTAACATTTTTTCTTATGAAAACTTGATGATTAGCACTGAACTATCTATATTTTACCATCATCATCCATACCTAGGAAAGGAATTCTTTGTATGTGAAACATTTATGGTTCTATGTAAAAAAGGAGTAAATGGAGCACAGAAACCTCTATACCCACAGTTTATTGTCGTCACTAACAGAAGTTTATAATTCCCCTGTCTTCATCAAGTTGGCCTTATTATTCAAGGGAACTCTTACCCAGAAAAGTAAAAGTTCTGAAAAATTTGTCTATTTCAGGGACTTCCTATAAAACTCATTTAAGTGAGCATCAGGCTGTATAACTTTTCAATAATATCGAACAATTGATTACTTCTCAAGATTCTTTGAACTCTCACCTCAAAACCCTCCCTTTGCTTTGTCTGTCAGTCCTAAATTATTACATCAGAATCCTTGCCCAAGCTGAGGTTCCCCTGTGGGGGAAGACGCACCTTAAACCAGATCTCCAAACCTCATAATTATCTTGAGATTGGCCTTTCCACTGAGACATTTCTAAGTCTCTGTCAAAGTAGTGATCTGTTTTACTAAGTAATAATAAACTCACCTTATCATATCTATAGTTAGTTGCTTTGTGGTATTTTCTGGCAGCTTGTAATTGACAGGGATGAATTTAAACTATTTGTTCATTAGCATCTTGCTTTAAATTAAGCTGTTTCCCTTTACCAGTTTCTTCTCCCCATCCCCAGTTTTACTGAGATATAATTGACATAACATTCCTTAATTTTAAGGTGTACAACATAATGATACATACATACATACATGTTGCAAAGTGATTATAGTAAATATAGTTAAAATCTACCACCTCACAGTTACCTTTTTTTTTGTCTTATGATGAAAATTTTTAAGGCCTACTCTCTTAGCTTCATCACTTTCTTTTTTATAACAGGGCATATGGTTTAAGTTAATTTTCTAGTAAAAGTGGTATGTTTCATTCTCTATGAATTTTTTAACACTCGGTCCCTTCCCCAACCTCTTTCAGGTTCTTCATCTTTAATATCACTCATCTTGAACATTCCTATCTCAAAAGTGTTATGCAGTTTTTAAATACACTCTGTTTCCTGTCTTTGAGGGAAAAAAAAACCACGTTGTTGTCTTTCAAGATTAATCTTGGATTAAGAAAAGATTAATCTTGGATTGAGGTATACCTCAATAAAGTTGTTAAAAATTAATTTTGGACTTGTGCTGCCCATGTTCTAGAAATATTCTTTCTCCCTCCCCCCCTCAGTTTTTCTCACTCTATGCATTATCTCTATCACTGTACCTTTAGTTTTTGCAATGCCCTTCTTGGTGATACCCTCTTTTCCTGTAAAAAATGACCATCTGTTTTCTCTCTAAACCTTCCCTTTGCCCAGATCCCTTTTCTAATTGAAAATACTATTGCTCATTCTTCTTTCATTATACACCCAAGAATTAGGGGTGGAAGAGAACTATATATTTTGTTTCCATGTTTTATCAGTGATTACTTTTTTAATACTTTGCAATTTATTTTCAAATCATGTCATTCTACAAAAACAAAACAAAACAAAAACTACTTTCAAAGATAACTGGTAGCCTTCTTTTTCTTTTAATTTAAACTAAATTAACTAACATATAGTGTATTGTTTTAGAGGTGGTGGTCAGCGATTCATCAGTTGCATATAGTACCCAGTGCTCATTATATCACATGCCCTCCTTAATGCTCATCACCCTGTTACCCCATCACCCCACCCACCATCCTTCCAGCAACCCACAGTTTGTTTCCTGTAGTTAAGGGTCCCTTATGGTTTTCTAATGGCCTACATCTGATAGTGTTTCTTAATGTTGTTTCTTTAAGAACAGCAAAAAGTCATCAGTTAAAAACAAAACAAAACAAAAAGTAAAACAATAACAACAACAAAACTCTTGTCCATGGGGTGCCTGGGTGGCTCAGTGGGTTAAAGCCTCTGCCTTCTGCTCAGGTCATGATCTCTGGGTCCTGGGATCAAGCCCTGCATCGGGCTCCCTGCTCAGTGGGGAGCCTGCTTCCTCCTCTCTCTCTCTGCCTGCCTCTCTGCCTACTTGTAATCTCTCTCTGTCTCAAATAAAAAAAAAATATATATATATATATATATATATATATATAAATCTCTTGTCCAACATTTCCTTTCTGAATCTCTCCCTTAACTGTCTTAACACTGACTTATTTCTGAAAATATTAAAATGATGACTATTCCATGGCAAATATAAAAATCAGTAGCATTTGTTGACTAATTATGTAACTCATTTTCCTTGGCACATAAAATAGAACATTGCTAAATTTTCAGTGAAAAGAAGACTATGTGTATGTATGTATGCCTATATATGTGTATGTATGAAAAATTTTTTGAGAAACATTGTGCATACATATAGCATGAGTATATGAGTTAGAGTGAAAGTTCATTTGTATGTTATCCCATTTAGTCCTCATAACAACACTGAGGTACATCCATTTACAAAATATGTAACAAAGTTACAAAGGAGTTATTTGATCTGCCCAGAGTATATATTGAGAAATTAGTATTTAATGTTTTCTCATTTGGCTCCATGTCTTTATTTAAGTTCTTTCTGATATATGGCATAACATTACATAAATAAGCTTATTAGGGAATGGATGCAGGTCATTAATAACTTCAGAAATTATAAAACTCAATTTTTATAATCACATATCTAAATGTATGACAATACTGATGCACACCATATTTTTAATTAAGGATTTAAGTACTTTTAATTCACGTGCACTCTTGACTGGCATCATGAACATTCAAAATAATTTTACCTCAAGTTTATTTACTTGCAAATATGTGGCTATGTATGAAATTTAAGTAAATTTCAATGTTCTCTTTTAATTAGCATTATGAAACATCTAGTAACTCTCAGCATTGTCACTTAGGGGTCACTAGAATTACCAACACTTATGTAAGGTTTGTTGAACCAACATAGGGCTTTGTAAGGAAACATTAATAGCTGTGTCAAAGGGAGAGAACCAAAACTCCAATGGCTTAAGTAAAATGGAATTTATTTCTTACCTGTTGAACAATTCAGGCACAAATTTAGCAGATCAGCAATCAGCTCTAATCCAAGGGATAGTTCAGGAATTTAGGATGATGGTAGCTTTGCCAACTTTAACGGTCTTTCCTAAGTCACTTCGAGTATTACCGTTGTGGAAATCACGGAGAAATTCAGAGTCAAAGATTTCCTCTTAAGCAAGTGAGATGTAACTGATGTTCAGACGTAACTGAAACACTTGTTCCAGTTACATTTCATTGACAAGAGCATAGATATATGGTTGCAGCTTTTCAAGGTACACTGGAAAATTCTGTCCTTAACTGGGCAGCCAAATAAAAGTTACAATTTTTCTGTTATATAATGAGTAAAGAATTCTGGTGTCCAGCTAGCATTATCTTTCTATTAGGTCTATAATGCAATCATTCTTCATTAGGTGACTTAAAGGCTTTTTGAAAACACAAAAATATTCCAATTCAGAGCAGAAAAAGTACATTTAAAAATCTAAATTATCCAGCTTATTTTTATCATGGCTGCTTACTGTTAGCCTTATTCTAAACAATAATGTAAATGATAAAAAATTAACGGGACATTTATTGATCTTCTACCTTGTGCCAGATGCTCTTTGTGCAGGGTTCTCCTGATATGTTGAAGACATGATGCTTGGCTTCCCCCAGAGTGATGTATACAAAAAAAGAGCCAGGATGAAGTTATACTTTTTATGACTACAACTTGGAAGCAATATGGCACCAGTTCTATCACTCTTATTCATTAGAAGCAAGTCCGCAGCCTAGCTCACATGGAAGAGGATAAGGCTCCACTCTTTAAAGAGAAGAGTGTCGAAAGCTTTTGAAATAGTGTAATGTGCTAAAATCACAACATATGTGAATACATAGAGTATTATCAGGAGTATGGTACAGATGGAATTACATATATATTTACTAAAGTGGGAGATAAATTTCAGAAATAAAAAAACAGTTTGACCTTGAATATTTGGTAGAAGGATTTGAACTTGATTTTTTACTTTCATTGTGTATGTACTTATGTATGTATTTTTGAGAAATGGAGTGATATGATAAAAATAGTGCCGTTGAACGATTAGTGTGACCTTGATATGAAGGATAAATTTCAGAGGAGAGAAACTACAGGAAAGAAGAAAAGTTTGTTAAAGTTATAAAAGTGGTTACTAATCTTTACAAATTTTAGAAATGCACCAGTTCATACCAAACTCATTAGGATAATTTTCTAAGATCTATTTTTTCAAAAGATACTCTTACATTTTTAACTGCAGTCATGTTCACTAGATTATTTATAGCAGCAATTGTCAAACTTTTTCTATAAAGAACCAGATAATAAATATTTTAGGTGTTGTGACTCATATACAATCTTTGTCATGTATTCCTTGTTTTTGCTTTGTTTGCTTTTTTATAATCCCTTAAAATGTGAAAATCATACTTAGCTTGCCAGCAGTATAAAGACAGGCAGCTGGCCAGATTTGGACCATGGAATATAAATTGCCATCCTCAGGTCTCTATCTTACATTTAATTTAGTTTTGTATTAACACTGTATATAGTTACTGAGCAGCTTTATAATCAGAACACTTTTACAATGCTAACAACATCTCACATATATGGAGCACTGAGGTATACCAGACATCTTGCAAGGCATTGAGCATGGTTTTTGTGATTCCCACAATGGCTTCAAGATGTAGAAACTCAAAAGGGTAAACTGAGTCTTAGAAAGATTAAGTAACTTGCTCGAGTGGGAGAGCCAATAATGAAACATAGGTCTTTAAGGAATAAACCCTATACCACTAGCATATAGAGAAGTGCAAGATCTACCACTTGTCTTCATGAAAGCTATACTCTGTCAAAGGAAACAAGTCGACAGAACTGCTTTAATCAGGCAAAATCCATAAATGCAATTATAGAGGTCCACATTATGTTAAGCAGGAAGATGAAATAGAGACAGCCTAAACCAGCTTTCTCATCCTATCCCCAAATCCTAGGTGGACAAACTTGTGGAGTCACTAAAATTCACTGATATTCCATTACTTCATCTTTGACATGTATTTATTTCAGATGTTTATTATTACAGGTCTTCAGCTCTTTGCTTCTTCTTCATGGACATAGTGAAAATATTGGCCTTACGTGGTTGGTTAATTCCAAAGTTTACACAACATTCTCCTAAAGGAAATAGCAGATACCAAGGCAAGCAAAGGCCAGTTCACAAACACATTCTTAAGAGAGGGAAACTTGAAAGTGCCTATTTTGGAAGGCTTCACTCCTGATGCTAAAATCATTGCCCAAAATTCATACATTTGTCCAAAACTAGCCCCTTTGGTTAAGTGTCACTTGTTCTTAGAGAAATGGACATCACAAAGAAAGGGAGAGAAAACATAGTGCAAAGACACTAGGCCAGGGGAATACAGTGCCTATTTGTAAATTTGTTAAGTCATTTTGTGGCAAGGGATGTGGCAGTGGAAAATGGGAGTAAAGGGAGCTGAATGTACACATTCATATTACCTGTATTCCACCATTTTAGCAAAAAAACTATCAGAAAGCCATTTTTATCAAAATATTTAAATGCTTTCCAAAAACCAGAGACAATTTTAGAGAAAAACAATTCCACTTAACTTAGCTTCATCATCAGAATGGATAAAGAAGATGTGGTATATATATGCAATGGAATACTATGCAGCTATCAAAAGAAACGAAATCTTGCCATTTGCAATGACATGGATGGAACTGGAGGGTATTATGCTGAGCGAAATAAATCAATCAGAGAAAAACAATTATCGTATGATCTCTCTGATATGAGGAACTTGAGGGGCAGGGTGGGAGGTCGTGGGGGCTAGGGAGGGAAAAATAATGAAACAAGATGGGATGGGGAAGGAGACAAACCATAAGNGTGGGGGGTAGGGAGGGAAAAATAATGAAACAAGATGGGATGGGGAAGGAGACAAACCATAAGAGACTCCTAATCTCACAAAACAAACTGAGGGTTACTGGGGGGTGGGAGGGTAGGGATAGGGTGGATGGGTTATGGACATTGGGGAGGGTTTGTGCTTTGGTGAATGTTGTGAAAAATGTAAGCCTGATGATTCACAGACCTGTACCCCTTGGGCAGAGAATAAAAATAAAATTTTAAAAAAATCTTTTGATAAATCATCAGCCTCTTCCATAAATTCCCCCAACAAAAAGAATTACCATGAGTTGATCATTTCTATCATTTGTATCTTTCACATTTTGCCAATACTTGAAGAGTTGAATCATTTGCAAGCAATAACTTTTTAGCACAAAATATGGTTTCCTTCTCATTTATCTAGCAGACTATTACCATTTTATAAGAACAGTTTATATACAAACACATATTATCATTATCAAAATAGGCCATAAATTTATATATATATTGTTTTAGAAACCCCATCATCCATAAACAAAGTTCATTAAACAGATTTCTTTAGGTCAAATTACTGGGTATTTCTTTTTTTTTTTTTAAAGATTTTATTTATTTATTTGACACAGAGAGAGAGATTACAAGTAGGCAGAGAGGCAGGCAGAGAGACAGGGAGAGGAGGAAGCAGGCTCCCTGCTAAGCAGAGAGCCCGATGCGGGCCTCGATCCCAGGACGCTGAGATCATGACCTGAGCCGAAAGCAGAGGCTTTAACCCACTGAGCCACCCAGGCGCCCAAATTACTGGGTATTTCTGACAACTTTCTAACAAGGCACAAACCTCATAAACTTAGAGTTGAAAAATGTCTCTTACCTATGAAAAACTCTTCGGTGAGCTGAAAGTGTATTAGAGCCCTTTGCAGCTGCCCTGTATCAGGAATGGTACAAATCAGGCAACTATTTTAATAGATAGATTGTATTTTTAATCCATTTTTGTTTTGTTTTCAGTTTTGGAATAAATATAAGTTTATTCATAATAAAATGAAATTTGAGAGCATATGAATTCTGAAAATAATGGAAGCATTTTAACAAACTTGCTTAGATCTCTGTGTGTGAATGACATTCCTTATTTATGTGTTAACATTCGTTCAATTATTATGCCATAATGCATTTTAAATCCACAACCCAATACTTTATTGGGTACAATACCATGATTATATAGAGCAATATTTTTATTTTAATTTTATAATTATAAATTAAAATTCCAAGCTGCTTCCAATAATTAAACTTCCACCTACCTAGATAAGTCTGCCATGTAATGTAGTCCTTTAGGGTGAGAAGCAGTTGGGCATTTGAAATACTTGTTTTGATGGAGATTGCAAGTAAATATTAAGAAATATATCAACAGAAAATAGTGGTTGTTGTCTGATAATTTGGATGAAAAGATAAATAGACATTGTCTATTTAACTTAACTACTGATACCATTGAAGGTGACTAGTCTTCTAAGAAATCAATAGCTTGTGGGACCACTTGTTTCTTACTGTTCCCGCTCACCATGGGGAGCCTGGAAGGCCATCTTTCGTCTAATAATTTTCAGAATCTTTCTTGCACTCCTTTTCCTTACTCACCCATGCTGATGTGCGAAAGCTGGCTCTCACCCATGATTTGTGCTGATTAAACTGAAACCACCCTTAGAGAAAACTGAAACGCACATGCTAATGGTGAAAATTCTCCTGTCATAGATACTTACAGCTGAAGATTCTGTGTATGCAGGCCTCTATATGCCAATAATGTGTTTTATATAAGTTGCAGATGTTTTGTTTTTGCATTTCATCTTTTTTTTTTTTTCTTGCGGTGCAACAGGTGTTGGTGGGAAGACAATTTCCCTACAGGATATGGATGGATTTTTTTAGTTTCTAAAATTAGAATATTGTCAGGATATTATATAAGATACATACAGTCCATCTTTTTGTATTTACTCAAAGGAAGGCTATGAAAACTATCTAGATATGACTTAAATATTTTTTCCATTTCTCTAATTTACCCCTTTTGCTCCACTGTAATATCAGAAATTTCATACAAATGTGAAATCATTTATTTTTTTCTTCTTTTTAAAAATTTTTTTATAAAATTCGATTAGATGAGATCACCTATTTTTTAATAAAATTGGGTTATATGGTAGTTTAAAAGGTCACTTATCAGACCAATAGATACATAATGATTTTTCTTTATTTTAATCGATATGACATTTCCTGAAATTTTAAGCCTCTTTACTATATGTAAGTACCAACTACCATTCTTATTTCTACTTTATTCAAGGTTTAGCAGCTAGGGGAAATGTTAAGATCAGTAATTTTTAAGTATATGTATTAAAGCATCTAATCTATCAGCAAAATCATTGATCCGAGTTAGTATATTATATTTTTGATAATTTTCAAACACATTCCATGATTTTTTCTTATAATATTCACCTATTAATATAAGTTGATAGAGTTTAACAGACTTAATATGCTGTGGAATGTGGAATACAACAACTGAGGTAATGCAGTCTTTAATTTTGTACTTTATCTTCTTTTTTTTTTTAAAGATTTTATTTATTTATTTGACACAGCGAGAGAGAGAGATTACAAGTAGGCAGAGAGGCAGACAGAGAGAGAGGAGGAGGCAGGCTCCCTGCTGAGCATGGAGCCTGATGTGGGCCTCGATCCCAGGACCCTGGGATCATGACCTGAGCTGAAGGCAGAGGCTTTAACCCACTGAGCCACCCAGGCGCCCTGTACTTTATCTTCTTACATTTTTTTATATTATCTATTTGCCTCATGAAGCAATTGTCTTAAAAAATTAGTTTGAATAAAGTCTTGATACCTATCAACTTCTCCCAAATTGCTATAATTGAGCTTTACCAAACCATTTTATGGTTGAGTTCATTTATATTTATTAGTTGAAATTTTCTGTTGGGCTAGATCAAACAGTTGAGTTTGAATTTTATTGCATCTATTTGTAGATAAAACCTGCTATTAGATCTTTATTAATTTTCTTTTGTATACATGCCCTTAATCTTTAAACATAATTATATAAACTAACATAAGTGGTTTAGGAGGTTCTTAACCAGATAATTAGGAAAGAATGAAAATTATTAATATCAGTCGCTTTTATTTTATTATCTTATTTAATAAATTAATTATATTTTCCATACTTTGTGCTGTGGCAACTGTGTTGTTCTCTCTTATTCTGTTATTCTGGTTACAATATTATTATATGTTTTATTTTTTCCATTCCTGGTCATGATAATTCATTTTTCTTATTAATAAATTTGCAGACAGTAAAATAAAAACTTCCAAGAAACTGTCACTTAAACACGATAATTATTTTTAACTAAAAAGTTACTTGTTGTAATGCCATCATCAAGTGGAGATCCATCATAGATTGTTGAAGACCTTAGTTACCTGCCAAAGTTTCATAGTTAAGATAGTGATTTGACATCTTAACATAGACACCTCTGAGGAATGACCCACTAGTTTTCTTTCTTCTTCTTTCTCTTCCACCTCCTCCTTCCTCTACTCTTCCTCCTCATCCCCTTCTTCTTCTTCTTCTTCTTCTTCTTCTTCTTCTTCTTCTTCTTCTTCTTCTTCTTCTTCTTTGTCTTCGTCTTTGTCTTCATCTTCGTCTTCGTCTTCGTCTTCGTCTTCGTCTTCATCTTCGTCTTCGTCTTCATCTTCCTTCTCCTCTTCTTCTTCTTTTTGGGGGGTGAAGGTTGACTTTACAGATTTTCAGCAATTGCCAGCCAGACATATGTGCCCCTGGCCAGTTATTCATAGTTTAATACAAGCATATGATACAATTGTTCTTCTGATTGTTCACAAGCAGTGAGAGGGGATGAGGTTAGGTCAGTCCTAGATTGGGTCATACCTTTGCCACAGGTTTTGTGGATTTCATGCATGGGCTTGATGATGGATTGAAATGTCATCTTACAATGACTCTTCTCTCATTCAGGGCAGCCAACTGTACTCAGTACTTTGGAGGGCTGAGGAAGAGAATCATAGCTTAGCTCACTATAGCAAAGGACAGAGTAGACACTTAGAGTAGCAGGTGTGTGTTTACTGGACCTAAACCTCTGAGATTAGTTTTAGAACTATGGAGGTTCTCCTACTTCCAGGTCTCTAAATATGTTGTTATTAAATTTTCATATTTCATAGTGATCCCTTTGTGAGGTACCTGGGTGACTCAGTAGGTTAAGTGTCTGACTGGCAATTTTGACTCAGGTCATGATCTCAGCTCAGGTCTTGATTTCATGGATCAAGGGATCAAGCACCATATAGGGCTCTGCACTCAGCACTGAGTCTGCTTGGGATTCTTTACCTCTCACTCAGCCCCTCTCCCTACGCACACACTCTCTCTCTCTCTCTCTCTCTCTTTCTCTCTCTCTCTCAAATAATAATAATTTAAAAAAAATCTCAGTGATCCCTTTGTTATAATAATATAGCTTGATATTCTAAATGAAGAGCTAGGACATGAAATAGTTTCTACAATTTTGTGCTCAATAATTAATACTTGTTACTTATATTCATTGGTTGATTTTTGACATAAAGACTCAAGTTTAATGTAAGGCTGCATTTACAAATAAATGTCTTTTGAGTGTCATGATTATCTCAGCTGTTGGATTAGCATAACAAATTAAGCATCCTTTTGAGAAAGTAGATATAGGGTAAAAATAAATAATCAAAGTAACCCATCTATTTACCTTTGATTAACTTTCTGCCTGTTGTTTTTCACTGGTTTGAAAAACATATGCAGTTGAACTTTCTCTCAAAAAGTTAATAAGTTCACCTATACATATATTACACAATTTCACAAAAAATATGCTAGTTACTCTGAACCTAGAAAATGACTCTTTAGACACTTATTACCACCCTCTGCTCTTAGTTCCCGGGTTAGAACACCTGCCTCACTTGTTAAAATTATTTAAAATTTAAAAATTAAAAAAAAATAGTTAAAATGACTAAACTTTTAAAATAAATTATGATTTAACTATTCCTCTCTGTGTACTTAAATTTTTATTTGATCCTTTCAACTCTGCTATTTAAAATATAAAGACTAACCGTTCTATTTATTTTTCTGATAATGATGAACATGCACACACTTACTTTGGCTTCATTTTTGTGTTTTCTTTTGTTTTTTTTATTAAAAATTGTAAGTTCATCTTTAAGTCTGTTGTCATATTGCATATTAGTGGTGCTGGATTGAAAGTTTTTAAGCTGATGTGGGGAATTCAGTTTGAGAATTTAGTTTCAGACAGGTTTTACTCAGTAGTTTCTAAGGACTGAATAATTGATCTGCTGTGAGGAAGAGAGCCATTAATATAGTGAAAGAAGCACACCAATTTAAATAGATCTAATGGCTACATAGAGACATAATAAATGTTTAGAATCCTATTCCTCAGGCTCTAAGGCAATAAAGAAATTCACAGTTTTGAGGGAAAAGAGACCTTGGTAGTCTCTCCACATTAGTTCACTGGAGACCATAGAAAATTCAATTTCAGTAAAATGCGATGAGTTTAGGGTGGATTGAGACTGTCACAGATAGATTAAATGAGGTTGAAAAATGATTTATTCGAGGTAACAAATACGGTGTTTCATGTATTGGGTTTAGTTTCTTTACCCTATGTAAATTCAGGGAAGGGAATAACCATATTCTTGTCAGGGGTAACATTATTTACAACTTTTATGTCTGTGTACCCTGAAGTTAATAAAAAAAAAATTTCAATGTGACTTTTACCACAAGATGCCTTTTAGAAATCTTCAGCTACTGGAGAAATACTTTACATTGCTTTATGGATCTGCTATTTTCTCATCTTAAAAGTTAAAAATTTAATCTGATGCCCAATAGATATGAAAACATATCTCTAAATGTGTTCATGTTGTGATCACAGAATATGTTTGCCCTTTAAAATGTACCTTAGGATTTGTGATATCATCTGCTTTAGAGTCCCAGGGAACTCATTGGGAGAAGTATAACAATCAGTTCTGCAACCTCAAGATAATTTTATGGATCCCCATGCAGTTATTTATTGCCTGGGTTTGTCTATCAGCCAATCCAAAGATGCAGAAGTTATATTTAAGAATTTATTGCTTTATAAAACAGTGGCTAATCAATGATTTGCTCTCTAAGGACATAGATACATCTCTTAAGTTGTACACCCTTTTTCTTTTTTTTTTTCTCTTCCAATCCACAGTCATTTTATATCTCTGGTTTTAGACTTAGTTAATATTTCTGAAAACTCACATTAGATGGATTTCTTATAGGGTAATTTAGTCTGGTGCCATATTTCTGGAATATATTCAATTTTTATATTTAAAACTTAGGGCAAATAGATAAATCTGAAAATATGATTATTAGATGCAGATGTATTAAAGTGAGGGCTTAACTCAAACTCAGGACTCTGGAATAAAATTGGCAAAATGTCCCATACTTCATATATCCTTATTGAGGTAGGACACATATGAAATTTCTATTCTGTAAATTACTGTGAGTAGATATACAAAGAAATTCTGTATGACAAATTATTCAGAACCAGTGTTTCTCAGTCTTTTTTATTATCACCCACCTAAGGAATCCTTTTTCTTAATCCTCTCAATAACCACGAAATACTAATAATACCTCAGATAAACTGTTAATGTGACCAGTATAACCACAACCCATTTGGAAATCCACAAACCATTTTCATGTCTAAGATTTTTGCCGCCAAGAACCAGTCAATCCCTTTGCGGATGACACATTCCCATTGGGAATGCATGTTTTTTACTATCTGTCAGATTTATTTTTTCAATTAATGTCTGCTTGATAGATTTACTCATTTAGAGATCACCTCCAATAAATTACCTCAAATGAAATAGAACTAGCCCCAGTCCTTGAGAAATTTATTATTTCCAAACATGATACTGTTGTGTAAAATAAAATGAAGTAGCTTAACTGCAAGTTTAAAGTAAGATGGTTCAGAGAAAATCGAATAGATGGAAGACAGATGAGGGTTATTTTTATTTTATTTTATTTTTTTAAAGATTTTATTTATTTATTTGACACAGAGAGAGAGATTACAAGTAGGCAGAGAGGCAGACAGAGAGACAAGGAGAGGAGGAAACAGGCTCCCCGCTGAGCAGAGAGCCCGATGCGGGCCTCGATCCCAGGACCCTGAGATCATGACCTGAGCCGAAAGCAGAGGCTTTAACCCACTGAGCCACCCAGGCGCCCGAGGGTTATTTTTAGATAGAAAGGTAAAGCCTCCTGAAATATGAAAATCTGGAGTTGGATATCAAAGCATGTGATAGCGCCAAATTATTGATGATTAGAATCCTCAGAAGAAAGACTAATGGCAAATGCACTGTAATAATAATTAAGTAGGATATAACTTTAGCACATTGGCAGGAGGGTATGAGCTATGGAAGGAGAAACTGGTATGTAGACTGAGGGACCTGACTGATGGTTAATCTTAAAAATTAAATAGGGGGGCGCCTGGGTGGCTCAGTGGGTTAAAGCCGCTGCCTTCGGCTCAGGTCATGATCCCAGGGTCCTGGGATCGAGGCCCACATCGGGCTCTCTGCTCGGCAGGGATCCTGCTTCCTCCTCTCTCCTCTCTCTCTGCCTGCCTCTCTGCCTACTTGTAATCTCGCTCTCTGTGTCAAATAAATAAATAAAATCTTTAAAAAAAAAAAAATTAAATAGGGTATTTTATATTTAATATCTAAATTAAATATCTAGGCCTAAGAAAATGTACAGTAGTACATTTTTATTTGGTCTTGACCTGATCAGAAATTGCTTTGGAGGAAAATAATTATAGCTGCTGTGGATATGCATAAGTATGTATATGAAATAAAGACAGGAATTGGAGGAAGGAATGGGAATACAAAGAAATAAATTCACATCATAGAAAAAAACTTTTAGCCCCTATTTAAACTATTAGACCACTGCTTCTGAGGGACAAAAGAGATAAAATTCTTTTTTTTAAAAAAAAAGAGATAAAATTCTTAAAGATAATATTAGTAAAAACAAAGAAGAAAATTTAAAAAAACATATTTGCAATTTTCCATTACTTTAATAACCATTTGCTCAAAATTAATTTGACTTAGAAATTCAGTTGAAACTTTTTTTGAGGGAAATTTTGACTAATCCTTTCAAACTTGATAAATTTTCATCTCACTATTCCATTTGATGTTTCTTAGTCTGCCTGGGGTGACACAAACTCAAAAGCTGGTTTTTACGGATTTATTTTGGTTTTTACTTTGATCCCCCACGAATGCATTTTGAAATAACTTTACTACTTATGGTGTTAGCATTACCGTACCTATTATTAACTTGTAAAAACAAGAAGTTACATTAGTAAAAATAAAATAATCCATTAAACACATGAGGAATTATGTTTCTTTTAACATTTAAAATTCTTATAATTGGTACATTTGTCAGTCAACTTATTTTAATAAATTCAACAATTTTTAAATATCTGTAGTAGTGGATAGAGACGATGATATAATACCCTCATTTAAAATTAATATTTATTAAAAACTTTCTTTGTTCTAAAAATTTAATATGTATTATCTCAATCCTTACAACAGCCTTGTGAGTGAGAACTGTTCTTATCCTTCTTTCAAAAATAAGAAGACTAATCCCAGAGACTTTAATTGACCTGCCCGAGGACACAGATAGTTCATAAATAGAGGGAGCAAGAACTGAACACATTCCCTCTGGCTTCTATGAACCTACACTTATATCAGAGTTCTGCTCTATAAAATAGGAAATCACTGATTTTTTTCTGTAAAATCTAATTTTGAGAGAATAATTTTTGAAAGAAAAATCTGATGTTGCTTTCCCACTTGTAATGATTTAGGGGCATCTATTGCCAAAAGGATAAATCTAGACTCCTTAAAATTGCACACCAGGCTTTTAGTGTTCTCATGCTGGTTCTTTCTGTAGCTGTGCATCCTCCTGCTCAAATACAGCCTCTCCTCCCACCGTTTGTAGCTCTCACCCTAGAAACACTGAACTATTTTCAGTGCCTTGAACACGCCATGCTCTCTCTTACATTCTCACTCCCTGGAATATCTCTCTCCCACATATTGCCTCAATATTCCTCATCAGTCTTCAAAACTAGTTCAGATGTCACTTCATCTCTAAAATCTTCCCTGAGCCAGCCCCCACCCAGGCATAGTTAATCTCTTCCTATCATTTTCCTTATATCACTCTATAACGAATTATACCATTACCAGAGATTATTATCCCAGAACATATATAACTTCATAAATTCCTCTTAAGGGGCCTTTATACCCTCAGAATCTATAGTACTGCCTGGGCACATGGTAAGAGCTCAATAATGTTGGCTGCATTAAATAATAATTTTGAAAATGTTTATATTTCTTCAAAAAACAAACAAAAAAATCACTTTAATGTCTTATTTTTTTTTTAAGATTCTTATTTATTTATTTTAAAGATTTTATTTATTTATTTCACAGAGGGAGAGAGATCACAAGGAGGCAGAGAGGCAGGCAGAGAGAGAGAGGGGGAAGCAGGCTCCCTGCAGAGCAGAGAGCCCGATGCGGGCCTCGATCCCAGGACCCTGAGATCATGACCTGAGCCGAAAGCAGAGGCATTAACCCACTGAGCCACCCAGGCGCCCTAATGTCTTATTTTTGCTTAAGATCACTGTGTTTCCTCCGAATGACCACATACAATTCTTTAGTGTTTGATATAAAAGTGTCCGATAGTGGAAATTTTAAAAAAGGAAAAATAAGAGCGTCTAAACTTTTCTTGAACTAAACGCAGTTTTATCAATTGTTTTACATTTGCATACCCTTCTCTAATTTACAAATCTCAGACTCTTTCAACTTCTTACTGTAAAACTTTTGATGAGTGTATTTAATGTGATATCACATTTCTTAACAACCGTCCTTTTATTTTATTTTATTTTTTTAAAGATTTTTTATTTATTTATTTGGCAGAGAGGGAGAGATTACAAGTACGCAGAGAGGCAGGTAGAGAAAGAGGAGGAAACAGGCTCCCCACTGAGCAGGGAGCCCGATGCGGGCCTCGATCCCAGGACCCTGAGATCACGACCTGAGCCGAAGGCAGAGGCTTTAACCCACTGAGCCACCCAGGCGCCCTCATCCTTTATTTTAAATCAAGACGTAGTCTCTGCAGGAGCAACCCCTCTCAACCCCACTAGTGATCGTATTTCTGAAGGAAGCCCTGCAGAAGAGAAGCCCAACATTTATTGAATACTCTTCTTGTGCCACATACAAGGTTAGGAGATTTCTGTGTGTGAGATAAAATAGAGTGTAGATAGAAGCACAACTCTTGTTTGACACAGTTTAATGCCCAGCCCCATTATTTCCTTAGTTAAATTACTTAATCACCTATGCTTCAGAGGTTTATTTTAATCTCTAAGATGAGGATAATAATAGTATCTTACTCAGAATAGTTGTGAAAATTATATGATAGCTTTCTCACGAGGTCTTCCATACTAAAGAAGTGGCTGCTATTGTTATCATCACCAACACCACCACCAGCATCAGCCATCATCTATCTCTAATGCAGATTATTTTCTCTGATTCAATTATGAAGTTGGTAGAAAGTAAGTTTACTTTGGATGATGACAAGGGGCATCGCAGCAGAAAAAGTTTCTCGTTTGTCTTTGTATTCATAGTGTCAGGCTCAATATCAGGAACATAGTAGGTACTTATAAAGACTACTTTCACTTCTGATACCAACTGTAAGTTTGGGGATGCCAAAGACTATCTTCATGCTCAATAATTCACTAGAAGGATTGGCAGAGTTCACTGAAAGCTTATGCTTATGGTTATGGTTTTATTACGATCCAAGGATACACATTAAAATCAGCCAAGGGAAAAAGCTCATGAGGGAGAGTCCAGAGGAGTTCCAGACATGGTGCTTCCAGGTGTCCTTGTCTAACAGAGTTGTGGAAGTGGTAAGTGCTTACTGCAGAGATGTGGAACACCATCCTCGGGGTGTTACCAACGAGGGAAGGTCACCCAAGCCTTAGTGTTCAGGGTTTTTATTGAAGCCTGGTCACATAGATACAGTTGAGCCTGGAGTTTCTAGCCCCTCCAAATCTGAATTGATAGTGCATGGCCCAAAGTCCCCATTAAAAATCACATTGTTAGTGTAAACTATCCAGTGTTTCCAAAGTCCCCAAATAAAGACATTCTTCAGGCAGGACTTTACAAAGTTTAGAGATGACCTCCCAGGAGCTGAGGGCAAAAGACAAACTTTTCTTTGGGTAAGACTGATGCTTCAGTACACAGCACTGAAAAATAATTTTGAGTTAATGAATTAGACTTTGGATCCAGGTAAGAGAGGTAATCAGATCATCCAAGTCTTACACTGACTTAGACTACATTGATCTTGATTTTAAGAAAGATTACAATGGGAGTTAGACAAGGGTGGTGAATCCAAGAATTCTTTTTTTTTTTTTAGATTTTATTTGTTTATTTGACAGAGAGAGCGAGATTACAAGTAGGCAGAGAGGCAGGCAGAGAGAGAAGAGGAAGCAGGCTCCCTGCTGAGCAGGGAGCCCAATGAGGCGGCTTGATCCCAGGACCCTGAGATCATGACCTGACTGGAAGGAAAGGCTTTAACCCACTGAGCCACCGAGGCGCCCCAAATCCAAGAATTCTTATTTGTAAGTTGTATTTGTAATGCTCTGACAGATGAGGGACTTTTATACCACTAAATTGAGATAGAAAATGTTATGGCAAGTTCCTCATATCAGAGAAATCATATGATAATTATCTTTCTCTGATTGACTTATTTCGCTCAGCATAATACCCTCCAGTTCCATCCACGTCACTGCAAACAGCAAGATTTCATTTCTTTTGATAGCTGCATAGTATTCCATTGTATATATATACCACATCTTCTTTATCCATTCATCTGTTGATGGACATCTAGCTTCTTTCCATAGTTTGGCTATTGTGGACATTGCTGCTATAAACATTCGGGTGCATGTGCCCCTGAGGATCACTACCTTTGTATCTTTAGGGTAAATACCCAGTAGTGAGATTGCTGGGTCATAGGGTAGCTCCATTTTCAACTTTTTGAGGAATCGCCATACTGTTTTCCAGAGTGGCTGAGAGTCAGGGTGGAGGGTCGTGGGTGGTAGGGAGGGAAAAATAATGAAACAAGATGGGATGGGGAAGGAGACAAACCATAAGAGACTCCTAATCTCACAAAACAAACTGAGGATTCCTGGGGGGTGGGAGGGTAGGGATAGGATGGATGGGTTATGGACATTGGGGAGGGTTTGTGCTTTGGTAAGTGCTGTGAAAGATGTAAGCCGGATGATTCACAGACCTGTACCCCTGGGGCAAAGAATAAAAAAGATAAAATAAAATAAAATAAAAATAAATAAACAAAAATGGCAAATGAATAATTTTCTTTTGTTTTTGTTTTTCTTTTACCACCTCTGGCTTGTGTTTGTTTTCTGTCATAATCACTAAGCTGATGTATCTAAAATACAAGTAGTAAAGCACACAAATCATGCCTGGGGTCCACTCTTCCTCATCTTCTCAGGCTATTAGAAGAAAACTGACTAGAACAGAATTAGAATTATGAATTGTCATTAACTATACCCTAATTTTCACAGCTGGAGGCAAAGAAAAGTTCTGTAAATCATTCCTGAAAGCTAAATCCAACAGCTCAGGGAGGATGGCTTTGGGAACCTGTTTTCACCTATTGACCCAGTTTCCCTCAAAACATTAGGGAGAAGCTAGAAATAATAATCCTTCATTTTCTCACTGAATAGACGCTTACTTCTTTCTCGAACCTCACCCCCAATACTTATTTTGGGCAACTATGTAATATGCAAAAATGTATCCTGATTAATATATTATATATGTTTCCTAGGCAAGCAGAGAGAGGCCAGAATACATTGTTTTGACTTGAAAGATATTAGAACAATGCAAAAAGTGTTGTAGTTCAGTGACTATTTAAATTTTTACCTGATGCTAATAAATGTGTATAGTTTCAAAACTGTGCTAATTATAATTAATCCACTAGTGTTTTCTTTGTTCCCTGCCAATAAGAAAAATACTGAGTTCAAATTATAATAGGTTGAAAAACAACAATAGTAAGACTAAGTAACAAGTACAGAGCTTTCATGCCTTAGTTACTTAATAGGAGACTTACATCTTGTTAGACTGGCCCAACAAAGGTATGGCAGAGGTACTGTTACCCATGCCCATTACATAGCTAAGAAAACCACAACACAAAGAAAATAAATAATTTGACTCAAGTCACATAGATATTGACTGGTAGAGCTGGGGTGCAAATGCATAGCTGTTCTTGTATATATATATATATTTTTTTTTTTCCATTTCCTTTTGTGGTTTTGTATAGAAAGAGAGCAAGCTGTTATTCCTATAAAGGCAGTGTTTGGCGGGGGCAGTATATTCTGAGCTATAATTACCTAATGTTGGTGTTGGGGCAAGTGGTATACATTTCCAAGCTATTTTCAAAATGGTCCTGTACTTGCCTGTCCTTTCCCCAGGTGGATAGCTAGATGTGTAACCTGCAATTGTCAGAGGGATTATTTGACTCCATATATCAAGAGCCTGATTCCAGGCCTCAAGCACGAGGGAGGTGCCTGCAGTGTTCACTATGTAATTTTGTTCTCAACTCCCTTCAATCTATGCCTGCCTCCCCACTGGGCCAATTTATACTGCAGTGTAAAGTAATGATCAGTTACAGTGTCCCTGGGGGAAATCAGCAAGTTTTACTCAGTATTGCATTACAGCCAATTGTTATGTATACTTTCCCATTAGTCAGGTTGAACAGATATAAATGAAATCTGTGGATATTTTCCAAATCTCATTAAGACATCACTTTACCCTTATTTCCACCAAATCTTTTACTAGGTGGCTAAAAGATAACCAGATACATTGATTTTACTTTCTCTGTCTTTGCAATTCTTTTCCTGGAATCTGGCAGAGGGATTAATAGGATTAAAGCTCATTTTGAAAGAATTGGCAGCAGACTAGAACTTGGGGGGAAAAGAAAGGATGATTAATAATTTAGATAATTAGGTCTTAAATAATCAACATGTTTTACAACCCTCCCCAACAGCTTGATTGCAGTAGACCAAGAGATCTTGAAGACTCACATGGTCTATTGCCCAGCCAGCTCCCCCCACCTTCCCTAGCAGCCACCCACCTCAAAGCATAGCTCATTCCTCCAACTTCCCTGTGATCATAAGATTTTAGGGAAATTAAAATAACATTGCTATTTCTGGGATAAAATTTAGAGGCTCCTGCTTTCCTCATTACATCACACTCATTTTAATTGAAATGATTGTTTGTAAGTAAAAAAAAAGGAAGGAAGAAAAGAAAAAGAAAAAAAGAATCTATCTTGTATTACTTAGAGTAAAAAGGAAGGAAAATATGACAGTCTAAAGTCTTTTTCATGGGCCAGGATGCTGTTAGGCTCATGAGGGGGTTGAAACCAGAAACTAGAAAGTTCTGGAAGGTTTGGGAAATTATTTATTCCCTCCCTCTCTTCATCTTCATCTCTTTTTGCCTCTCTAGAACCAGTATTTCTATGTCTTGCTACTCTATACACAGCCAGTTCATTGATTCCTCCTGAGTGTTGCACAGTTTTTATTGTTTTATTTGCCTTTTTTATCTGCACTTGTAATTATTTCACTTCAATCAATTCTAGAAAGAGCGATGGTCTCTTTACCCAACTGTAATTCCCTTGGAATGAGAACTTATCCCCCTTGGGTCAGCTCATCTATATGACTATCACAAATTTGGCTGTGAGGCTGATTGTAGTTTATGAGATGGCAGAGCAGCAATTAGTCCTCAGTTACGTGCACATTTGCCTCTCAAAGCATGAGTACTTTTGAGGTGAATAATCATATTTTATCTTTTGTTGTTTCACCTGAAGCCTGCACCTTTTATTCTAGAAGTGATGATAGTGTTTTGAAAAAATGGAGGGTAGGGCCACTGCCCTTAGAAAGCAAGAGCAAGCCGTTCCCAAACACACACATCTTGGTATTTACCAAGCCATAGAAGAGCATATGTATATTGATGAAGTACAGGCAGCAGCACCTGGAGTCACTGACAGCTGATCAGAAATACTGGTGGCACAAAAGCAGGTTCAGTAAATGTACCACGTGTTCATTAATACTACATTTTATCAGCACTACACAAAAATGCTTGGCATAACTATATTGATAACTAAAATAGTCTACCTCATGTAGGTTTCTAATTTCATTTTAAAAGTCTATATAGTGATCATTTTTTATATTCACCTAAACAAAAATTTAATCAAAACAATTAAGTTAATTATTTAAAATAAATTTATATTTATTTTTTAAAAAAGGAAATCAGAAACATGACTTAGGTGCCACAAAATGCTATTATCACCACCCTCTATCACTATTAGGTTGTACATGTTACTCACTGAAGGAACTGTTGGGTAGAATATCTGGCTTGGGACATTTATGTGTGTCATGATGGTTCATGGTGCTCATCCTTTTCTGTGCAGTCTCATTTAATTCATGTGACTATTAGTTTTAGTGATTAGAGAAGTTAGGCTTAGTGATGTTCGATAACTTTAACAAGATCATATAGTTACTAGGTAATAGTGTTAGTTTTTTGTATACTCTTTTTTTTCTTTTAAGATTTTGTGTATATATATATATATTTATTTATGAGAGAGAGTGAGTGGGAGGGAAGGAGACTCTGAAGCGGTCTCCATGCTGGGCACAGAGCCTGACATGGGACTCGATTTCACAACCCCATGATCATGACCTGAACCAAAACCAAGAGACAGATGCTTAACTGACTGAGCCACCCAGGCACCCCAGTTTTTTGTATACTCTTAACTAAATAGAAGGAATTCCTTATTTGTTGCCCAGTTGTTCAATGGGGGGAGGGGGGTTGATCAATCATTGAAAACTTAAATTGCAGCTATTAACTAAACCTGGACCTCACATATTCAGTAGAAGTTATATTGAAGGAAAAGAGAACTTTATTCACATCAGACAAATTAACACATAAACATCTATTCAAGGGTAGACTATAGCCAAATGAAATTGTCACATTTGTGTTTATATTACATACTCTGGAAACAGTGAAGAGAATAATTTAAAAATTCTAAGTTTGCAATATTATTAAAAGAAAAGGTGAGGATGTCCTGGAGTAGAGTGAATCAACTAGGAAATTTGGTCAATAAAAAAGTACTTATCTTGTATGATTTATTATGTATAGCATACTTTGTAGCTCAATTAATCAAACCCATGATAACTCATCCTTCAGCTATGTCACCATCAAGGCCTCCCTTACAAAGCAAACATATATAAAAAATTTTCATCTCTTTTACTACCTGTTATATATCTTCAAAGAATTTTAGTTTTGTAGTTGTAGCTATGAAAAACTGAAAGCATACTGTAACCAGGTAATAAATGGATTATGTAAATAATAAAAATTATATCTAAATAAGTACAGTTAAACATCTCCCTAAATTCTTAATTTCAAGAGAATTCTAGAAAATCATCAGTTCATGAACTACTTAGGTAAAGCATCTGTAGGACGGGTTCTTGGATACAACAACATTGACTAGGCTTTCTTTATCAATCTCAACCTATAAAACATTGGTACGACTGGTATATTACTCATAGTAGGAGGCCCAAACTCCAAAAGCTCGAAAACCACTCTGCTACTTCAAGGACCGAGAGCCCAGGAGACTTCATCATAATGGATCACTGTGTTGTGTGCCAGTCCCTGCCCATCCTCTGCCAAAGGCCTTGGGAATCCACTCCATTCTTTCTGTCTGGTAAATGTCTGTATTCCCCAAACAAAGCATGCTTTCTCATGGGGCCACAATTCAACTCTCCCCCTAAATGGCCGTCTTTCCCAGCCTTCCCTATAACTCTTGTGAACTCCTATTCATTCACAAAGCTTCAAATTAGATAACATGTCCTTGGAAGAATTCAGAATGTCCTTCCCTGGACTACCATAAAATGCTTACTGTAATTCCATGAGGACATTTTCATCCAATTTTATCCTTTGTATTTATCTTTGTTCATTGAAGTATATTCTTTAAAGGAAGAAGTTTGCCTTATTCATCTTTATATTTACTTCATCTTGTAAGACACAGAGATGATAAATTCCAAAAAAAATGTTTGTTAAGTGATAGAATGAATAAGGTCATATCTGGGGTACACTTCATATAGTAGGAAATTTGTTGCCCAAATTGAACTGTTTCAGAATGGGGCTGACTTCCCTTCGTGCACAGTAATGGGGTGTTCTTATCTACTGAAGTGATATGACATAACAAATATTTAACTATCTTGACATGAAGAAACAGCTATTTTTATACGGTTCAACATTATATCACTTAATCATAGAATTAAACTCCTCTTTATGTGGCTACTGACTAAATGCATACCATAGATATGGATTTTTTTCATGATTTTTACTATATGCCAGGGAATGTTCGCAGTTAGGAGGATAGAGCTGTAGCCAAATAATTGTAGTTCCAACCCTTATGGAATTTGGATTTTAGAAGACACAGAAAATAAATAGGTTATTCAAATAAATAATTTAAATCCAGTAATGAAAAGGAAGAGATGAGAGTGAAAGATAAGATGAAAAAGAAGATAAAATCATGGTAAGGAAGACAAGAGACAGAAAGAACAGTATTTAAGAAAGTCCTCCCCAATAGTTAACAAGCTGAGCAGAGATTTGCGTGAAGTATAGGGAGAGCCTAATGATGATCTGGAGGAAAAGCAGTCTTGATAGAGGATATAGCAAATGCAAAACAACCCAAGATGGCATGTTGTAGCAGTGAAAAATGTCTGAGAAATAGCCAAGAGTTGGATCACAGTAGGATTTTGAATACTGGTCTGGGGGTAATGGGAAACTTGAAGTTTATGTGCAGAAAAGTTACACTATCTGAATTATATTGGAAGAGATCACTCTGGCTGCTAAGTGCTGATGAGACTTTATGGGACAGTAAACCCACTAGAAATAGAGATCCAGGTTGTTAATAATGTTAACTTGGATGAGGGTTGTAGCAATGAAAGGACTGAGAGACAGAGTTAGGATATATTTGAAAGGACTTACTCACAGGGATTTGCTGCTCACTGTACAGGCATTCATAACTGTCTTAGCTGTGAATAAAAGAAGCAGCCCATGATAGATGGAATTGTGCTGGTACTATCAGCTATGTCTTACAGTGATGTCCTCATGTTGAACACAAACAATATAACAGAAGACCCATATCACATTAGGACATCAGCCCATTCTATGATTATAGTGAGTCAAGACAAAAGGAAGACTATTCTTTAAATGAATCCAAATGCAGATAAATACATGAATATTGACCAAACCATAAAAATGACTAAATGTCCCCCAACCCTACTGTGTTGCCACTTCCCTAATCACAGTTAGAACCTTGCTTTGTTCCTTCTGTCTTCTAGATAAGAATTATTAAGATATTGGGATGCCTGGGTACCTCAGTTAAATATGTAACTTCAGCTCAGGTCATGGTTCCAGGGTCCTGGGATGGAGTACCTCATCAGATTCTTTGCTCAGCAGGGAGCCTTCTTCTCCCTCTGCCTGCTGCTCACCCTGCTTGGGCTCTCTCTCTCTGGCATATAAATGAAAAAAAAATATTTTTTAAAAGAATTATTAAGATACCTAATAGTAGAATTACCCTTACTTTCTGATTCATTCTATTCAGAGAAAAGTCTTACTTTCCTTAACCTTTCCTCAAATAATTTAACACAAGACCAATACTATAATAAGTCCTTCTCACAGCTTCTTACTGAGATACCCCACAGTTCCCATGGTGAGCAATCTCCTCCATTGCAGAGGCAAATAAACCAAGCTTTGCTCAACTATATTATTACCGGTGGCCTTTGGCTGGGGGCATTGACAGATATTGATAGTAGACCAATAATTTTGTAATACCTTGGGAAATTTAGTTGTCTATTTTTAAGCCTGAAAACCTGTAGCAAGATCCATATTAAATCTCTTAGCAAAATATTTAATTTTAGGCTTAAGTCTAGAGCCTACAGACATGTATCATATGAATAAAGCAGGCCTGGGGAACAAGTCTACTCCAAGGAAATCTGCCATGTTCTTACATGTGTTTAGTCCCAAGAGCCTCTCTCTTTCACTTATTTCCCTACCATGAATAGAAAATGATTTTCTCATCTCAGAGAAGATGGCCAAAAGTGAATACTATTTAATTATTTTTCCTCAAAGGAATTTGCTTAAACTTCATAGTCAAACACATATCACTCTATTGAAATCACCCTAGGTTTCACATACAATGCTTGCATTCTCTGGAAGAGGCCTATTGTTTTGGCAAACCCTCAGGAAGAGATAAGCTTCCTTTTAACAGTTTCCTGTAAATGGTGTTCTTCAACTGCTTTTACCCAGCTGGAGAAGCCAAGTCTTTACAGGTCAATCCAGAGAAGGAGAGATGAGGCTGCTTTCATCCAGCTGAGGTCTAACCTGGATTTCAAATATGTCAGGATGTGGTACATTGATTGTAATAAAGTGGAGGTGACATAGTGAAAGTCAAGGGTTTGTCAGAATCTAAGACCGTGTTCTGTGATTTGCAGTGTGTTTTAATCATTGTAAATGCTAATTTCCCTCTCTGTAATGCAGAGATAATTAAATGAAGTGCAGAGCATGTGAAATAATATATATGAAATTATACTGTATTAAAGTATACTATATATGTGTCCTTTATAGGTAGAACTGTATTTATTTTCTGTTTGTTCCTAGAGGTTAATTTATCTAAAATTTAATTGTAGTTGTGAGCTACATAAAATTATCTAAAGGGAAAAAAGATAATTATCTCAAGCTCATTAAATATTAGCTGTGCATTGACTGCAAAGTCTATGGACCTTGTAAATTAATAACAGAATCTTTAGATCAGAAGAGCCCTTGTCTGCAATGATAGTCTCCACCTATTCTGTTCTTTCAAAGTTCTCAAAGTCAAATGATATTAGACAAAAAAATGATCTGAAACAGATGACTGTCATAAATTTAAAATTAGATTGTGAAACTGAAAAACTAATGTGCACATATGATTTTGTAAAGTATTTTATGGTGTGTTGATTAGAATGATGTATAGGTGAAGATTGATGTGTGATATGGAGAAAGTCAAAAGTATGGAGTCACAGGAGACCCTAAAGCAATATGCTATGGTTTGGGGTGTAAGTCTTTTAATCATTCCAGTGTTGAGTTTTTTATCTGTAACACAGTAATAAGTGAATAGAATGCAGAGCATATTAGGTGACATATATGAAATATTTTGCCCATTGAAAAACACTATGCAAGTATTTATAGAGGAACTCTTGGCTATGTGATAAAGGAAACAGCTAATGGTGATTCCAAATTTCTCTTGGTAGATTTGGCCAAAGCAAATGTTTAGTTAGAATAGATTTCAGTTGAACTGGATGTTTTGAAATATAGTATGTAATGTTATATTAAAATAGTACTCTGATAGAGAGTGAGAGATCATCTAATTCCCAAAATGTTGGATCTGTTTCCAGGGAGTAATTTACACACTGGGAGACTCTCATTGTGTCAGTAATATTTAAATGAGTCACTGTTATTTGTAAACCTTTAATTGTGATAACTAGCATAAAATAATATGTGAAAAACATGATTATATGGTTATCACTCTGTTTAATAGGGTTTGCAGCCTCTATGTACACATAACAGCTGCCAGAGCAAGCCCTCAATTAATTTTACATAATAGGAGCAATTTTACACAATTACTTGAAAATCCTTGGCCATGTTCCATTTCTCTGACATAAACATATGGGCCAAAATCACAAGAAATGATTACTCCAATGGGATCTCTTATAATAATAGTTATATAACTATAGTTAATATTTTTTCAGGTTAAATATTTCAACTTTTACTCAATCTCACTTGATGTTTGAGAGTTATTTTCATGTGAATAATATGAAGTAGTTGCTATTAGAGATAAAATTTATTGAGTGCTTACTAATTCTTGACTCTCTGCTAATCATTTCAAATGCATTAACTCCTTCCATCTTCAGACTTTCTAAAGAATAGGTACCAGTTATTTTTCCTCTTAGGAGGAAACAAATTTAGCCAGGTCAAATAGACTGATGAAGGTCACAGTGACCAATAAGCAGAATATGCAAGACTCTAAGACAGGTTATCTGGTGTCTAAAGACAATTTTCTTAACCACAAAGCCCCCAGTTTCTTTTTGTCACTATTCAATATGCTATTGTCAAAGCTAAATTCAATGCAAAGATTATTTTTTGTAAGTATAATTATAAATCACTTCAAAATGCATGTGTTTATTAGCTGTGACAATTAGCAACATCATTTAGGCACCATCAGTTGTTTTTTTGCTAATTATCCATTTAGATATTCATTCCACAAGTATTCATTAAGCACCTAGTATAGTCAAGCCTCTGTGCTTGAGTTGACATATTTAGTTGCTCCTCCTGCCAAGAAATGCAGACATGTGCTCTTTAGTCAGGAAATATGTTTCTTTCTAATCATTTTATCTCAGGATGTACTTCCTTTCCATTTGGGAAGAAAATGATTATAGTTGAGTCCATATTCTATATATAACTAACATCCATGAGTCTTTTAATCACACTCCCCTTGGTTATCTTCCTATTCCCTTGCATTAAAAATACCCATATTGTAGCATATTTTATATTGCATTGTAATTTCTACTTGTTTACCCCTTTGCCCCTTTAATCCATGAACTCCTTGAGGAGAGATATATACTGAATTTATCTTTATGTTTTTAGCATCTAGATTATAATCATGTGCTTAATGAATTGTGTTGTCTGAAAGAAGGAAAGAGGGAAGGAAGGAAGAAAGGAAGAAAGGAAGGAAGTCAGTCTCCAGTGTACTCTAGAGAATTTAGGATCAATGTTTAAAAGAATTCTAGGAAAAGACATAATAATGAAACAAGATGGGATGGGGAAGGACACAAACCATAAGAGACTCCTGATCTCACAAAACAAACTGAGGGTTACTGGGGGGTGGGAGGGTAGGGATAGGGTGGATGGGTTATGGACATTGGGAAGGGTTTGTGCTTTGGTGAGTGCTGTGAAAGATGTAAGCCTGATGATTCACAGACTTGTACCCCTTGGGCAAAGAATAAAAATAAAATTAAAAAAAATCATTCTATTACTGTATCACCAGATATCAGTAGCAGCATTTCAGCTGGAGATGACAGAAATGACCTCAATGTACTTAAGCTGTCATGCAGGATGTGTCCTTTAAGGCTTCCACAATTCGTGCACCAGAGAGCTCAGGGTAAATTGTACAATAACACAAAATATGATTAAAGTAATAGTCCTTACTGGGGAAATTTACTATTCAGGTATCAGCAGGAGGAGAATGCCTAGTTACCTTGATCTTCACTATCAATACCCAGGGAGGTGAGATGAAGCCAGGTTCATCCCTGGAATACCCTTCTTGCTAAGGGCCCACTCAGTCCCAGGAAGCCTTACACTGGGAAGTTAATGAAAATAGGGGGACCTATGCCTTCTGGTCTGATTGAATCCGAGTACGTACATTTCCCGAGTAAAGCCTATTCCTGGGCCCATATTTAACTATACTGCCTGACTGGATAAATTACAAGGCACCAACCAAGATATAAGAAAAAAATAAGTAAATTTATGGCTTATGTCAACTGAAAAGAACATAGAGGTTGTTGGAGACTTCGTGTTTCCAATTGCTGCTGTAATAAATTACTATAAACTTAGAGACTTAAAACAACAAAGATTTATTATCTAGAGGCCAGACATCCAAAATGGATTTTACTGGGCTAAAATCAAAGTGTGGGCAGGGCTGTTTTCCTTTTTGGAGGCTCTTGGTGACAATCTGGCTTTTTGCCCTTTCCAGTTTCTGGAGGCCATCCACATTCCTTAGCTTGAGGCCTTCTTCTATATTCAAAACCAGCAATGCTGATGGAGTCGTTCTCATATTGTATCATTCTGATACTGACTCTCCTGTACCTCTCTTCCATTTTTTAGGACACTTGTAATTGCAGTGACCCCACCAGGATAATCTCCCTATTTTAAGTCCAACTGATTAGCAACCTTAATTCTGCCTGAAACCTTAATTGTCTTTTATACATAACATAATATATTTACAGGTTCTAGGGATTATGGTATGGGAATCCATTTATTTTGCCTACTTCAGAGATGTCTCTCTTAGTTATTACTAGAACTAACATTTGTTGAGTGCTAACTAATTCTAGATTCTCTGCTAGACATTTCAAATGCATTATATCCTGTAATCTCCAAAACTCCTAAAAGAAAGTTTCCATAGTTTGCTTTGGCTCTCTTTTACTGTGTTAGGGCTTTATTGTTAAGTTCTATAAGATAGGAAGATGGCTGCCAGCAGCTAATGAGATATAGCTCCTAGATTCAGGTTCGATAATGGAAGGAAAGTTTCCCTTTCTGGTTCCTGAGCCTATTATTTTCTGAATTGTTTCATGTGCACAATCCCTGGGAGCATCAAAATGAAATGTTCTTTATTCCCAGACCTTAGTCACACGTTCACCCCTATATGATGAAGACAGATTGGTGATGGAGAGAGAGACAGGCACAGGGAAAGGGACTTTCTCCAGGATACTAGTTATGCTAAAACATGAGGGAACCAAGAGACCAAAACACCCACTCTATAGCAAGGAAGGGAGAAAAAAAATCCTGTTTCTACAGGAAAGTGTCTATTTGGGATAAATAATATCTCTCTACATATCTGTGTTGGTGGTCCTCCCACCCAGGATAAGTCAGAAATATAGACTCACTTTAAAACTTGGATCTCAGCTTCTCTCTATATGTTGTGTCATACACAATGTATCTCAATTATATATGTATAATGACAACCTGTTGCTAAATAAAGATTGAATTGTGTAGCTTTGGGTTTTTGAACAAAAACATAGTTCAAAATATTAGGTCACTTTGCTTTTGCCTCTTTCAAAGAAAAATTAAAAAGTGTTCCAAAAGTAAAAAAATAAATATTGACTTAAATACATAGAAAAACAATTTTATAAAGGATATTATTTTAAGAAAATGGAATATGTCAGAGAGATCATATGATAATTGTCTTTCTCTGATTGACTTATTTCGCTCAGCATAATACCCTCTAGTTCCATCCACATCATTGCAAATGGCAGGAACTTGAGGGGCAGGGAGGGGGGGCGTGGGGGGTAGGGAGGGAAAAATAATGAAATAAGATGGGATCAGAAAGGAGACAAACTATAAGACACTCAATCTCACAAAACAAACTGAGGGTTCCTGGGGGGTGGGAAGGTAGGGATAGGGTGGATGGGTTATGGACATTGGGGAGGGTTTGTGCTATGGTGAATGCTGTGAAAGGTGTAAGCCTGATGATTCACAGATCTGTACCCCTGGAGCAAATTAAAAAAATTTATGAATGGTTAAAAAAACACCTAGTCTTTGTTTAGTCTTAGTGAACTGTGTAATATGAAAGCCTCAATTTTGTACCATAAACTTTTATTTGTATTCTAAAAAAAAAGTTTAAAAACCATGCATGTGGAAATGAAAATCATACATTAAAATAATCCGTGGATTAAAAAAAATAATAAATTGTTGAAAGAAGAAAAAAAATGGAATATGTGACATCCTTGCAATTTTTTATGTGTAAAACATTTTCTGTTATAATCATACATGTAGTGTCCAAGACTTTAAAGAAAACAAACCAATGTTCTTATGACTGACCATATTTATCAGTTCGCACAAGAGAATCTCATAATGTCAATTCCTTTTAGTATATGTGCTGCCAAAGTGAGCACATGTCCGTTCCTTTTATAATAACCATCTATGTATCAGGCACTAAAAACTGAACACTCATGTATTTGCCATTTTCCCTTTATAATAAACTAAAGTTAAGTGTCATGTATATTTTATGTGAATGAACTGAAACTCAGAGAGATTAATTTTCTCAATACCTCATAGCAATTAAGCAGAAACCAGGTCTCTTTGACAAAAAATACCCTTCATATTCTACCATGATGATATCCCTTTATTTGGGGGAAAAAGATAAATTGAATGCAAGCTTGGAGCTTGTAGTTTTCTATCTTACTTACATTAACAGTCACTGAAATGTATCTTCTTTTTTCTTGCCCCCTCAGCATATTTACTGAATATATGAAATAAATATGTTATGTTTCCATCACTCACAGATTGGAGTAGTCCTCTGTGAGGAACATATGCTGGAAACTTTCAGAGGAAATAACTATTAAGTAAACTCTACTTCTTCTTAAGGAGTTTTAAGTTTAGCGAAAAGGTAAAGTATACACATGCACACAGACACACTTGCATACGAAAACATGAGAGTAGGTATTATATTTTCCCAATGAGAAGCACACGGAACTTTAAAAAAGAGAGAATGATTTCGTTTCTTTTGATGGCTACATAGTATTCCATTGTATATATATATATACCACATCTTCTTTATCCATTCATTTGTTGATGGACATCTAGGTCCTTTCCATATTTTGGCTATTGTGGACATTGCTGCTATAAACATTCGGGTGCACGTGCCCCTGAGGATCACTACCTTTGTATCTTTAGGGTAAATACCCAGTAGTGCAATTGCTGGGTTATAGGGTAGCTCTATTTTCAACTTTTTGAGGAACCTCCATACTGTTTTCCAGAGTGGTTGCGCCAGCTTGCATTCTCATCCACAGTGTACAATGACGTGAATGGAACTAGAGGGTATTATACTAAGTGAAATAAGTCAATCTGAGAAAGACAATTATCATATGATCTCTCTGAGATGAGGAACTTGAGGGGAAGGGCGGGGAGGTTGTGGGGGTTGGGGAGGGAAAAATAATGAAACAAGATGGGATGGGGAAGGAGACAAACAATAAGAGACTCAATCTCACGAAACAAACTGAGGGTTACTGATGGGTGGGAGGGTAGGGATAGGGTGGATGGGTTATGGACATTGGGGAGGGTTTGTGCTATGGTGAATGCTGTTAAAGGTGTAAGCCTGATGATTCACAGACCTGTACCCCTGGGGCAAATAAAAAAGAGAGAGAGAGAGAGAGAGAGAGAGAGAGAGAGAGAGAGAATGAACCAACTTTGGGCTGGATTAATCATCTTTTTAGGGAAAAAAAGGTATTAGTGGTTAATTTGGAAGGACACATAATATTTCAGTGTGTAGAAATATGAGAACAGATGATGCAAGGCAGAAAATCAGCTTTCAAGATTAGGACTGGTGAGCAATACAGGTGGAGGAAGGGGAAACAGCATTGTGAGCCATCTCCACTATGAAGAGAGAAAGGGAAAAGCAAGGAAGTGGATCTTTGCGGCAAGACTGATCTCAGAAACCAGGGAGAGTTCACGTTTGGGATTTAGAATAAAAGTTTAAATCATGGCTTATGAAACAAAAATAGCAATTGAATATTTCAATAAAAGAAGATGATACCTTGGAGTTGTTTTTTTTTTTAATTTTAATTTACCTCCTTAGGAAGATGAAGCTGTCCTTTTGCTGAGAAATTTAAAAACTATTTATCTTTTTTTTTCAAGGCTTATAAATGTGTATCATGTGTGCTTACAGGGTCTTTGTTCTTAAATTTTACTTTGATTAATTTCTTATTTCTTTATACTATTCTTCAGCTAATTTCTCTAAATTTTCTTAATTCTTTTCCCCCCCCAGCAAATTGTGTGGTTCTTTATTCTGTTCTCTAGGTGTGGGGCCATTTTTCTACCTATGTAATTTCATAAAGATGTAAAGTTCTTACTATTTTCTTGAAAATAGTACTCTAGTATTTTTGAAGAACTTGATTTTATTTGAAATTTTTATCTTGATTCTTTTAGCATTTCATTTGTATTTTTTTTTTTTAAGAGAAGGGGGGGGAAGGAGGGGCAGAAGAGAGGGAGAAAGAAAATCTCAGTCAGGCTCCACTCCCAGCACAGAGCCAGACACGGGGCTCAGTCTCACAATCCTGAAAATCAAAAGTCAGATGCTCAACCAACTGAGCCACCCAGGCGCCCCTGTATCTTTTTTTATCACATAGATAAGAAAGCTAGAGGGAATCATAGGAAATCACCAGGTCTAGAATAATACCAGTGATGTCCAACCTCTTTAGTAAAGGTTTTGAAATGATACTTTAAAACCATCTTGGTGGGCTAAACCTGTGGTTAATATTCTTGAGATAAAGTTTCTTTTTTGTTTATGCTATAGTTACTATTTTTTATGTTCCTGTTTCCAAAATAACAGCTGATATGTACTCTTTCAGTACAACCCTTTCTATTATACTAACTTCTAATTGGAGCCAGACAGTTAATGCCCAAATATTCAGTCTATTTGGTGACTATGCCCCCAAAGCTTATTACTAAAGATTTTGTCTTGTCATCTGCAGTGACTTGTGACTTAAAAATAGTGCAAACGAAACACATGCAAAACTGCAACTCTGTTACTACGATGCTTTGATAATCTGATAAAATGTCACCCATTTTCAAACTGGGGCTGAAAAAAGAAAAGCGAGTTAAAATGGGAACAACGGAAGATATAGATTTAAATCTGTTCCAAATACTTAGTCAACCCATTTGAATTGAAGCATAAGTCTTATCAGTCATATCATTATACATGATTTTTATTAAGGAACTATAGAGAAAAGAGTAAAAGGAAGCATGTTATACAGATATATCCCTTGAAATGCCTTATAATGAGACAAGAAAATAAGGATGTGAGCCTATGAACATTAGCTAATAAAGGCAAATTTGATGAAAAGATTCTCTTTCACTTAAAATTGCTAAATTACCAGGGATATGTGATTCTTTAAGTTTAACTACTGTTTTAAAGATAATACTAACAGGTATTTTACCTAATTAGAATATCTTCAAAAATAACTGAGTTTGTTAACTGAGGGTATTTAGATTGAGGATAATGCCTGTTCGTCAATACTGGAAAGTTCATAGTTTCTACCATTTTTTTTTAAAGATTTTATTTTATTTATTTCACAGAGGGAGAGAGATCACAAGGAGGCAGAGAGGCAGGCAGAGAGAGAGGGGGGGAAGCAGGCTCCCCGCTGAGCAGGGAGCCCGATGCGGGCCTCGATCCCAGGACCCTGAGATCATGACCTGAGCCGAAAGCAGAGGCTTCAACCCACTGAGCCACCCAGGCGCCCAGTTTCTACCATTTGTAAAGCAACTGAATATAAATCCAAGTTAAGTAAGTTTGTTCACAGTATATTTATATGCACCCTGTTTTTATGAATGATTGTTATTAAAATATATAACTGATGTCTTAATGCATCACCAGTGTATGAATACCATTATGAATTATATTAAAGTAGTAATTTGAATATCACTGTCACTTTCTGTCTCCAACCGATTCAAAAGCTTAGCATCCCTGGGAGAACTGTAGAGAATGTTCCTTTCCATTCAACACCACACTTCTTTACCAGAGGCCTAGGGCAGACCCTCTCAGAGGCTTTTATTTAAAAAAAAAAAAAAAGTCCCATTTTATGTACTTGGTATTTTATGAGGACCATTATCTTTTTTTTAATTTATTTTTATTATTATTCTTTGCCCCAGGGGTACAGGTCTGTGAATCATCAGGCTTACACCTTTCACAGCATTCACCATAACACAAAGCCTTCCCAATAGGACCATCATCTTTGACAAATATCATTGTTTTGGGTTGGTTGTTTTTTTTTCTATCCATGCTAATAAATGGATACAAATAGATTTCTTGGGATTATCTGTCCTACCAACTTTCTCAGATGTATTTGTGTCAATTCTGTTCCAATATACAACTCCCTCCTAATATACATACTGATTTGATTGTTAAGAAATTTTAAGGAAGTTAACACCTTAATGTCTGTCCCATGAAATAAGGTGGTCATGGGTATATGATGGTGAACAAGTCATAATCTCTATCTTCTTCTGTTTTACTGCATGAAAGCAGCAATACCCAGTCCAGATTGTGGTTCAAAACTTCTTAGAGCAAGTGATGTTTCAGCGGTGGAAACAAAAATGAGTAATGGCTAATCAGTTATGGAATCTAGAAGTTTTAGGTAGAAAATTACAATGCACAGGCACTGGAATAAAAAAAAGTAAAGTGTAGAATATTAATATAACTAGAAATATTTCAATGTAACTATATTCATGTGTGTGTTAGTCTGCAGGAGGACAAACACAGCCAAGAGGTTCGGAAAGAAGGACTCTGAATGACTTACTAGAAATGTGAAGATTTGGGCGCCTGGGTGGCTCAGTGGGTTAAAGCCTCTGCTTTCGGCTCAGGTCATGATCTCAGTGTCCTGGGATGGAGGCCAGCATCAGGCTCTCTGCTCAGTGGGGAGCCTGCTTCCTCCTCTCCCTGTCTCTCTGCCTGCCTCTCTGCCTACTTGTAATCTCTCTCTCTCTGTGTCAAATAAATAAATAAAATCTTAAAAAAAAAAGAAATGTGAAGATTTATGTGGAGTCACTGAAATTAAACGACAGGGTCAGATTTTAGGTATTAGAAAGATCAGTCTGGCATCATTGTGGAGAATTGAAGCAGCCCAAACTGAGACTTGGAGACCAAATAAATATCAGTTTTGGAAATGACAGTGACAGTGGCAGTGGACTGGAGAGATTAAGTGACTTACTGGGTTTGAAGGATGAAGAGAGGTAGAGTACAAGAAATATTTAGGTTTCTTTCTTGTGAATGAGGAAGATGGTGCCACTATTCCCTGAGATAAGAAACACAGAAGGAATAATTTTATATAAATGAAATACATCACAGGAAGCTTTGGATTTAGATCTTATTTTTATCATTTTCTAGTTAGGGAAACCCGAGAGCAACAGAAATTAATTAAATTATTTCTCCGTAACTCCACGGAAAGATGCCTCACTGCCAAAATAAATCACTTCTGTCTGACCTAAACCCATAATTTTCTTTCACACCAATGCTATCCTGATACATAAAAATCAGAATCAAATAATCTGTAGAAGATCATTTTGTATGTTATAAACAGCTTCCTGGTTTCTTATAAAAAGTATCCTAGTACTTACAAAAAGTGAGAAGAGGATAAAGTGGCCCCTCTCCAGTGCTAATGTGTGCTGGTCTTTTGTAGCCAGATAAGAGATTAGATTATAGAACCAAAAATATATATTCAGTCTCACAGACTTTAGAATCTCAAGAAAATGATCTCCAGATCATATTGTAAGAACCATAACTTTGTGCTTTAACTCTCTGAAAATCTGTTTGGCCCATTTCATTATAATGAAAGTGAGATATGGTAACAAGCCAGTTGGCTGCAGTCAAGTACTCTGTTGAAGGCTTCTACAATATATAAATGATGAATCTGGCTTGCTGAGGGAATTTGGCGGTTAAATGAATTCTTACTATTGCAGCACTACTTTTGTATGTTTCCTAGGCAACTAAAATACCTAAGAAATGGTGGCAGTTTAAGAAGAAAAGTACTTTACAACTAAAGGAAAAAAAATACTCTTTTTTTAAATAGTGGTGTGTGGCCACACGATATTATGATAAAAAATTTACCGAATGAGTAATTTTCCATGATGTACAATTGAGAACATTTAAAAAATAATATAGGGCAGAGTGAATGTGCTTTATTTTTGTATTTTAGTTCCCTTTTTATTTAGTTGATTTAATATTCTTCATTTTACATTATCAAGTTGAACCTTCTACTAATCTCTTCCTATTTTAAGCAGCTTGTGCATTTTTAAAAATCCCTACCATATGTCAATTCTCTTTGGAGAAACTGTCTAAGTGTGAAATCTACCTGTGAAAAACTATTTCTAATGTGTGAAGTGCATCTTTCAAACTGATAAAGATGATAAAAACTATTCTGATGGTGGCATAATGGACCCACCACAATTGAATTCAAATATACTTGGCACAGAATATACTGGAACTCAAGCTAAAGAAAACAAATAGAATGTTGTTGGAATATTTGAACTGAGATGGTAAGGGTCCGAGAAACAATTTTACAATGTTTGTGTTCATTTTTCAATCTTCAAACTATTTCTATCAGAAATTAATAGGGCATTTCGTTACATTGAACTTAAGAATATTTTAATAATTTCTCAATATCAAGAAAAAATCCCAAGTTATGTTGGATTTATTACTACTTTCTTTTTTGAATAAAGGCAATGAGACATATAATGATGGCATTTTTTTTTCTTTCAATCAGATAATAGCAGTGTTTGGTGTTAGCTACAGGATATCTTTACCAGGATACTCAGTTTTCAGGGGCCTGCTAACCCTTCTTAAGCAAGGAAGCTAAAAATATCATTCCTAAAATTCAAGTGGATCTGATACATTTGAAAAGCATGTTCAAAAGCATCTTGCTCTCATCTTTTGTTCTATGGTATTTATATTGACCCAGAACCCAGTGTGAATGTTTTATTATTATGGATCATTGATTTCTACCAAATGTCCATGAAATCTCAAGTTTGCATTGCAAAACTTTCTTAAAAAGACAGTGTTTTCCTTATTGACATTGTGCTTTAAAAAATACAACATATCTATGTGTTTTTTTCTGATTCTGTTTAAAAATTAATTAGAAATCAAATTGGCAAAAGTTACCTTACCATAAAAAAAAGAAAAGAAAGAAAAAAAAAAAGGAAAGGAGAGTGTCAGATATTCTACACAGATTTTGCCTACATAAATAGAAGCACTTTGAAATAAAAAAGATTCAGACACAAAATAGGTTCTCCATAACAACACATAGAAATTTGGAAATTTCCAGATAGGTTTATGAGAAATTTACCACATATTTCAAACTATATTACATTCTAATATTCCTGATACTGAACATGCTAGAAAGATAGAAAAGTTTGAATAAGTCAAACCTAATTTGGAAAAAATAATTTATAGTTTTTAAGCAAATACTCTAATTTGAACTCAATTATTCTTTTTACACAAGTTGATTGGACATAAAAATATCATTATTTCTATAAATATTTCAAGTAGAATTTCATCAATATAATGTATTTAAAATGTGGAATATTTGCATGATGTTGACAAGTTCATTTGAATAGGAAAAATGAAGCCTGACCTAACTGAACCTCAAGAATATTCTGAGGATTTACATAATGAGAGTAAATTTCAGCAGCATCTCCTCTGATGTAAAAGTACATGGCCTTGCATTTAAATGGCATCAAAGAGTAAATAGATTCATTAGGTCATGTTGCCCTGCCTACTAGAATAAAAGGATGTTTTCTCTCTCAATACCAGTAATAGATGTTTTTCCCCAATGAACTGGTTTATTTTTATCTTATGGACACAATAACTAGCCAATTGTGTTTCCCTTTTACACTGAGCAGTTATAAATTCAGGATTAATTTTGAGGCCTGCCTCTAGCAAGTAAGCAGAACATCAAGATATGCCTTTATTTTATTAACATTGCTTCTTAAATAATCTTATTTGTTCTATAATTTATCCTTTGCTCTCACTTCCTTATGCTATGTTTATTCATTCCTGTATTAATTAGGATAGTCTCAATTACTTGCTGTATTATCCAAACCGAAGACTTCCAGGGTTGATACAGCAGGAAAAGAAAGAGCATACAGTGAATGATGTCAGCAACATGGCTGACTAAAACATCCCTGGTCATATCCTTCCATCCACATTACCAATTTGGCATTAATCTACAGACAAAAATGCTTTGTTGGAGTTACATAGGGATCCAGCACCATATATTAAGGAACTAAGGAAGAATCTCACTCACCATTCCAGTGATTAATAGGCATACATAACTCAGTCTTGGCTGTGGACCACACAGTGGCCCATGAACATCTGTAGCCCCTTTTGTTTATGGTTCAGGAGCATCTGGAAAACTCCATCTCAGATAATCACCCATGAACAAGAGAGGCTTTGGGAAGTTCCAATCTCTAGTGGAGAAATCCCTCCATACTTTTGGAGCAAAAAAACAAAAACAAAAACAAAAGCAAAAACAAAACAGACAAAAAAAATATATAAGTCTGGACACATTTGAGAAAATAAGAGGGACAGTTTGACTTTACCAACATTAACCTTCCCCAAAGCAATGTGGCTCAGGGCCAAGACAGATCTTCTCAGCCTGTGATTTTTAATGTGGGGGAAAGTAAGAGAGTATACCTGAGCACCCAGCTTCCCCAGTTGTGAGGAATCCTGCCAAAGAATCTCATTTCTCTCTTGTCACATCTAGAATACTGAATCATTAGCTCTATGAATTGGTGGGGGATGGAGGAGGAGATCGGGGAGCCATAGGTAGGATGCTCAGTGGGCATTAAAGAAATGCAGATTCTACTAACTAACTGCATTGCAGACTCCATCAAGAGATGCCCACCCATGAATCACTGGGGACTGGCTCATGGGCACCCCCTGCACACTTTACATTACACACAGACACAGACACACACATTCCTTCTATCTGCCTTCCTGTGGACCCTCCCTATGATAAGGAAGGTATGGAAGGAAGTTAGTAGAGACTGGAAGAGGTGTCTGTTACTTCAAATGTGAAAACAACAACACAGAACTTCAAAAAACATGAAAAATCAAAGAAACATGACACTACAAAAGAAATAATAATATTCCAGTAACTGATCCCCAAAACACAGAGATCTGTAATTTACCCAATAAAGAATTCAGAACAGCTGTTTTTAGGAAACTCAATGAGCTACAAGAAAATACAGAGACAGTTCAACAAAATCAGGAAAACAGTAAAAAAAGGGGGGGACGAATGGGGGAGTTAGACAAAGAGAGATCATAAAAACAAACTAAAAGAAATTCTGGAACTGAAGAATACAGTGAATAAATGCAAAATGAAACAGAGAATATGAATGGAAGAGTGGATCAAGCAGAAGAAAAGCATATGTAAGTAAGGCAACATTTTAAATTATCCAGTTAGAGAAGATCAAAACAATAAAGAAAGAAAAAGAGGGGGGGGAGCCTGAATAATCAATGGCATCAAAGGAAACAATTACGAATTATTGGAGTTTCAAAGGGAGAAGAAGGGTATACGGGGGTTAGAAAGCTTATTAAAGAAATAATGACAGAACTTTTCAAATCTGGGGAGAGATTTGGATATCCAAGTTTATGGAGCTTATAGGTAACCAAACATATTCAACTTAGAGATACTCTGCAAGAAGACACATTGTAATAAAGTTGTCAAAAATCGATATGGGCTTCCAGTTATGAAATGCTTAAATCATCAGGATGAAAGGTACAATGTAGAGAATATAGTTAGTGGTATTATAATAACATTGGTGACAGATGGTAGCTACACTTGCGATGAGCATAGCATAACATATAGAGTTGTCAAATCTCCATGTTGTGCATCTGAAACTAATGTGACACTGTGTGTTTCTATACTTCAGTAAAATGAATAAATAAAAATAAAAAACAAAGAGAACTTATAGGTAGCAAAAGAAAAGAAGTAATAATTTACAGGAGAATCCCATAAGGCTATCAGTGGATCCCTCAGCAGAAACCTTACAGGGCAGGATAAAGTAGAATGCTATATTCAAATTGTTGAAAGAAAAAAAATCCTGCCAACCAAGAATAATTTACTTGGCAAAGCTGTCCCTTAGAAATGAAGGAAAGATAAAGACCCCCAAAACAAATAAAAACTAAGATAATTCACTACTAGATCTATTAAATAAGACATATTGAGGGAGTATTCAAGCTAAAACAAAAGAACTAATTAGTAACATGAAAATATACAACACACTGATAAAGACAAACATATAGTCAAATTTAGAATATTCTAATACTGTGATATGGTCATATGTTAACCACTTAACTCTAGTATAAGTGCTAAAGGACAAGAGTATTAAAAGTAATGATAGCTACAATACTTTTCAACAAATATACAATATAAAAGAGGTAAATTGGGACATTGAATAAATAAAATGGGAGGGAGTGAAAGAGTAGAATTTTTGTATGGAATCAAAATTAAATCATTATCAAAATAAAATACGTTATATCTATAATATATTCTGTGTAAGCCTCATGGTAACCCCAAAACTAATACCTATAGTAGAAAGAAAGAGATGAAGAGAAGGGAATCAAAGCATACCACTATAGAAAATCATCAGTTCACAACAAAGAGCAGCAGAGGAAGAAAGGAACAAGGGGACTACAAATTAGCCAGAAAACAACTAAGTTGGCATAGTAGGTCCTTACCTATGAATAATTACTCTAAATGTAAATGGACTAAATTCTTCAATCAAAAGGTATAGAGTAGTTGAATGAATTAAAAAATAATACCCAACTGTATGCTACCTACAAGAGACTCACTTAAGCTTTAAGGATGCATATAGGCTCTAAGTAAAGGAGTGGATAAGATAGTCAATGTCTCTGCAAGTGAAAGCCAAAAAAGGGCAAAGGTAGCTACATTTACTTCAGACAAAATAGTCTGTAAGTCAAAGCTATAACACAAGGTAATGAAGGTCATCATGTAATAATAAAAGAGTCAATTTATCCAAAGGATATGAATCTGACATTAGAGCGTCAAAATATATTAAGCAAATACTGACAGATCTGAAGGACAGAAAAGAAAACAATACAATAATATTAGGGAACTTCAATACTCTCAACAATGGATAGATCATCAAAACAGGAAATTGATAAGGGAATGTTAGATTTGAACTATGCTTTGTGAACTATGCTTTGGACCTAACTGTCATACACAGGACATTCCATCCAATAGCAGCAGAACTCACATTCTTCTCACACATACATGTGAAATTTTTCAGATATATCATAAGTGAGGCAACAAAAGTCTTAATAAATTTAAGAAGAATGGATTCATATCAGACATCTTTCCAAACACAATGGTATGAAACTAGGAATCAATAACAGAAGGAAAGCTGGAAAGTTCACAAATGTGGAAATAAAGCAAACCCTTCTGAGCAATCAGTGGATCAGAGAATAAATAAAAAAATATCTCAAAGCAAATTGAAATAGAAAGATAACACAAAACTTATAAGATGTCACAAAAGCTGTTCTTAGTGGAAGCCATAGCAATAAATACCATCTCAAGGAAAAAAAAAAGGTCAGATAAACAACCTTAACTTTAAACTTCAAGGAATCAGAAAAAGACAAACTAAGCCCAAAGTTAGCAGAAGAATGGAAATTAACAAAGATTTATGAATTAGCAAAAATTTCTGAAATAGAGGGGCACCTGGGTGGCTCAGTGGGTTAAAGCCTCTGCTTTCGGCTCAGGTCATGATCTCAGGGTCCTGGGATCGAGCCCCGCATCGGGCTCTCTGCTCAGCGGAGAGCCTGCTTCCTCCCCTCTCTCTCTGCCTGCCTCTCTGCCTACTTGTAATCTCTCTCTCTCTCTCTCTGTCAAATAAGTAAATAAAATCTTTAAAAAAAAAATTTCTGAAATAGAAATCAGAAAAATAACAGAAAGGTCAACAATACCAGGACCTGGTTTTTGGAAAAGATAAACAAAATTGACAAACCCTCAACTAGACTGAGGAAAAAGGAAGAGTCAAATAAATAAAATCAGAAATGAAAGAGAAGGTATAACAGATGATATCAGAGAAATAAAATGATCATAAGCTATTATAAAAAATTACATGCTCCCAAAATTGGATAATTTAGAAGAAATTGACTAAATCCCTAGAAGTACACAACCTGCAAAGACTGAATTATGAAGAAATAGACATCAAAACAGATCAATTATGAGTAAAAGGATTGAATCAGTAATAAAAAATTTCATCAAAAAAATGCCCATGTCCAGATGATTTCACTACTGAATTCTATTAAATGTTAGAAAAATTAAAGGTAATCCTCAAACTCTTCCAAAAAAATTGAAGAGAAGGAAACACTTCTAAACTCATTTATAAGACTAGCATTACCCTGATACCAAAGTCAGAAAAGGAAAATACAAGAAAAGAAAACCACAAGCTAATATCTCTGGTGAAATATGAATGCAAAAATTCTGAAGAAAATATAGTAAACCAAATTCAATAGCACATTAAAAGTTTCATATACCCTGATCAAATAGGATTTACCCCTAGGATGCAGGGATGGTTCAACATATGCAAATCAAGAAAATATACATCACATGAAAATAATAAAAAATAAAAATCCTATGATCATTTCATTAGATGCAGAAAATTCAACATCCTTTCATTATAAAAATTCTCCACAAATTGGGTATAGATGTAGAGTGCCTCAATATAAGGAAGGCTATGTACAACAAGCCCACAGCTATCATACTCAAGGTAAAAGATTAAACGTTTTCCCTTCAAGATTAGAATAAAGACAAAGGTGCCCACTCTCACCATTTCTATTCAACATAGTACTGGAAGACTTATCCAGAGCAATTAGGCAAAATAAAGAAATCAAGTACATCCAAATTGGAAAAAATGAGGTGTTTTTATTTGTAAATTAATCAAAACTCTTACAACTAATCAATGAATTATGTAAATTTGCAAGATACAGAATCAACATACAGAAATGTGTTGTGTTTCTACACACTAACAACAAAATAATTGGACAAAGAAATTTAAAAAGATGCCTTTTCACAGTAACGTCAAAAAATTTTAGGAATATGGGGTGCCTGGGTGTTCAGTGGGTTAAGCTTCCATCCCTTGGTTTTGCCTCAGGTCATGGTCTCAGTGTGGTGCGATGGAGTCCAGCATTGGGCTCTGCACTCGGTGCGAGGTTCACTTGTCCCTCTCCCTCCCTCCTTGCTTGCATCTTCTCCTTCTTTCAAATAAATAAATAAATAAATAAATAAATAAAATATTTAAAAATATATTTAAGAATAAATTTAAGGAGGTGAAAGATCTGTACACTGTAAAGTATAAGACTCTCATGAAAGAAGTTGAGGAAAGTGCAAATAAATGGGACCATATCTCATGTTTATATACCAGAAAAATTGATATTATTAAAATGTCTGTACTACCTGAAGCCATCTATAGATTCAGTGCAACTTCTATCAGGATTCCCATGATATTTTTGAGAAGAAAAAAAAGAAAAAAGAAAAGAAAAATTTCAAAGAGACAAAGCAGTCTTGAGAAAGAAGAACAAAGCTGGAGGCATCAGATTTCCTGCTTTCAAACTGTAGTACAGAGTTATAGAGATCAACACAGTATGTTACTGGCATAAAAATAGAAGAAAGCACCAATGGAACAGAATTAAAAGCCCAGAAATAAACCTTAGCATATATGGTTAACTGATATTTAACAAGGGGGCCAATAATACTCAATTGGAGGGGCACTTGGGTGTCTCAGTCCTTAAGGGTCTGTCTTCCGCTTAGGTCATGATCCCGGGGTCCTGGGATTGAGCCCCACATCAGGCTCCCTGCTCAGCGGGAAGCCTGCTTCTCCCTCTCCCACTGCCCCTGCTTGTGTTCCCTCTCTCACTTTGTCTCTCTGTCAAATAAATAAAATCTAAAAAAAAAAAAAAAGGCAGAAGAATGAAAATAGACCTCTTATGTTACACCACTCACAAAAATTAACTTAAAATGGATGAAAGATTCAGACATAGGACCCAAACTTTTAAAACTCCTAGACCCAAAGAAAATACAAAGAAAAATTATTTGATATTGGTCGTGGCAATGATTTTTTGAATATGATACAAAAGCTCAAGAAACTAAAGCAAAAATTAACAAGTGGGACTACATCAAAGTAAAAGCTTCTGCATAGTGAAACAATCATCAAAATGAAAAAGCAACCTACAGAATGAAGGAAAATATTTGAAAACCATATATCAGATAAGGAGTCAGTATCCAAAACATAAAAAACTCATACATTCGATAGCAAAATTTTTTTAAAAAAAATCAAACAGTTTGGTTTAAAGATGGAGAAAGGAACTGAATAGACATTTGTTCAAAGAAGACATACAAATGGCTGAAAAGTATATGAAAATGTCAACATCACTGATTATCAGGGAACTGCAATGCAGTATCTAACCTTATATCTTTTAGAATAGTTGTCATCAAAAAGAGAAGAAATAACAAGTCCTAGCAAGCATATGGAGAAAAGGGAACCCTTGTGCACTATTGGTGGAAATGTAAATTAGTATAGACACTATGGAAAACAGTATGGAGATTTCTCAAGAAATTAAAAATAGAATGACCATGATTGAACAATCTCATATGTATATATGTATATATATGAATATTATATATATCATATATATTCATATATCATGTGTCATATCATATATATGAATATATTTATATATATGAATATTACATATCATATATATAATGAATATTACTCAGCTATGAGAAAAAAGGAAATTCTGCCATTTATGCCAACATGGGTGGATCTTAAGGACATTATACTAAGTGAAATTAGACAAAGGTATATGACATGTGGAATATATGTATACACACATATACATATATATTGTACATACATGGAATCTAAAGAAGACAAACTTATAGAAACAGAGAGTGGAATGCATGCTTACCAGGGATGGGGGGACAGGGGTGGGGAATAGGGAGACTTGGCCAGAAGGTGTAAAGGTTCAGTTGTAAGATGACTAAGTTCTGGGTATCTAGTGTGTAGCATTGTGATTATAGTTAATAATACTGTATTACGTGATTGAAATTTACAAAACAATAAATTATAAATATTCTCACCACAAAAAGGAAATAATAATTATCTGTGATGATGGCACTGTTAACTAACCCTACTCTGATAATCATTTTGTAATGTATATCAAATCAACATGTTGTACACCTTAAACTTAGACAATGTTACATATCAGTTATATCTCAGTAAAGTGAGGAAAAAATTAACAGACAGGTAGCATATCTGCAGTTAAGAATATCTGCTAGGAAATGACATAATTCATTTTGGCTCTTCATACATTGGCCATAACTAGTCTCATAACCTCTAACTGCAACATATTCTGAGGAATGTAGGAAAGCCCATGCGGTATTATTGGGTAGTGTCACTCTGCTCTAGTAGGTTCTCAGTGAAGTGTCTTTGAAAATGTTGTGCAAATTAGAGTGTATGTCGTTATAACAAAAGACAGAGAGATGATGTTAATGAAGAAATCCTAGATTTAGAGGAAAGCTAGTGAGTATGCTACATATTTGAGACAAATGTAAGGATAAATTGTGAATTCAGAAGAGGGCATGATAAGCTAATCTCAATATTTAGAGAATTTTGACAAATAATTGCTTCACGTTTTGAGCACTATCTCCTAGTATTCAAAAGAGAATACCCAAGATTTTCAGAGTCACCTGGTAAAGAATCTCAAAGGTTTTTGAGAGATTCTATCATCACATATCCCAACTTCAAGTACTCTTCTCCTTGAAGGGAAAGTAACAAAGCAGAATTATTCATTGGGGATTATGCTGATAAAATATTCACAGTTCCTATTAAAGCAATAATGTGCCAGTTTTTAAATTACTGAACTATTCTGTTTGTTATTTTCAAGGGAATCTTATTAGCAAAGATAGAATACACTAACATGATTTTGCTTTGGGATTCATCACACGTCTGATTAGAGAGTATTTAAAAATACATTTCAGATATCCTTTCCTTACTTGCTATAAATGAATTGAAATGACAATTAAGTAGTCTCCAGGTTATAAAATTCAGAGGACATGAAGGAACATTGTAACTTGTGAAATTGTACCAGCAATGCACATAATAATGTAGACAGTAAAAATAAATAAAAGGATCAGAGTTACAGTTTTAAAATAGATCTAATTTTGTATGCATAGAATTACCCCCAGAAGCATTCTGGAAATAATTTGTAGCACAGAGCATCACCTTGTTCCAGAAACATTCTAATGCAAGCTCAAACCTCTACTTAACATGGAAACTCTGTCACTTGCCCATTGAATGACCCAGCTAGCTTTGATCTGGACATATCTATCTTATCAAAGAGAAAAAGTGAGTAGTCTTTTTTTTCCCCAAAAATTTAAACTTCAATAATTAATTCATCCAATTTACATAAAGAACCTATTCTGATATAAGCAAACCAGATCTGTAAATCTGTATTTTTAAAAAATTCAAAAGATGATGTATCTAGTTTTCAATATCTCTTCAGTTTAATATAATTATCTAAAATAAATTGCCCATGTTGCTTCAACCCAATTTCACAGCATTTTCAAATTGTTGGGCAGAAAGTAAATTTTCATATTAGAAAATTTGTTAATAGTTTTTATTTAGTAAAAGCTCAAATTAAATGCAAATATTCATATATACCAACAAAAAGTCTAAAGTTTGTAAAAGATGGATGTCCTAGTTATAAACTAGGAAAAGTTCATTTTTCTAATCAGATAAGAACTAACACAAGAAATGTGAAACCAGCAGATGTGCAGAAAATAAAATCACGCTTTATTACTACATCCCAAATCTTTAGAATGAACAGGGGGAAGGGAGAGGGTTCTGAGGCCTGAGAGGATGAAGACTTCTAGCTCTCCCTAATCCAGGTACTAACCTTGTGATCTGGAGGAATCTGGGGTCTGGTTCGTCTGGTCGAGGGACTGACAGTCGTTGTGTAGGTAGATCCCAACAGGTGGAGCAGCACATGAACATGGACGAGAGTGGTTTCCTTGCTGAATTAGCTTTTCTCAATAAAAGCATCAAGGAGAGTGTTTTGTTTTTTGTTATTTTTTTTTATATAACTAACTCATCTACTTAGGGTGTTTATCAAAAGGCATGGATTTATAAGCACAGTTGACCTCAAGATAAAGCAATATCACTAAAACCAACCACAATCATAATTCTTACATTTTACTTGCCCACAAACTTGAACTTCTAACACAGTTGTATCACTTTGTTTATGATTTAGAACCTATAGCATCAACTTATTTAAAACTCCGTCTGGTGACCAGAAAGAGACACTCTTTTCTAAGGAAGTATTTACTTAGAGGACATAAGCCCCTCAAGAGGGATTTTCCTGAGAATTTCTATTTATATATAACTATTTTCAAATATCTTACAGCCAAGGAAGCATAGAAAATATCTGCCCTAAATAATAGATGCAGGTATTGATAGAAACAAAAGTATTGATATAAATACGTTTATGAAAATGTGCAGACCAAACAGCCGCCTGGTAAATATACGGTGGTTGAGGTGAACTCAAAACCTAAAGGAATATAATGATAATATAAATAAATGAAGTGGATCAGGAATAAAACAGAAAAATGGGAAGTGTACTTCCTGGTTCTAGAGGTCAGCTGTTGCTTAGCTTCAGTCAGTTGTTGACATGCAGAAATGTGGGCTTGGTATTGCCAAATCTGATTTTTAAGTAAACTGAGAAATATGGGAAGACTATGAAAAATGATGTGTCTGAAAAAGGGTAAGTAGAACAAATATAATAATGGAAGGAGCAAGAAAGGAGAAACTGAAACAGAGAGCATCAGGGTGCATTAAGGAATGCGGGAAGGCCATAGCTTCCAGCATTAAGGGACTTAAGTCTCTATTCTCACCTTGGTGTTTGGAAGACATCACCTTAACGAATGATCTAGTATACAGTCTGTGTTACTTATTTCACATACTTATGTTGTTTCACAGAGTAAAGTGGTGATCTAATTAGTGCCAGATAAATATATAAAGGTGAGGCTGATAAAGTTCATATACTAAAAGGTTGTTTGTACTAAAATATAATGTAATCTGCAAGTTAGATGCCAGGAGCTGTGCAGGTGCAGAAAACAGAAAGTTATTTGAAAACATAAGTAGGTTTTTCGATAGAGACTAAATTCAAGTCAGTTTACCAAATGAAATCTCATATTTGACTCTATAAAGTTGAGTGCCTTTACTGAATTTATGCATAGTCTAAGCAGGTTAATATCATTTTTAACTCAGTCGATGTGTGCAACTTTATACTGACTTTTTATAAAATTCATCAATTTGAAATTATGAAGGTGAACATGATGTATATATTTAGTTCCACCTTTAGGCCTATCTTCTAGTCTACTTTTTGTAATTAAATTTTATAAACATTAATGGAAACATAGTCATGAAATAACTGAAACTTACATTTATCTATTTTGTAACATGCTAACTACGTGCTAATCATGAGTCAGGCACTGTGCTAAGTGCTGAGTATGTAATGGTTTAGAGTAAAAGAATTGGCAGCAGTGCAAAAGACAACAGAAGATGGCATGGGATGAAACTGTTAAAGTTGAATTTAAGGTAAAAAATACAAACAGAAAGAAGAGGGTCCCCTTTTACTAATAAGTGCTGTGAGCTACAATTCAGATGAACATCATTAACTATTTGAAATGTTAAATTACATAAAAAATATCTAAGCAAAAACTTCTGGAAATAAAAACGAAAACATTAACAGAAATATGAAGATATGTGACATCCTTTATACTTTATCAATAGCTATATAATAATGTAAGATATAGAAAGGGTGAAGGAAAATGATCTACATAGTTTAATACAATTATATATTATTAATACTAACAAGCATACCTGGTTATCTGTCACGGGAGCAGAAAAGAGAATATCTCCACTACATTTTTAAAAAATTGTTCAGACATCAGGACATAAAGAAACCTCCATGAAATTTCCAAAAGCCAAAAAAGGATAAACTATAAATGTGTAACAAATAATAAATATCAGATATCAACTACTTAAATGTTTTGAAATTTAAAAACTTCTTTCTAAGCCATTATTCAGTCAAAAGGAAAAAATATAATTTCCTACTTTATTTACCTATCTAGGAAAAATAAAATTAATGATACCACTCTCCATAAAAGGATGCAACCAGGTTTGAACACAAGCAAAATCATAGCTTAAGCAATTTTTCAACACCAACCAAGAAAGAATAAAAATAAGTAGATTTCAACCAAGGAAACAAAAAATAAGCAGGTAGGACAATTTTAATAAAGCTGATGCACTAATGCATTTCAAAATGGAAAAGAAACTGAAGAGATTGTATTAAGATCAGCTTTTCAAATAAATAGTAAATTAAAAAGTGATACACTAGGTGAAGCTGAAAGTTTAAAAAAGTAGATGTTTTACATTTATGAAAGAAATATTTTGCCACACACACACACACACACACACACACACACATGCACACACATCCTATACAAAGAGGTCCCAAAAGTTGGCAAAACTGTCTCAAATTGATTTTTACCCCAAATGTTCTGCTCCTAATAATTTCTAAAAATACTTTCCTCTTTAATCTAACCCTCTTAAGCCTATTTTCCTTTCCCTCAAGAAGGTGGCTCTTATAAATTACTCTTTAGTATAATCTTATATACTGTTAACATAGTTTCATTTTCTCGGAAATAACCAGCACTCAAGTCAAACTAGCTTACAAAGAGCAACAACAACAACAAAAGATGAAGGAGAATAAATGTGGGCAGGATGGATTGCACACTTTGCATGAGGCAAGACTGCATCCAGGACTTTTGTCATTATTTTCTCATCCTTTCTTTACATTTTTCAGCTCTGCTTCTGATTTTGTATTGGCCCTAACTTCTGTCACCGTTGGCTTCCAGACTTCTCTTCCTGCCCGTCACTCCACGCTGTAAATGTGGTTGATAAAATGGTGGGTTGCTAACCATTAGAATCACATCCTCCAAATAAGAGATACTTAGGTCCTATCTATGACCCAAGAAATAAAGTAAATAACATAACAGGATCAGGAATCAAAATGGATTCAGACATTTTACCATCAACTCTGAGAAATAGAAGGCAGTGGTTATGTAATTCTGAAATGAACACCATATGCTCTGAAAATATTCCAAGGAAAAGGCTTCTATACTAAAATTATATTCTCAGCCAACTTTTTAATCATATACAATGATCAATTTTCTATAATGCTGTATTTCCAAACTTTACCCCACGTTCATCTTTGTCAGGCAGATGTACTGAGATGTCCTTCACCAAAAAGGAGTAAATCGAGAAAGAGGGAGAGGGAAATTCAGGGAACAGGGTATCTATCCATCACAAGAGAGAGAAGGAGAAGATTCTAAGCCAAGAGGAGAGCTGCGTGAGCAAGGGAAATAACTAGTCCAGACTGGAGCAAGAGGATAAAGGAGTCCAAAGTGATATATCTAAGGAAAATTTTGTGAAAAAAGGTAAATAACCAAAGGCATTTTAAGTGGTATCAGGTATTTTAAAGGGGGTATTTTAAAGGTATTTTAAGTGGGTCCAAATTATTTTAGAAACTAAGATGAAGAAAGCGGGGAGGGAAAATTGTGCAAGAAAAGAAACAAAATCTTAATACACAGTTTTCTCAGTTGTAAGTCACATTTAGCCAACTGTAAGAGCAAAAACACTGAGTAATAATCTGACCTTATTATATCACAACACTATTGGCTGAAGAGAGGAAGAGAAGTATATCTGGTGAGAGAGTATAAGGTATTTAAATATTTATCTTTCATATTAAGCATTCAATATATAATATCTAACATTGAAAGAAAAATAAGATATCACTTAGAGATATGTATATGTATGAGCATATTTTAAAAAAAACATTCAAGAATATAGTCACTGGGAAACATGGGAGGGGCTATTGATTAGAAAGAAACTCATTACATGTCTGCTTCTGTGATTGAAGGAGAAGGATATTTTGTTAAAAGACAGTAATAAGGTGGGAAATGAGGTCTTTCCAACTAATATGAAAGAAAGGTGCATGTAGGTGAAATATGTTTAATACTTCAGAAAATGGACTGGCTTCTTCATATATCAAATATCATTTAAATATAGCATATTTTTGAAGACTTCTACAGTTAGATGAGTAAACCCTGCTTGATCTACAGAAATTTATAGACAGACTTCAATGCAAAATTGAGTCTTATTTAATGATCGGTTTGATTAGTCCAAATTCAACATATTTTAAAATTCTACATAAATGTTTCTCAAGGCAAGACATGCAGAAGGTTAGTAGAGAACCATTTGATTTTTAGATTGACATGGAACAATAGGCATTATACAATGTCGGTGAATACTTGCACTAAAAATAGAAGAGCCCCAAGAAAATGAAGTGTTTCATGGTGTTAGAGTTTCTATTAAAAACTAAATTAATACATTCACTCTCTGTCGAAATCTTCAGTGAGGTTGGTTATGTGACTTGCTAGTGAACATGTGCTGTGATTCTTTCTTTCATTGATTAATTAATTTTTTTAATGAGGAGAAAAAATAAGTCAGAGGCTATAGAACATATGAAGAACAATGAAAATAAAGAATGTTCTGAAATATGTGATTTGACAACACTGCTGAGAAGCAGCATGGTGTGATTGCTGGAGTTTCTTGTTCAAGTTCTGGCTCTGCGGTTCTGAGCTGTAGACCTCAGTTAGTGTACTTGATCTTTCTCGGCCTCAGTTTCAGCATGGATAAAGGACGGATGGTATTCGTGTCTGTGTCATACTGTGCTTATGAATATGTGATGAAATAATATATGTAAAGTATTAGGATAATGCCTGGCGCACAATTAAGCACTAGCTAACTAGTAGCTATCCTTATTGCTCTTTTCTTAATCCTACGTTTCCTTTTGATATGGCATGCTACATATCTTTCTGAACTGAGAATTTTTGTTGTTCATTTGAAAAAAATTTCTGAAGTACTGTGGATCTCACTTAATGCTATTCCTTGGGGGAGGGTACTGATGATTAATTTTGCATCTTTAGTATCTGATCCAGAACACTTTATGCCTGTGAAATATTCAGTTCATAGAGATACGTAATGGAGTGGAAGGGCAACAATCAGTTGTTAGCACTTAAAAGAAAGAAATTAAGCCTGATGATTCACAGACCTGTACCCCTTGGGCAAATAATAAAAATAAAATAAAAAAAAAGAAATTAAAGGGGCTGAGCCTCAGAAGAGAGGTTTTTCTTGAAAAATTATCGAGAATCCTTTCCAAAGTATCAGTCTTACACATATCAGAAAACACTTGTCTTTCAAAGGCATTTCTAGATGCTTCTTACTACAGCAGTAGCTCTTCACAGAAATACAGGCAGATCTCTCCTGCTTTCTTTGTTCTCTTTCTCTCTCAGGTTAACCCCTGTCATTGCCACCACACCACCAGGACACAGACATTCCTGGCTGCTAGAATTAAAACATACTTGTCATTTCGTGTGTGATCTTTTAGAAAAATAAATACAGTGCACTAATTGAATATAATATGAAGGATAGTGGGATCTTAAACATTAGAACTGCTAGGAATGTGCTGAGGTCCAAATGCTTTGTTTGTGGTTAAGCAAGTGGATTCCAAGAGGCATAATAGTTTGCACAAGTTTTAATAGCTAGTAAATGGCAAGATGAGAAACATTATATGGATCTTTTAAATCCAACATTAGCACAATGTTTTTTTTACCTTGTTGCCTTCTAAAGTTGAGACTTATAGTACTATAACCTTAATTCTTTTGTTTAGTTTTATCATATATAATAAAAAACACATTCTTGAAGGTAAATACTACTTAAGCCATTAAAACAAGTAAGGCAACCCTGTCTTCTTGGGTTTTAACTGTTTAATCATACTCTGGTTATTTTTGTTTGTTTTATGTATAAGAAAATCACTAATTTTATCAGGTAACTTAATGTTGATGAAAATTCCTTCTGTGAGTCAATAAGTTTTTGTAGCATGATGTATCTTTAGGTTCTTTCATTACCATTCCAAAATAGGTCTAAATTATTCCTAGGCTTTGTTCTATAATATTAACATGACCATGTGACTATATAAAGATTAGTTTTTTTTCAGTTCCTTCCTATAAGTGAAATATAAGGATCTAGTGATTACTATGCAACTCTAAGAGAAGAGAATTCTCTCATACTACTCAATTACAATGCTCTCCACTCTTTCTAATGTACCTCTATCCCCTATTCACACCCTATTAATTTCACCATATTGCTTTCATAGAAGCACCTCTAATTGATCAGTTTAAAACAAATCTATCAGATTGAATTTATTTCTGAGAAAGGTGAGAGACTATGTTTGCTATCAACCATGTGTTATTTCATTTTAGTGACTGAACTTAGAAAAAAAGAAGAGGGAAAACTGGGATATATGTATCCATCATTGTACGCAGATGTAGACTGTATCCATCCACATCTCCAGTGAGATATTTGTGGAGGATGGAGCAGCACTGCCTATGAGCCAGATGCCTTAATGTTGGATTATACCTACCTTCCTTCATTATTAGTAAATTCTAAAACGAGCCATTATTAGTCATATACATTATTAGAAACACCATGTGTGGAAGAAAAGTCATATTTTTTACCTTCAATATTTTAGAGAAGACTTAGCATTATGTGACAAAAACAAAATAAGATATCCCAAGGCTATTTTTGCTTGCACTCAAACAATATTTGTCTATCAAGCTAACAAATATCATTAACACCTGCTATTACCTTGACTTATTTCTAGATGCAGATTTAATACTGCCAATTCTAATAATAAGACATTTAATATATGTCTACATAATCATAATCATAATCATAATAATATTGATAATGATACATATTAATTGGTCACCAGCAATGTGCTGTCATGGTATTACATCTTATCTTTAATAATCCAAATACCCCTGAAAAGCAGACATTCTTAACTCCCTTTTATAGATAAGTGAGCTAAAACAAAGAAGTTAAGTGTTTTTCTCAAGTTCTGATCAAGATCTGTCTGAATGTAAAGTATGTACTCTCTGCACCTCATTATACCTTTCTTCACTTAAAATAACACTTTGAACACTCTAGACGCTTAAAGGAGAATCAATGAGCAGTAAAGGAAGTTTTGGGGTTAAGTGAGAACAGCTTTTATACACTGTGCTCTCCCTACCTTCTATTTTTCCTCTTTCTTTTCCTATTGTTATAAATCCCTTATCTCTTCCTAATTTTCCATTGATTGTACTTTTATTTTTCCTGTCTTCTTATTCTCCTCGTGGGTTTCCAAAAGATAGAGATTCATAATTTCAGTTCAGTAAAGTAATTATGGTGCTTATCCCCATAAAGCTGCATGACAGCGCAGAGCGTGACTCAGAGGACACCTGAGTAGATAAAGCTCAGTGGATTGGCCTTCCCTTTCTTATTATTATTATGGTATCTCCCACTTACCTCCCAGATCAAGAGAATGACTTTCTAAAACTTTAAGAACTTTCCTGAGGTAACATCCAGGATCTTTCTATAATGCTTTGGCACAGTTGAATCTCTTTTTAATTTTTCCCTAAACTTTGCAATCCAGTTAAATTTTTCCATCATTACTCTGCCTGATTCCAATGGTCAATAAGGAGGAGCTACTCCACAGTCTACACTTCCTTCTCTCAAGAAGCCAGGATTTAGAAGACCTGTGTTTTTTGCTGTTTATCTTTTTATTTTTTTCCCTTTCTTGAAAGTATAATGTGCAGACAGAAAAATATACAAATTATAAGTCTATAACTAGAGGAATTACAGCAAGGTGAACCCACCTCCCCAGATTAGACCAGAAACAGGTCTAAGAAGAGACCCTCTTGTTTCTTATTGATCACTAGACATTTGGTCTTCTTTTCAAAGGTTAATATCAAATCAAAGTGTTTTCACAAATTTTTTTTGAGAATTATGAGGTTTTAATGCATTCATATATGTGGCATCAAAACATGTTGTAAGTGTGTGGGAATAAGTATGAACAACATAGGCCATTGCTCAAGCTGAGTTATGAGCATATGGAGGTTCTTTACATCACTCACTCTATTTTTGAATGTTTTTGAAAATCCTCATACTTACAAATATTAAAATATCAAAAGTATGAAATGTAGCAATCTTATGTTATCTGGGCAGGTATTGGTAACAGTATTTCGTGTGCAATATAGTCATTCAATAATCTGCTTTACAGCTATTTTGTTCATCTCAACATACCTGACTAATAGATCGTCTTCCATTTAGTCTGAAATAGGGTGTTCTTTCCACAATTTCTGGCTACCCTGGGGAAGAGTGTGGAACTCCAGCAAAGTGAGTTTAAGTAGTGCAAATGTCAAGGTAGTGCTGCATCACCATCTAGAGGTTGGAATGATAACTGCAAACTTCCTCAAACTAATGAGCCATCTATAAGCTTTTGAATCTGAATATACATAGCTGTTAATATGAATGTGGAGAAAATAATCTGTTTGCTATTGTTTTTCCTCCAGTTGAGTTTCCAGAAAGAGATCATAGCACAAAGCAGGAACCACCTGTATCTACAGATGGCATGGGGAAGCATAAATCATAGAACCATGTATCAGCGGCACTACAACATGATCCTACCAGAGTTGAGCCTCCCACATGTCAGACAAACCACCTACAGAAGGACCACAGTGGTGTCAGTGTTTTTTTAGCACATTCCTGATAATGAAATTCAAGTTGAACTCAATGGGAATTACTTTTCTTTTCTCTTGGCAGTCAACAGTTTACACCAACTTGCAATTCTCATTCTGTAGGCATGACTATGGGAATACAATAGAGATATTCTTGGGATTTTTGAGACTATTACTAAATTTTTACTTCCATTTTTCTGGTAGCTACAGATAGCATCCTTTTTCATCCAAAAGGGAGAAATCTTTGGTATAGGTGTTATGTGAGACAAAATGTCATGCACTAATTAATATTATTAATGTTATTAATGTTCATTGTTCAATTATTATTTAAATAAATCCAAAGTCATGAAATGAATTATTAAGGTAAAATTATTAGTTATGCCCAGTTGTTTTTTTTTCTTGTTTTTATTCAGTAAATGTTTACTGAGTTCCTCCTGTACACCAAAAATTGTGAGAGGCTTTCTTACCTATGAGAAGGCCATAATCTAGAGCAACTCATACAAAATACACTCAAGCACATAGGAAATCTGAGTGATTAAGTTTATTCTTATTGGGGAAATGGAGAATGCTAGGAAAGACATCATTTTCGAGGGTGAATAAGAATTGTCAAACTAAAAATGTGGACAAGGACGTTGTGGACAGAACAAAGTATATATTAAAAAGATTTTAAGGACATTGTTAAAGTAAGTTAAGTGGAAAAGAAATAGTTGTGGCTGTGGCTGAAAAAGTAGTCTGGGTTAAATTAGAAATGGCTTCATATACTGCACTAAGTAGTTTGAGCTGAAATCTATAGAGAGTGGATGGTTTAGGTCTTTAAACTGATAAGTCGCAAGACTGTCTATCTAAGCTTTAGAAAAGCAAGTCCAGTGAGAGTATCCCCAAATAATGGGAGAAGTGGAAGTCATGAGAATCTTGGAGGGGACCCCATTAGTCCAAAAGAGATATGCTAAAGACTTCAGCTGATATCTTATGTGGAGGTACCATTAGTTGGTGAACAATTAAATATAACATGGGGGGGAGAGCATTGTTGAGAATGTCTTTGACATTCTTAATTATATTAATGAGCAGATGGTAACATCACTCTCCAACACAGGACTTCAGGGAAAGAAGCATTTTTGTGTAAGATTTTGACCTGTTTGCTTTCCATTACCATTGTATTAAGGTGATGTCTAAAGAACAATTGGAAATATATTTCTAAATTTCCAGGAAGCGACAAAGAATATAGGTATCATGTGGTGATGGTGGTACTAGATGAGTTCATCATAGCAGTGTGTGTTCAGTGCAGAGTTACGTGAACCAAGACGCGATGTTGGAGAAGAAAGCCAGTCCGCCTGTGGCTCCTGCCATGCCCGCTTCCCCTGGCATTCTCGAGGCTGTCATCATTATGCACCTTAATAGAGTATTTATTTGCCATTGTTCTACGTGTCACACTTCGAGTTTCCTGGAAGAAATCTGATTCTTGAGATTAGTAAAAAATATAGTTGATAGTTTCAAATCTTTGAAAATCTCAAGCCTATATGTCCCTTAGAAACTCATGGGATGGTGACAGCATTAGATAGCATCAGACATTCATTAAAACAGATGTAGGTTATGTGTTTAATTTTGCTGATCCTTGGTTTTATTATATGTAAAATGAAGATGACAATAATAATAATAATACTTAGTTGTTGGAATGTAATGTATTGTGAGAAAGTTAATATTTATATAACAATTGGAATAGCACCTAGAACAAATTAAATGCAATGAGAGTGTTTGCTAAATAAATACTGATTTCTTTAATAGTTTTCCATTGCCTCTATCAACATGTATGAAATGTAGAGAATCAAGCTTGATCTTATCATTGCAAAAATATATTGGATCACTTTTTTATTAGTTTGTTAGCTTAAGTCCTGGAATGACAAATGAATCCAAGAAATGTTGATGTGGATGTTTCTGCATTTTTCCATTTAATCTTAACTGTAAGATAGCTTGCCTTTTCAAATTTTTAAGTATGTGTTTATTTGTGTTTAATCCATAGGAAAGGTCGTAGGGAAAACATTGACAGTTGGAGATATCCAAACAAAGCTTCACAGTATGTCCCTGAGTGAAGCTTGAAGAATTTAACATTGCATGTGACAATCATTCCAGTAGCAGTGAAAAATGTCACTTTTCAGTTTGTCCTAAAATAATGGCAACAGTGTAAATGAGACAGGGAATATGTAAAAAAAATAGAATCATGATGTTCATAATGTTTATATTCTGTTACTTGTTATGACTTTTAAGTCAATTTTATTACTGAAATCTAAAAATCATAACTATCAGACACTTAAAAGACCCTGAGAGTCAAAAAATGGTCCTTAGACCAATAGCCTTGACCTGACTTGGGAGTTTTTTAGAAATTCAGATACTCAGGCTTCATCCCAGACCCTCTCATTAACAATCTGCATTGTTAAGGAGACTCCCAAGTGATTTTATGAATATTATATTTGAAAATAACTGAATAAGGACACCTAGGAATCAGTAACGGATTGACAATAGATAGGGTTGTTGGAGACTAAAAGCAGAACAAACCACTCTCCCTCTAGCTGCACTTTACTGAATTTCTGAAATAAACCTACTTTATACTCATTACATTTGTTTTTTTTTTAAGGTTTTATTTACTTATTTGACAGAGAGAGAGAGAGATCACAAGTAGGCAGAGAGGCAGGCAGAGAGAGAGGAGGAAGCAGGCTCTCCGCTGAGCAGAGAGCCCGATGCAGGGCTCGATCCCAGGACCCTGAGACCATGACCTGAGCCGAAAGCAGAGGCTTTAACCCACTGAGCCACCCAGGCGCCCCTCATTACATTTGTTTTTATTCCACAAATATTTATTAGGGACATATTCTGTCTGTGTTAGTCACTGTTCTGGGTTCTAAAGACACAGTGGTGAACAAAGTAGACAAAGTTCTTTATACTTGTGTGTTAATATTATAACGAGGTTCAAGCAAGCTAGAAGGAATTCTTATTTAAGAGCAAGTATTTAAAGAAGTGGGCTTCTCTATACATGTGAAATTTTCCCTGAAAAGCCTTTGCATATTCAGTTGTTGTACATTCAGTTACTGCTTATTTCTTGCTCAAATTCCGATTGCCTGGATTCAAATACTGACTCCTTGACTTCAGACAAAATACTTTACCTTTGTGTTCCGAAGATTTTTCATCTAAAAAATGGGGGAAATCATAATGTCTACATCAGGACATTATTGTGTCCTGTATTGTGATTAATGGGATTAGTGGGAGAGATTGTTATTGTTGGTGTTAGTGAAAGGTTATTAGTGGTATATTTTTTTCCCTGATATGAGTTTTGAGGAAGTAGCTCTAGTTTTGAAATATGTGGACAGTCTGTGGAGGAAAACAAACAAACAAACAAAAAAATACAACTACCAGTGGTTCTGAAGTATTTGCTTTAGTTAATCTATAGTAAATGCTAACTAAATTCTGATAAAGACCAGCTTCTACAATGTCTATCCTGGACTGAAAATCTGTACAAGAAGATTCCTTTCCTGCATTTTGCACAGTTGGAGAGAAAGTATGCATCCCCATCTAATTCACTTTGAGCTTTGCTCATGTCCCCAAACTCAGGTTTTAATCTCAACTTTCCTATTGGTCAAGGTGATTGGTTAATGAGCAGGAAGTCAATTTTTGCTTACTTTGGCTTCTTCTTATTCTTCTTCTTTTTTTTTTAGATTTTATTTATTTATTTTAAAGAGGAGAGAGAACAAGAGAGTGCAAGCAAGGGGAGGGGCAGAGGGAGAGAGAGAGAGAGAGAGGGAGAGAGAGAAGCAGGCTTCCCGATGAGCAGGGAGCCCGATGTGGGGCTGGATCCCAGGACCCTGGGATCATGACCTGAGCGGAAGGCAGATGCTTAAGGACTGAACCACCCAGGTGCCCCCAGAAATAGGATTTCTTTAAATTAATTCACGTTCCTTACTAATTCTGCACACATTTAAAATGTTTATCCCTGAATTGGCCTCTGTTTGAAATCAAGCACTTAAAAAATTATATAAACCAGGTGTGTAATATATACAATTGTGTATAAGTTCACAGTTGTCTGGACTTGGCCAAGCAGCCCCCATATCTCCTGCCCCACTCTGCCCTGGGCACTGTGCTACTCAAAGCACAGCACTTCCTATATTACCCCCATACCTATGTCTATACCAGCAGTCCTCAAAACCGTGGTCTGGAAATGAAACCCTGCAGGGAATCTGAGAGGTCAAAGCATTTTGGCATCACTAGGGAGTTCCTTTTTTCAACTCTCATTGTCTTATGAGTGGACAGTGAAGTTTTTAAGAAGCTATCTGACATGCGATTTCACAATAAATTGGAAACAGATATGTAAATCTACTATTAAGTCAGATGTTATAGAAACTTTTAAAGATGTAAAATAATGCCACTCTTTTTCACTGTTTTTTTTTTTTGGCCTGGAAAATAAAGTTTATGTAATAAAAATGATTTTACATTACTATTAATGAGATTGTTTTTAATTCGTTAATGAACGTTTTCATTTATAATACAGTAAATATCATCAAGTGAAAACCATGTAAATGGAAGTTTTGGGAGTTCTCAATAAATTTTGAGAGTGTAAATTGGTCCAAAAACTGTAATGTTTGAACACATTTTGTCTACACTCTTTTCTGAGCATGGTTAGGACAAGGGAGAAGGTGATGCTTGACATGTAGTCATTTCTCTTCCATCCTGTGTGACACTTCTTTCTCAAGGCTTTGCCTTTGTAGGATGGAAAGGAGGGAAAAATAGAGTGAGTCAAGGAAAATGTGAAATACTATGTGGATAAAAGTCTCCTGCCCCAATAATCAAGTTCCTATAGTGTGCACAAAATGACATGATGTTATTTTCTGATTGAGTAAAATAAATAGAATCATAAATAAAACTGAGTGTGATTGTGATTGATTATGTGAAGTACTGGAAGGAACCTCTTTGAATTTTGTTATGAGTTCAAATCCATCACATTTTACAGGTAAAGAAACAGTTTTGATTACAAGAACTTGCTCTGACTCATTGGTCTCTTAGTGACAAAATGAAGAATCAGAAGTCAAGTTCCTGGCCCCTAGTTTTATTATATTGCCATGTATTCTAAAAAATTGAATATTTATCCATATTTTCAATTAGAATAAGTTATTACCATAATTATATAGAAATATATGCATAATAGTACTTCTCTGAATAGAAGCCTAGCAAATGAACTAATAAATCTGAAAAGGAGCATTGAGAAAATATAAATATATGTTTGTTATTTATCAAAAGATTAGGTATAGAGGTTCAAATGCAATTTTCAAAACAGCATACAGAATTCTCCCTGTAATTCTGGCAAATTGTTTCAATAGCCTATAACACTCTTCATTCAGAGATTCTAGGGACTTGTAATTATATCTCAACTTTTAAAACCGTATCATTATCCATTTAGTTAATAGAGTACATTGATAAAAATCACAGTATCCCCTGGTGTGCACTAAAATTGTTAAGCAGAATAATTTATGCAAATTACTTATAGAGTTAATATATGTTAAATATGTTTAATTACATTGCAGAACTTAGTTCGCTGCAGCACACACAATTATTTTTAATTATAAAAACAGATATTTTAGAGATTTATGTTCAACCCATCACACTGCTGGTTAATACTGCTTTTCTTCCTTGCTCCCAGAAATAAATTAAAGAAAACAGATTAATAAGTTGTGCCAGAATCTTCTTGTTACTGAAAACCTTATATATATTTTAATTTTAGCATTCTCCAAAATATAAAAACTATCAAATGCTTTCCAGGCCTTATTTAAAATAAATGCTTATTACCAAAGGATGGTAAGGAAACTAACAGAAGAAATTGCTTAAGGACACAATGATATTTACCTCTGGGGAGATAAGGAAGATGACAGAAATTTTTGTTTTTATCGTAAGCTTTTCCATTACTTGATTTTTAATTATATATGTATTACTTTAATTAAAAATTAAGTGTAAGAAAATGCATATGTACATACACAATAATAGAAGACAATATTTACCTATAACCTTTCTGATACTAAACATTTCTACTTTGATTTATGTAGAAAGGATGGCTGAACAATGAATGTTCAAATGTTAAAGACAGATCAAACGATGTAAATAAACCTAAGAATTTCCAATTTTAGAATAAAAGGCCCTTTTCATTGGCATTATTTTCCCCATCATGCTATTAAATACTAGATTTGTAATATAAATACACATAGGAGCAACAAATTTACATCCTACATTTCAGTAACAAATGTGATTTTTCCATGACAAAGTTGAGTTTACAAGAGACCTATGTATCTACCTACTGTATATCAGCCCTCAATCCTAGAAGTTACAAATTTAGTACAATGCTTACAGAAAACAATGTTCTATATGATAGGAAAGTGCATTACCTAATGAAGTTCAAAAATATATACTTTTAGTGAACTAGTTTATTTAATCCTACTATTAAATAAACAATTCTGTTGAGCATAGAAGGCAATTCAGTTAGTTTNGGGGTCGTGGGGGGTAGGGAGGGAAAAATAATGAAACAAGATGGGATGGGGAAGGAGACAAACCATAAGAGACTCCTAATCTCACAAAACAAACTGAGGGTTACTGGGGGGTGGGAGGGTAGGGATAGGGTGGATGGGTTATGGACATTGGGGAGGGTTTGTGCTTTGGTGAATGCTGTGAAAGATGTAAGCCTGATGATTCACAGACCTGTACCCCTTGGGCAAATAATAAAAACAAAATTAAAAAAAATAAGATTAAAGAATGTTTATGTAGCATGTGTACTTAAGACAGAATGTACTGTAGCAATGGTAGGGTATAAGAAATCAAATACAGAATATTTTAATAATTTTTATGTTATAAAACTTAACTTTTTTTAGATAGGTTGCTATATTGAACACAAAGCTAGTACAGAGATCTTTCAAAATTAACCCACAGACACTGCAGCTATTAATTTTTATACAAAAAGAGTGCCAGACTACAGCAAACACAACTCCATTGTCTTTAGTTCTATGTTAAAATGCTTAAAGATTGCTTCAGTGATCAATGAAATTATGAGTTCTTACAAGGAAAAGATTGTAAAAATAATGAAAACTAGTGCATTATTTATTTGCTGTTTTTCACAAATAGGTATACTGTAAATTCTATTTATTCTACATTGCATTATTGAAGGTAGTTAATTTTTCTGACTGAAGAATTTCTGACCAAAAATATGATCTTTCAATGAAGACAATCCTGTTAATTCATTATGTGGAATTTCATGATCTCACCATTCTCTTTTGTCCTCTTTCATATATATAGCTTTATTGAATTTTATACATTAGCTTTCTAATGAAGTTTTCCTCATCCGAGTCTTTTTTTTTTTTTAAGATTTTTTATTTTATTTATGTCACAGAGGGAGAGAAATCACAAGGAGACAGAGAGGCAGGCAGAGAGAGAGGGGGAAGCAGGCTCCCCGCTGAGCAGGGAGCCCGATGCGGGCCTCGATCCCAGGACCCTGAGATCATGACCTGAGCTGGAGGCAGAGGCTTTAACCCACTGAGCCACCCAGGCGCCCTCCTCATCCCAGTCTTGAGCACAATAGTTGAGGCTTCTGACTATAGAGCATCTGGAAATGCATCACTATTTTTATTGGGTCAACGTGCTCCATATTGCTGTGTCGGTAGTTTTTACATGGACATATCTTTCTGAATTCTCTTCACACAATTATCTCTTTTTTTACAATTTATTTATTTACTTGAGAGAGGGAGAGAGAGTATACAAGTGGAGGGAGGGGAAGAGGGAGAGACAGAGGAGAGAATCTCAAACAAACCCCTCAAGGATCACAGAGCAAGCCCCTCCCCCGCCCATGCTGGAAGCTGAGCTCCATTCCACAGCCATAACATCATGACCTGAGCCGAAATCAAGAGTCCCATGCTCAAGGGTCTGAGCTACCCTCAGATTATCTTTCTTTACTTAATACAATTAAGCACTAAATACTAACCTCTGATTAATGGAAAAGTCATCAATGATCTCATGACCTCTTCGAGATTACCAGTTATTTTAATGTCAAGGTACTTACTTTTTTATCTTTGTATACATTCAATATCTACGTCAGTTTGTGCATAGTAGGTATTTTTAAAATTATTTAAAAACAATTTCCTCATTCCTACTGTTACACAATAATATAATAATGCTCTATTAGTAATAACCAATATATTTGCAGTACTTAAATGTGTCAAATTCTGCTTTAAACACTTTGCATGTTTATCAGCTGATTGAATCCTCACAAACCCACGGTGTAGATACTAATCTTATTAATCTATTTTACAGGAACTGAGTTAAGAGGCTAAATAATTTGCTCAGGGCCATGTAGGAAGTTAGAGCGAGGTTTGTGATAGGCATTGGACACTAGAATTCATTCTATATAACACTGCCGATTTTCATTAACTAGTGAATCCTCCTGAAGATACTTCTGGTAGACAGTTCCCCAGAGTTTAGTTTTATGATAGTTAAATCTAATCAAACACAAACACTCAAATGTGTACATCCCCTTAAAGCAGTGTTCTCAAAAGTGCCTTGTGTATAGTGCAGGGATACAGAAGATGGTTTACTGCAGGGTTCAAAGGAAAATGTAAAATTTCTATTTCTCTCTTTGTTAGCTCTCTTTTTTTCTTAATTTTGGGGTGTTTCCTGTATTTTTAAGATATAAAGCCTATTATACTATAGCAGCGTATTTATGTGATTTATAAATGAGTGATATACAAGTGTTGGTGGTGCTTGTGTATTTTTAAATCATTTTATGAGTATATGAGCTATGAAGTGGGGACATAATCATCTTAGAAAAACTACCCAGAACTTAGAGAAAAATAAGAATTATTAAGTTTATTTATAGCTTTACTGTGATGACGAAATGAATAAAATGTGTGTGAACTTTTAAAAAGCATACATTTCTACAGGACAGCTAATTACTCAAGTATTACTAACACTTTGAAATGGCATTTTGAGTACCTGGGACAAGCCCACCTGAAAGAAATTTTTGTGCAGGAAATCTCCTGGGCCTTTTTATGGTTAAGTCATCTGGTTGATCTTTGGAATGGCTGGTACAAAACAGACAATTCCTGGGAGACACATAATCTCTTAGAGGCACCATCTCTATCACTTTACTTCCTACTGTTGATAATTCTGAAATGCATTAATAGGTTTTTAGGAAACCACACTAACCTCTGGCCAGGTAGATCTAAGTTTGGTTTAAACCAACCAACCAATAAAATCTGAAAAGGAATAAAGTAGTTTTCTCTTTTCTTTAAAGATCCCCTCTTAAAAATGAAGAAGAGAAATCAAATGAATTAATAATTCGAAATGTGAATATATTCAGTTAATAGTAAAATTTTTCCCGGAAGTGTCCACATCATTTCCAGTGCCCACTTGAATGTATTCTTCAATTCCACTTTTGATTTTAGTTTAGTAATTTTCTGCTAATAATATTAACCTATATTTTAATATCTCAAATCTGCGTATTAGCTGAAGTAGGCATATCATAGAGTTGAACCCTATAACTTCTATATTTAGTGTTGAAATACATATGCATTTCCCAAAGAATGATCTATACAGTCCTGTGAGCTTTCTTTTTATTTTATTTTATTTATTTATTTGAAAGAGAGAGAGCAAAAGCAGTCAGAGTGGCAGGCAGAGGGAGAGGGAGAAGCAGACTCCCTGCTGAGCAGAGAGTTTGTCTGCCATTGGGCTCAATCCCAGAACCCTGGGACCCTGAGCTGAAGGCAGACACTTGACGGACTGAACCACCCAGGGATCCCTCCTATAAGCTTTCTGTTGTGAACAAAGCAGTCCATGATCAAGTGTGTCTCCAAAATATAACAGCTTACATTAGCATATTATTGATCTTGAGAAGTCGGAGTACTTTGAATATTTCCCAAATTTGTGTGACTGGGAAAGCATTTTGGATTTCTTTTGTTGGCTAACATCACGAGGTACTAAATTTTATAAAAAATGCTGGAAAATATGAAAATATAAATTTATCATTCAAAAGTTATTTTTTAAAAAGATTTTATTTATTTATTTGAGAGAGAGTGAAAGCAAAAGAGATTACGGAGGGAGAGGGAGAGGAAGAGGGAGAAGCAGACTCCTGGCTGAGCTGAGAGCCCAATGTGGGGCTCCATCCCAGGAGCCTGTTATTATGACCTGAGCCAAAGATAGACACTTAACCAACTGAGCCACCCAGGCATCCCTCATAAGTTCTTTAGTAATGCAAATCAGATGATTAGAAAAATGCCAAAGTAGAAATGAAATTTTACAGATTTTTATTTTGCCAAAAGAACTTTGCTCTTTTACCGAAAGAAAATTGACCACAATATAATTATATGATAATATATAATTCTAAAATGGCTGGACTATTTAACTATGAGAAATAATATATCCATAAGCCTTCCATAAGAAAATGTGTATCTATTTTGTGAATAAATTTTTTTTAAGATTTTTACTTTTATTTATTTATTTGAAAGAGAGAGCACATAAAGGGAGAGTAAGAGGGTGAAGTAGACATGGGTCTCCATCCCAGAACAACCTGAGCCAAAGGTAGACACTTAACCATCTGAGGCACCCAGGCACCCCTTGTGAACAGATTTTTTAAGCTGACCTAATCATGCTCCTATCAAGTAATGGTAAGATACCTGTTAAGATCAGAGAAAGGTACTACGGCCACATCCAAAACCATGACATCTAGTACACACACAAAGCACAAACCACACATCATTCCCCTGTCCTCCCTTCCCTCTTTCAGAATTGCTAGATATTCTCACGCACAGTAAAATATGTCATGAGGATGGAGCTAACAGAAGAGGCTGTAATGTCACACTAGCTATAGCCTCATATTCATCATCTTCATATATCCCTCCGAGCAGAATGACAGAGAAGGTATTTCAATCACCTTCCCAATACAAACTGGATACAAAACAATTGCTGAATGAAATGCAATCAATATTGTTGTAAATTCATACCTGAGAGTCAAAGAATATAAAGAAAATCTTCGACAGAATCTTAAGAGTAAGTAGAATCGAATATAGCTATTCTGTGCACATTTGTCAATACCATACACCTATCGACTTGGGTTGTAAAGGTTATAAAGAGATCAAGAGACAGTATCTGTGAAATATGGAGAATTCAACCCAAACTAGCTTTCGGGAATTCTACTCTAAGCTAGATTGACTGTCACATATACTCATATAAAAATGTACATACACATGTATTAGCACTTTAATAGTCAAAAAATGGATCACAGACCTGTACTCCTGGGCAAATAATAATAATAATAATAAATTTTTTAAAAATGGAGATATTCTAAGTGCCTATCAGCTTAAATGTCTATCAGTATTTATATACATATTGATATATATATACACAAATATACATCATAGATGATGTTCATAGACTTAAGGCTAGCAAAATGTTCAATTATTAATAAAGATGTTGCTTTATATATAATTTTGGGGGAGGAAATTTTATCTCTACCTTTAGGATTCTTCTAGCTGTTCTAAAGAATTAAGTTGACATGAGACAGATTAAAACGAGTAAAAAACAATAGCAGCAACATTTAATATGTACAGAAAGAGACCCAGTAATGAAATTGAGAACCCAAAAACTGAACAAGGCAGACAGTTTTTATACTTTTTAAAGAAAGAGGCCATTAAACTGTGAGGAATTGACAGGACAAAGAAAACTTATGTTCAGAAGTTTCAATTAGTAAGGAGTTCTAAACAGAATTTGGGCTGGGGTAGTAAATTAGTAGAAGTAATAGGTTTATTTATATAGCCTTAGCTCAGAATTCCTTATCTGTGGTGATGTCTCTTTAGTACCTTGTACAGGCAGGGTACTTTCGTCATAGGAGATTTATTTCCCATTTTCTGGAGACAAAGCAGAAGTTACAGTGTTTTTCTGGGACTGTTTTTTAAGTAACTTTAATTTAAAATAATCAATATTCTAAAGTGGCACATTTGTGGGCAGCTTACCCTTAGTTTTAAAACAACAAAAGCAAACTAAACAATGTTTAGAGGTATATATATAGGAAGATAAGAGGAATTATTATTACTAATTAAGAAGCTAATAACATGAGGAGATAAGAGCATGATGTAGTTTATTTTTTATTTTTTTTAAAAGATTTTATTTATTCATTTGACACAGAGAGAGAGATTACAAGTAGGCAGAGAGGCAGGCAGAGAGAGAGGAGAGAGGAGGAAGCAGGCTCCCTGCTGAGCAGAGAGCCCGATGTGGGCCTCGATCCCAGGACCCTGGGATCATGACCTGAGCCGAAGGCAGCGGCTTTAACCCACTGAGCCACCCAGGCGCCCATGATGTAGTTTAGAAACAGTACAGCAGCTTTCAGTTTTACTTCTAAGGTTCTATTTTTAAGCTGAATTGTAAGAACATGGAAGTTCACTTTATTATTCTTTATGTCTTTTTAATTATGTTTCAGATATTTAATAATAAATAAGTAAATTATTCATTTCATCCCTGAGAAAGTCTTGAAAGGTTTCTAATAGTTTATTTAATTTTAACAGTTATTGGTTGTGTTTTGAGCGGTAACTTTCCTACATAATATAGAAAAAAAATGACCAAAAAGGTGTTTTCTAATAAATGGTTAAAATTTCCTATTTTTAGGCATAAGCCTGATGATTTTCAGACCTGTACTCCTGGGCAAATAATAATAATAAAAATAAATTAAAAAAAAGAAAGGTCCATACTACAAGAAAAAAATTCCTTTTTTTTTAACATGAGTTTAGAAAAAAGGAACTTAGTACTTGATAAATGATATTTTGTCATAAGTTTGTCACTTACTTTAATTTTAAAGAGCTTGTTCTTATTTTGTGAGAGGGAAAAAAAGTCTTGATTTTTAAAGAGCATAAAGTTATTTGACTCTTTAATCTTATTTTCATTCTTTAAGAAGTTTTCTATTAATGATTTTAGGATGTCTCTTCTGGAAGTTTAAACTCATCCCCCATGTTCTCTAAATCCTCTCTTGGGAGGTTGAAGGGAGTGGTAAAATTTGTTGTATTGCTGAGGATAGAAGATGGTGGAATTAAAATAGTGGTTATTGTAATGATGCAAACAAAGTGTTCAATTTATAGTGATGACTTAGAAGTACTCTTAGGAAGTGGAGTAACCTGTACCCCTGGGGCAAATAGTAATAATAATAATAAAAAAAAGGAAATGGAGTAAGCAAGGTCTGGGATAATCAAATGGCAGGAAAGGAAAAGCACTAGATTTTGCCATTAAGTGATTCCTTCAGTGTCATTGGACTATTACCATAAGTTTTTTCACAGATACTGTTTTTGGTGTAAATTTTAGGGCTACCTCAACAAATTAGCCTGACCACAATTCTACCTCCAAAACCCTGATTTTATGGGAGAGTTTTTAAAGGGAGACTTTTAAAGGGAGAATTTTATTTTATTTTATTTTATTTTTAAAGATTTTATTTATTTATTTCACAGCGGGAGAGAGATCACAAGGAGGCAGAGAGGCAGGCAGAGAGAGAGAGGGGGAAGCAGGCTCCCTGTGGAGCAGAGAGCCCGATGCGGGCCTCGATCCCAGGACCCTGAGATCATGACCTGGGCCGAAAGCAGAGGCCTTAACCCACTGAGCCACCCAGGCGCCCAAAGGGAGAATTTTAAATATAAAGTTGTAATATAACTCAGCATATTGAAAATGATCATTTCAAAGATGATTTTATTGTTTTAGATTTAAGTAAATAAGCTGATACCTTGCCTCACATCCACACTTGGTGTTGCCTATCAAATTTGAGGGGATCGTACTCAACTATAAACTCTGTGGAATATAATTTAATCTTTCTTTCATGATACAAAATTCACCTAAAAATACTGCAGCATTTAACGATCAATATTATGGATATTGTATAAAAGAAGCAGATAAATGAGAGTTAATATAGCTTTCCCTCGATAAAATAGGTCATATTCTACTTTATAAATTTTGTACTTATCTTAAGTCATTTAGATAACACATTAAATATAAGTATCATAGTAACAAAATATAGTAATAAAAATAAGACGGTGTCATGATTGTATAACCAAAACCTAATAGATTGTGAGAAATGTTTACATCCAACACTTCAAAATACTTGAACAAGAAATACATTTAATTCCATATGATCTTGGAATTATAAATCCACACACACATAAAGCTATTACTACTTGTGATCCATATTTCATTACGTTAACCTTACATGTAAGACAATTGTCTGTTTTAAATGCAGGACCTCAACTACTCTATCTACAGAGGTGATGTAAAATTTCTACTTGAATAGCAATAAATCATGTTAATTCAGTCCTAGTCAAATGAAACTTGGTAGGAAGGATGGGAGAAGAATAAGAATGAGAATGGTTGAAACAGACTATTGAGTATAAGAATCTGCCCAGTTGCAGTGATGAAGTAATATTGGGTTAAGTACTTCCAGCTATGAAACAAGAACTAGAACAGCAGTAGTGTTTATATAATCATACTAATCTACAGATAGTAAAATCAGAAAAAATAATTTTGTATGTTTTGATTTTAGTGCAGTGTTTGCTTGCAAATTCAGTGAACACAATTCAAGTAATTTCAAAAATCAAGTGAAAATGGACTGCCTGCCAAAGGTTAATGAGATAAAACTGGATTGCATTGGAACTACAAACAGAACTCTCAGATTGATAAAATGAGAACCCAGCTTATATACTCCTCTTTCCACCACACTCTCTTCTCAAGTGAGGCTTAATGAAATTGGGTTTACCTATCAATATCTTAAAAATTAGCATAGGTACTTAATATTGACTGAAAACTCAATCTCTCTAGTAAGATGCATTTTTTTTAAGAGAGTTGCTAACCCATTTATGCATTTTCAACCTTCACTGTCAAAGTACCATCTGGGAAGTGAACATGTCTATTATTTTGTGTGTCCATTCACATTTTCCTATGTCCTCAAATTTTCATTCCCCCAAAATCTTAATAAATTAATAAACAAAGGGAAAATATGAGACAATTCTCCTTCTGCAAATGCCAAACAAAATTTTAAGAATCCTGGGGCACCTGGGTGGCTCAGTGGGTTAAAGCCTCTGCCTTCGGCTCAGGTCATGATCTCAGGGTCCTGGGATCGAGGCCCGCATCGGGCTCTCTGCTCAGCGGAGAGCCTGCTTCCTCCTCTCTCTCTGCCTGCCTCTCTGCCTACTTGTGATCTCTCTCTCTCTGTCAAATAAATAAATAAAAAATCTTTAAAAAATTTTTTTAAAGAATCCTCTACTTGACAAATAAGTTAGGATTCAAACATCTGGAAGATGCTAACCACTGATTTCCAAGCATCATTTCTTGGATTAATAATGACTTTGGACCCAAGCCTTTGCACATCTGAAAGCTAAGGATGCTGGCCATGATTAAATCCAACATGGGTATTTAGCACCCTGTAATCATTCATGGCTTCCACACAATATCCTTTCTTGGGGATGAATAAGAGGTTCTCTTTGAACAAATCCATTCCATTTTCTTTAAAGAAGTTTTGTGTATGACTCTTAATCTCCATCTAAGTGTAATTGGGCACTGAGAGAAACAGATTGATTATTGTCAACCATATGATAGACACGGCAGTGAGCCAGGATAAAACATGATTCATTGATTTTAATCATGTTCAAATGAGCCATCCCAGAGAATAGCATGTAAAATAAATATAATGTAAAATAAAGGCAATATTTTTGATAACAAAAATTGTTTAGACTGACTACTTCCAAGATAATTGACTCGGTTCTGAATGTTCCTTCTTAGTTCCTTTGACTGCATTTGAAAGGAAATTCCTTGCTGATTAATTGCTGAAACATTTTCAAACTATAAGACTTTCAAGGTTCATCTCCCTTATGATAAAATACAGAGGTGGAGGGGACTCTATTCTGACCACCTAATGTAATAGATCTACTTACTAACTCATAAATTGTTTAATCTGTATTGGCCCATAGCTTGTTAACTTATACTACCCCACAAGCTAGTTACACCATATATCTGCTTTAAAAAGCATCATTAATATTTCTTTTTTAGTTTTTTTAAAGACAAAGCGTCTGAATGCTGAATTGCTTTGCAGCAACTTGATCTTGAAAATGTTCTAGTCTTAGCAGGGTAAACTTCTAGTGAGATACAAATCCCATCCTATAGATTTTCTTTTTTCTCCAAGTCTTCATCGTATTAAAGATATGCAGACTTGTTCTCTACCAGGGAAACAACCATGCTAAATAGTATCCCTTCCATGAGAGAAGAGACTAGACTAGACTAGGCTAGACTTCATTAAAATTGAAAAAATCTGCTCTGCAAAGGATACTGTGAAAAGAATAAAAAGCTACAAACTGGATGAAAATATTTGTAAAAGACCCATCTGATAAAAGACTATCTTAGTTCAGATTAAAAGAATAACACAGATTAGGAGACTTAAATAACACAAAATTATTTCTCCAAGTTCTGGAGGCTAGGAAATCTAAGATCAAGATACAGATAGTTTTGGTGTGTGGTAAGGACCCTTTTCTAGATTTCAGACTGCCAACTTCTTGTTGTATCCTCACATGGCAGAAAGAGAACAAGAGAGCCAGGGACAGAAATAGCATTTAGAAGGGCTACATTCTCATGACCTAATCACCTCCCAAAGGCTCCACTTTCCAATGCCATCGCTTTAGAGGTTAAGATTTCAACATATGAATTTGGAGGGACACAAAGATTCCAGTCGATTGCAGACTCTTATTCAAAACAGGCAAAGAACCCTTGAAACTCAACAGTAAGAAAGTGAATGACCCTACTAAAAAGGGGGGAAAGATCCTTAATGACATTTCACCAAAGAAGATATACAGATGGCAAATAAGCATATGAAAGGATGCTGTACATCATATGTCCCCTGGGAAATGCAAATTTAAACAATGACTTACCACTACAAGCTTATTAGATTGGCCAAAATCCAGAATACTGATAATACCAAATGCTAATGAGGATGTAGAGCAACAGGAATTCTCATTCATTGCTGGTGGGAATATAAAATGGTATATCCACTTTGGAAGACAGTTTGGCAGTTTCTTATAAAACTAAACATGCTCTTACCATACTATCACCCAGCAATCATGTCCCTTGGTATCTACTGAAAGGAGTTGACATCTTTTTTTTTTTTTTTTTTTTTTAACAGAGAGAGAAAGAGGTTACAAGTAGGCAGAGAGGCAGACAGAGAGAGAGGGAGAAGCAAGCTCTCCACTGAGCAGAGAGCCCAATGCAGGGCTCAATCCCAGGACCCTGAGATCATGACCTGAGCTGAAGGCAGAGGCTTTAACCCACTGAGCCACCCAGGTGCCCCATGGAGTTGAAATCTTATGTGCACATAAAATCCATACATGGATGCTTATAGCAGCTTTATTCATAATTTCCTGAAATTGGAAGTAACTGAGCTGCCCTTCAGGAGGTGAATGGATAAATAAACTGTGGTACGCCCAGACAATGGAATAGTATAGTGCTAAAAATAAATGAGCTATCAACCCATGAAAAGACACAGAGGAACTTTGAGCATTTATTCCTCAGTGAAAGAAACCAGTCTGAAAAAAAACTATATACTGTATGATGATGCAACTGTATGACATTTGGAAAAGACAAAATTATGTAGACAATAAAAATATCAGTGGTTTCCAGGATCTGAAGGGAGGAAAAGATGGATGAGCTAAGACGTATGGATAGAGCAATGAAACTTCTCTGAATGTTATTATAATGATGGGTATATATCACTATACATTTGTTCAAACTCATTAAATATACAACCAAGAGTCAGTCCTAATGTAAACCATAGATTCTGAGTGATAATGATGTGTCAATGTAGTTTCATCAGTTGTAATGAATGTACCGCTCTGGTGGTCTCTGGCCAGAGATGTTGATAATGGTGGAGGCTATGCATGTGTTGTGGTAGGGAGCATATGGGAAAATTTCTCTATCTTCTACTCAATTTTTCTGTGAACCTGAAACTTCTCTAAAAATAATGTCTGTTTAAATTTTTTAAAAAATCCCCTCAAAGAGCAAATAATTGTTTTTATTAACTATGTTCCAATTTTAGTATATGTGCTGCCAAAGCGAGCACTTAACTATGTTAAAAAGATACTAAAAACGAATGATTTGAATATTTTCCCAAAGAATATATTCAAATGGACAATAAGCACAAAAAGTTCTCACATCATTAGCCATTATAGAAATGCAAATCAAAACAACAATGAGATACCACTACAGGCTCACTAAAATATGGTTATAATGAAAAAGACAAATACCAAGTATTCTTGAGGATATGAAAAAATTGGAATCCTCATACATTGTTGACAGGAATATAAATGGGGCATCCATTTTGGAAAAAAAGTTTGACAGTTTCTCTAAATGATAAATATAGACTGGCCATATGACCCAGCCATTTCAGTCCTAGGTATGTACATACTCATGAGAATTAAACACATATGTCCATAAAACCTCATACATAAATGTTCATAGCATGACTGCATTTCTTCCTGTGAGCTCTAGGGGAACATGCATTTCCTTGTCTTTTCCAGTTTCTAGAGGCTGTTCGTATTCCAGATGTTCACTTCCATCTCCAAAGCCTGCAGCAAGGGGGTATAGCTCAGTGGTAGAGCATTTGACTGCAAAGCCTGCAGCAACAATGACCAGTAGAGTCTTTGTCAGATTATATCACTCAGATTCTTACCCTCCTGCCTCTTTTTCTCACTTACAAGAACTCTTATGATTACACTGGGCTCACCTGATTGATTCAGGATAATCTCTACCATCTCAAGGTCAGCCAATTAGCAACTTAATTCCATCTACAACCTTAATTGTAATTCCCTTTGCCAGGTAACATAATATATTCACAGATTCTGGGAATTACATGTCCATCTTCAGGGGAAGTTTTTCTGCCTACCATAGATGACTCTTTTTTTTTATTTATTTGTTCTTATTTCTCAACGATTATTTTATTTTATTTTATTTTATTTTTTAAATCTTTGTGACTTTGGTTTTTTTTTGGTTTTTTTTTTATTTGACACAGAGAGAGAGATTACAAGTAGGCAAAGAGGCAGGCAGAGAGACAGGGAGAGGAGGAAGCAGGCTCCCTGCTGAGCAGAGAGCCCGATGCGGGCCTCGATCCCAGGACGCTGAGATCATGACCTGAGCCGAAAGCAGAGGCTTTAACCCACTGAGCCACTCAGGCGCCCTTCTCAACGATTATTTTAAAATTAAGCCTAAATTCAACAGATATTGATAAATGAAAACATCTTATTTAAAATAATTTTTTTAGTAGATTTTTTTTAGAGCAGTTTAGGTTCATAGCAAAATTGAGTGGAAAGTACACAGTTTTCCCATATATCCCTTACCACAATATATTTACACTTTTTCATGTATTCAATCATATACTAATCTTCCAATTAATGACTCATTCTGATAACACTAAAAATATTTAGGGGCATGAAGACAAATCTACAATGCATCAGAGAAGCATATGTATGCATGTATGAGTTTGTGCATATTCCTATTTAGTAATTTATTTATTCAGAAATAACTGATGGAAACATAGACCACAATGTTAACTGGGATGATTTATCCTTGGACACTGGTATTAGAGCTGGAAAATATGTGTACGTGACTGCGTGAATGTGTGGGTATGTGTTCACACATTTGTGTGAATATATACATGTGTATATTTATGCTTTTTCACATTTGTGTTTGCATTTCACTCTTATTATTAGAAAAAATAAGATTTTTAAAATGAAGAATTAATGTACCACATATGATATGCAAATGAAAGAGACAAGCTATTTTTTTATTTTTTGATGACATATGCTAATGGTACATTTTTAATACAAGGATAACAAGTTATATCCCCCATGATATACGTGATCAAGGGCATATTATTAAGAAGGATTCGGAGGCATATCCTTGCTCAGAGTGAAAGATTTTGACTGAGAAGTAATGTATGCCATGCATGGGGCAGTACTTAGCAATTGTAGTATGTATTCATTATCCTTATTTTAAGTCATTAGAGTTCTATTTTATAACCCCAAACACTATCATCTGACATTCATTTTACCTAAATTAAATGGTACTCTTTCAAACTAGGTAACAACATTCAAGTTAAGAAAGTGGGTTATAGGCATATGTGATGGGTGATTTTAGATAATTTACAGTTAGAAGCTCACATCTTTTTTTTTGAAGATTTTACTTATTTTATTTTAGATAAAGAGTGTTTAGAGAGGGGAGAGGCAGAGGGAGAGGGACATAATCTCAAGCAGACTCTGCTGCTCATGGAGCCCGACACAAGGTTGGATCTCACAACACAGGGATCATAACCAGAGCCGAAACCAAGAGTCAGACGCTTAACCAACTGAGACACCTAGGCAGCCCAGAAGCTCAAATCTTAACATTGCCTCATAAAAAGTGAAAAAAAAAAAACATGCCTAGAAGAAAAACGAAGGGTACTCATGAAAAGCAGCATTGGTCTGGACTAGCCCCAGTGAAAGGGAGTGGACCCTGAAGATAAGAAGGAACAAGGAAGCGGAGCAGAAATCAACTGGGCGATAGTGGTGTGTATGTGGCTCTTGAGAATAAGAATTGTAAGAGGCTGGTAGAGTGGATATGTGTTATAGTGAAGATCGAGAGAATTATCTTTTCCCCATAGCCTAGGAATTGGCCACAGGGCAATTATAAGTATTTAAACATTTGCTTTATCTTAATGACATCACAATTGTGCAGCACATGAGATTATAACCAGTACAAGATTTCAAACAAATTGATAATCAAATAAGACAGATGGACAGATTCAAGATCAGTCAGAGTTGAGCAATTGCTATAAGGCCTATGCAGGAACACACATTCTACGGAGTTACAGTACCTCTCATTTTCAGATCCACATCTGTGCCTCGTTTTCTATTAACTTCAGTGAATATAACCCAAGCATAGGAAAGCAGGATGCTCCCATCCTCCTCCTCACCAGTCAGTCTACAGACGGGGGAAAAGACGCTCTCAGATAATTTCTCTAACTCTCATATTATGACACTGAGCTTACAATGGAAAAGGATAATGGAATTTGTTTTTAAACCTACCTACTCAGGTGTATTTTATTCTTCTGGAATTCTAATATCACTTGCATCTTAGAATAATACCAAATCTTATAAAACTACAGCATACGTAGTCTATGGCATATTAGTTAAATAATTCTATCATACATTTTTATATTTTTCCAGTCTTTATTTTGTTTTCCAGGTATTTTATACACTGTTTTACTATTCTTGGACATTCTGAATCAGACAATTGATTGATTCATTAATGCATTTAAAACACAAATTTAGTCCTCATGATGAACCAGGTATTGTGTGAAATCCTGGGGAGAACAAGGTCAATAAACATATTTTGCATTCAAGAAGCACAAGTTCTTGTTTTTGATGACATTAACTAAGAGCTAGGGAATGGATTTTTGTTTCTAATTTGTCTTTTCATGATTTTGTTTGTGAACTTCTACTAATTTTTGCATTGAAACATTTATTTCAACATTTTGATCTTAGGATAATACTATTTTGTTCTTTAAAATGCTATCATTGATCCTAAGTTTTAATATTGTTATTTTGTATGATTCCTTAAATTTAATATAGTTTCCAATAATACATTATATATTAATTAATTGAATTTAAATTTAAAAATGGGAAAAAATGGGGCATCTGCGTGGACCAGTTGGTTAAGCGTCTGCCTTCAGCTCAGGTCATGATCCAGGTGTCCTGGAATTAAGCCCCATGTCAGGCAGGAAGTCTGCTTCTCCCTGTCCCTTCCCCCTACTCATGCTCTGTCTGTCTGTCTATCAAGTAAATAAAATATTTTTTAAAAATGGAAAAAATTAAAAAATAAATAAATTTAATATAGTTTTACGTTGTCAGACATAAAAGATATTTAAAGTTTACTCAAAATTAGCAAAATATATTTTCATATGTAAATTGATGTCAGAAATGTATTATGAGTTATAATTGATAATAATATTTGTGATGAGTTTCCTTATGCAAAAAATAGTTATTGAATGCTTATGAGTCAGAAGCTCTCATAGGTGATTAAAATTCATTAGTGTACAAATAGATTAGTCTTTTTTCTTTAGCCTTTGCAAAGCTTCCTTTTGAAGAGAGGTTGGGAAAGGAAAATAAGGCTCAGAAACAGAAAATTAAATAACGGAAGTATAGTAAGTATGACGTGAGATTTACCGGGTGTAACACTAGCAACCTAACATAAATATCTAACATAAATATGGACAACACAGAAGACATGGCACCAGGGATTTTTTCATGCGTTTCTGACTTTTGTTTGCTTTTTCTTAAAATGTGGTATTTACAAAAGGTGTGGGGTAGAGGTATTTAAGTGGAAAGATGCTTAATTTTAAAACAGTCATACCGTATATATCTTTGTGCCTTTTGAGGAATTGCACTTTTGTCATTTTTTCATTTAACAAAAATGTAGTTAATCTCTAGCAGGAAATGCAGTAGTAGGTAAATGCATAGTAGAGGAAAACACCTGGGATACCTTAATGCAATTTACAACACAAAGGATTGCTTAAATTACCTTGATTTAGTCTATGAATGTCCTGTATTCACTAGATAATTATACAGGTGTATGTTGGAATTTATCACATAAAAATACTGCAGTGAATAGAAAATTAAGAATAAACAAAATAATACTTTAGATAAGCATGTGTCTTTATTTGGAGACAAAATTTGTCTCTTTTTATGTATTATTCAAATATTTTGTCTTGAAACACCTATGTTATGGTTTTCTAGCCTATAAATTAATGCTTATATGTATTTTTCTATTGCTTCAAGGATTTAATAGTAATCATCCTTATTACTATGTTGAAGCCTTTGTCATGTTTGAATGCATGCATGTTTTTATTTTAAATGTATAGGAATAGGGACAAAAAAAAGGCCAGTGGCAAAACTGAAGTTTTTATATGTTTGTGTGTTCATTTGCAAATATTGTAAATTTCTTATGTATTCTGCTTGATTAAAAACGATGACTATATTCTTGAATAAACAAAGTAAATAAGTAAAGAGGACCTGTCACCTATAAGTGACAGAAAACAACTTCAAGGGCACACTCATGATGTGAACAGAAGTCAATATGATCTGATGGTCTCCCAATGAAATGCATGTGAAGTCCATACTAATTAACTTGTAAATCAGACTAATACTTGAGTGTATTTGGGCCAGAAAGACTACCTACTGTCAAGCAATCAAGTTGTACCCCCTTTAATTGCAATTTATTCCAACAACCACAATTTATTGATCCTAGCATACACTTATGCCACAGCAGTATCATTATTTGACTTTATTTTAACAGCTTCAAAAGGTTAGAAAGTTAGAAACCACTGTGAAAGAAACCATTAAAAAGTTGAGTTGCTGACATTGCTTTACACTCTATGTCAAGCAATGTTCACTATATATGTGAAATTATTAAAAGGAGAAATAAAAAGGAACTTATATTCATTGGCACTTAATATGAACTAGTGCTTTCTTGTACTGAATATTACTTAATAATCACAAAACACACAGACAAAAACAAGGAGGATCAATACCGTGATTTGCATTTTACAGATAAGCCGCAGCTTGGAGATCTTAAGTACATTTGGCAGAACTATATTAAGATGTTAAAACCATCCTTCTGACTCCAAAGCACATGTTTAATTTCTTGCATGATTTCTGGCACAATTTTTGTACACTGCTTTATGATATTGTGGTCAACTTGCAGTCTAAGTGATATTGAGAAGGTGCAGAGACAGCTTATCCACATGAGTTTTTTATCCTGTATGGTCTTTAAAACACGAAACATCAATATCTGATCACTAGTGTGTTAGCTGTTATAAGTCAATACATATTATTTATTTATTTATACATTAGAGTTGTGAAATTTCACTTTGGAATTTTCAGTTAATTAGATAATGTACTGAGCATGCCTGGTAAAATAAATTTTGTAGCATCAAATAATCTTTAGGAATTATTCAGTAGATATAAAGAGTGGTTTAAAGTTTGGCATTTCTTCCCCTCTCCACCCCAAAATTGAAAAGGTCACCTGAATTAATTTTTAACAATTAAAAATTATATATATTTAAGGTATACAGCTTGATTATTTGATATATGTGTACACTGTGAAATATTCACCACAATCGAGCTGGTTACACAGCTGTCACCTCATATAGTCAGCAAGTGTGTGAGCGCATGCACACGCACATGTGTGTGTGTGTGTGTGTGTTTGTTGAGAATGCATAAGACCTACCCTTTCAGCTAATTTCAAGTTTATAAAACTGTATTGTTATCTATAGTCACGTTGTTGTATATTAGATCTCCAAAAGTTATTTAGATTGCATAATTAAAACTATGTATCTCTGGACCAGCATCTCCCATATTCCACTCCCTGATAACCACCATCTATTCTCTGTCTCTATGTATTTAACATTTTTGATTCCATGCAGTACTTGTCTTTCTGCATCTAGCTTATTTCACTGAGCTACCATCTTCAGATTCATCCATGTAGCCACAAATGGCAAGATTTTTTTCTTTTTTTAAAGCTGACTAATATTCCTGTGTGTGTGCACATCCACACGTATGTGCATACACACAACACATTTTCTTTATCTATTCATCAGTAAACAGACATTTGGCAACGTAAATTGGCACAGCAGTTATAGAAAACATTGTGGAAGTTCCTCAAAAAACAAACTACTTTGTGATCCAGCAATCCAACTTCTGGATGTATACCCAAAGTATTTGAAATCAGTATCTTGAAGAGTTATCTGCATTATTGACAAGGAAAAATATGGAAAAAACCTAAATGTTCCTCAATGGATGAATGGATAAAGTGTGTAATTTTTTTTTATTCTTTGCCCAAGGGGTACAGGTCTGTGAATCATCAGGCTTTCATCTTTCACAGCATTCACCAAAGTACACACCCTCCCCAATGTCCATAACCCATCCACCCTATCCCTACCCTCCCACCCCCCAGTAACCCTCAGTTTGTTTTGTGAGGTTAGGAGTCTCTTATGGTTTGTCTCCTTCCCCATCCCATCTTGTTTCATTATTTTTATACATGCATTCTGAGTAGGTCTGAGTTGACTGATTAGCTATCATAATACTTGCACTCTCTGTAAATCCTTGACTAGATTTAAGCCAGACTTACTCTAGTCTACAGAAAGGGACTGAAAGGTGGATGTTCTAAATTTCTTCTTTGTATCATCCAGAGTATCTCTGCTTTTAATGCTTCCATTTTAGTCACTTTCATAAAAATTTATTCACAGAATAAATAAACCAATAAACTACAAAATGTTAATGAAATTAGAAATCATGGATCTAGTCCAATGTCCTCATTTTTGCAGGTGAAGAAATGGAGAATCAAAGAAGTAAAGGACCTGTCTCAAAATCACACTACTAGTAAGTAATGTCTTGTAGATCTAGAATCAGATATCAGACTGTTTGACCTGCATTACTAACCATTGCAGAATGATTTTTCATTTTAGACACAATGTTGAAAATTCTGAGTAAAATTGTTTCTATCCTTGTTTAGACCACATTTGGTCAGTGGCATTAGTTGCATGCCACCTGTGTCAACTCTGCTACACACTTCAGAAGATACTTAAAAAGTAAGGTACTGATGTTCTTTTTAGGAAGAGAAAGTGTGGCTCATGAGATGGTATAACAAAAGAAAAAAAACCCTGGAGTTCATCCTAAGACTTTCCATGTCCAAGGCGTTTAAAATAAGTCTTTCAATTTAATCTTCACAAATAAATTGTAACAGAGATCCTCTTATCCCTATTTTAGAAATAAACTAAGGCTCTAATGTGGTTGATAGTTTGCTCAAGTACATAGAGCTGTTTAATGTCAGAGCTAATTTCAAATCTAAATCTCTCTGACTTTAAAGATGCCCACACTTGTACTATACAACTCTGTATTTAAACAGAAAACAAAGACACTGATCAATACAAATAGTACTTAATTCCAAGCTAGTATGATATAACCAGATGTATAATATACTGCATTGTTCTAGGTGCTAACAGAAAATTAAATAGTGAAAGATCAGCTTGGGGACACTGTAAAAAGATTGACTCCCACCTAGCAATGCTTTGGAAGCTTTCTGCTATAAAGACATTATATATAATGATATCTATGAATGAGTGGAAAAATATTGGCAACAAACTACTGGTAGAGATTGATAACTTGTCAAGTTACAGTGGAATGTGGGTTTCAAAGAGGGAATGTTTACTTTAGCTGTTGGGATATGAAAGAATTGTTGACCAAAGCGCATGACATTTTAAGCTGGATGGGATATAGATATGTGGAGTTGGGTAAAATCATTTCCATTTCTAAAGTCATAGAAAATAAGGAAGAGTGAGACATTATTTCAAAAAGTAGGACTGAAATTCATTGGTGGAAGTCTTTGAAGCCTGGTTTTAAAAAATTTATTTTACTGTATAAGCCATAAGTAGTCATTGAAGGTATTGGACTTTTGTTATTATTTTTGTTTGTATAATCAGAGCTGTATCTTGGGGGGAAAATGTGATAGCCTTATGATGGATGGACTACATGGATGAAAAATTAGAAGTGAGCAGACCAAATAGTGGGTGTGAAAATATGAGGGTAAACCTCCCTACTTAATGTTTAACTCTTAAAGATAAATAATACATCTCCCCTCCTGGGAGCTATAATCACTTAGATTTCTATAGTAACTTTGAAGGGGAAGTGTTACTGATCTCATGTATCATATCTTCAGGCAATTTTCCCTCAAAGAAACAAACAAAATTCTACAGATCCAATATCCATTTTCTTCCCAATTGACCCTTTTCTTGATATTTCTTAAATGAATAAACAGGTCCCTTTTCAATCTACATATCTACCTTGAAAATTCCCATCATGTAAGGGAGAATATAAACGTCATGAGAGGTTTTTTTTTTTTAACTGTTATCACTGTCATCATCATCATCATCATCATCATCATCATCATCATCCTGGAATCCCAACTCTTCCTAGAGGGGTCTTTCTCAGTAAAAACTTTCCTTGTGCTTTGAGGATCCCTGTTTACCTAAAATTTGCACTTCAGATGAAGGAAGGGAAAAAGTAAGGGATACGTGTTTACCTCCTAAGTGGCATTAACAAAATGTTATCCTAAAGCATTTTTCTGCAATAACAAAGGCGCAACAACAACGAAAAAAACTTTTATGCAAATTTTGAATCATTTGGTTTCTTAAAGGTCAACTGCTTGGTTTTAACACCCAAACTGGGAGGAAAGAGCCCTGAAAGCTCTCTGCCCTTGCACTAGATAAACAACACAGGACAACTCCTGCTCTTAATGAGGATTCCACTTTAAACCCACAGCACTCACCTAATTTTAGAACATTTCTTCTTCCAGGAATCATATGCATCCATTAATGAAACTGAACAATACCATCCCAATAGCCTGCTGCTTCCTAACTATGATCTCTCAAGTAATGGCAATTGCCCTCTGAACAATTTGTTTGCTTTTTGCTCAGTTGATTTCACACCCATGAAACTTTTTTCAGGTTTTTTTTTTTTCTTTCTTGCATTACATTTTTGACCCTGGGTCCTCTTTAAGAATGTGCTTCTTTGAATTTATATTAATTTGCCTTATAAGCAATATTTCTGCTAAATGTATCCCCTTTATATTATATCTCTCTTCTGCTTTCTTAGAGAGAAAAAATAAATTTTTATCCTTTCCAAACATGGTCTATCCCTCTCAAAGGCAATGCCTTTGCCATTAAAGATATTTTACCAAATTGATGCATATTAACATTTCTGAACTTCTAAGAAAACAGCACTTTGATGTAGGGGCTATTTAAGTAAATTCTACATATATATATAAGGTTTGACATTTTGTTTGGCTAGGTATTTGTAATGAAAAGGTGAGTTAAAGGAGTTTTGTTTGAAAAAGGAATGTAGTACTCCACCTTTATCTAGAGACATATGAAAATCAGAATAGGCCAGCCTTGTGAGGGTTCTTCTGAGCATGGAATATCCATAGCACTGTGTCTGACACACAGGAAAATTATTTGTTGAGTGAATACATGCATTATTGGCTTATAACTGGCAGTTCGTTTCTATGTCTGTTGGTGAAAGCAGTCTAGCAGACCAGTTAAAGATTGCATTGGTATGGATAGAAATCTAGAATTAGAATTCAGGCAGCTGTCTCAAGAATCAATTCTTTGCTTGTTTGAATGCCATTCATTAGCTTAAAAAGTGAGTTTGTGCAGAGACTCAACTGTAACACTTACCCTACGTGACCCCTAGTACCCAATCCTGCTGAGAACTGGCAAGAAACATGGTGTTCTCCGCATTGCTTCCTGGTTATAACTATGTTAATGCTAGCAAGACCCAGTGGCATTCATTTACAGTTTTCTACTTATACATTCCAGTTGGTCTTTAGGCTAAAAAAATAAATAAATAAATAGAGCGAGCTTCATGTGATAGAGATGAAACTTACTTCATGACTTTTATTATCTGATGTAGATAACTGAGGGGAAACATTTGCTTTGTTCCCAAGAAGATAAATTAATAAATTCTATAGTACTATGAAAATTTTAAAGAAAAAAAAGGCTTGTTGGAACCATGTTTCAACATAAAAATATCATTATATTATGGAAGGTTGTTTGGCACAGATATAAACACTATAGATTCTGGGGAAACTTAATATGTGTAAAATAATGGATTTCACCATTTATTATTTGTATCACCTTGGAGAAGTTTTCAGATGTTTCTGTGCCTCATTTTCTTCCACTGTAAAAACATGTACTACATAGAGTTATTCTAAGTATTAAATAAGATAATGCATGCAAAGTTTCTAACACATAAGTAAAGTAAGCTTTTGTTCTGAGTATTATTAAAGTTTGCTGACTTAGTATTATACTAGTTACCTCTGAAATTTTTAGTTTCTTGAACTTCCCAAATTATAATGGAAAAGAAATAAATCATGAGTCCATATATGAAGACTATTTTTATATTTAAGTTTGCAAGAGCACAAATTCTGTATGTTAAAATGTTATTAATTTGCTTAGTACATATTCAGTTAAACTCTGCCTTATATTTTCCACATAAATTTCCTACTAAAATGCAGAGTAAGTTGATAGATATGATTCTTTGGCACCAAGTCTAAATCCACTTGGAATGTGACATTAAGAAATGTAAGTATGCTGCTTTGGTAGTTTATCTGTATCTATAAATGTATAAATCTATATATCTATTTCTATTTCTACCCTAACTTTTTCAAGATCTTTTCATTAAATTTTATTTGGAATTTATAACAAAATATATACACATATAATGTGATATTGAGGAGGAAATTATGTTTTACAAATTGACACTTATTAAATTGACTTAAATAATTTTAATATAATATTTACCCCCTACACACACACACACACACACACACACACACACTTAATAAACCAAATATGGACAGCTAAGTTTTGAAACTATAAAATTGAAAAAAAAATCTCTTTTGTTAAAAGGAGTTATATATTCTAGCAAATTTCACTATTTGCCTATTTTTGCCAATGTTACACTTGGAAGCCAATTCACCTAGACTGCTTTATCAAATGGCTCCCTAACTCTTGAATATGGATCCTCTCTACCCAAAACCACCCAAGCAGTTTGTTATTTCTTCATTGCAAATCTGGAAACATCTCATCTCTGTATCTATACAGGATGGCCTCCATAGATGGAAATTCCAAAGCACCAATTGTTCTTTTCAGTCCTGTTCTAATAACTACTTCCTTGATTTCATCGTTGGGACTCATCAGCCCTCCCATGATGCTTAGTGTCTTATTTCAGATACTGCTCTTATCAACAACTGCCCTATAGTTATTTTGGCCAGCTGCTAATGAAAATAAAGCTCTCTTTTATTGTTTGTTTAAAAGTTTGTTTTATTGTTTATTTTATTGTTTCCTTGATTGTGATTTTATTTAATCTTTCATCACCTAGAATACATATAAAGATTGCCAGGATCTAATTTTCTTAACTGTTGGCGCACTCATGCCTACTGACCCCAGTTCTTATATTAAGTTCTTGCTTGTGACTGAATTCTGGCCTGGGGAACATAGGCTAAGCTATGTGTTCCACTTCCTGGCCCGTGCAAACTTCCAGTGCTTGATTCTCCATGTTTTTTTCCCCTCCGCTGATGACTTTGGGAGTCATATAAAATCAGCGCTCTCCCAAAAACACTTTTGCTTTTTGTTCCTTTTTCTGACCACTTACTAATCTTCCATCCACACTCTGGGATTCAGTCTTGACTTTCACTTATGTTTAGCTTAATGTTGGCTAGAATTCTACTATATCCAAGTGACCATCACCAAAACTCAATTTAGTTGCGGACACACACAAAAAGAGTGGATAATGCCCCACTAGGCTTATGCTGAGGGTTACATTTGTTTATTTGAGCTTAACTGTTTATATTTCCATGGAGTTTTTATAGATATTTTTGAGAAAGTTAGTTTGTTAGGAAGAGGGATCTACATAATAATAAGCTCAAAAATTTTAAGTGACATTTGGAACCAAATTGAGGCACATGAAGTGAGGCTGTTGGAAAGCGAAGGTACACTGAAACAAAAGTATTTGTGTGAGCAGCTGAAAGAAGTTACAGGTTCCTGGAAAAAAGAGAATAATACTAGATAAGTTTTGTTAAAAAAAAAGTTTGAAAGCATTTTCTTCACAGGATGAAGGAGAGTTACCTTTTAAAATTGGTTTAATGTATAGATATATTAGCCTATTATAACCTCTTTTCATAGTCTTTGTTAACTCGATTGATGATTAACTTTTAGATTTTCTCCAATCTTTAGTTTACACTTATTTTTATGTATGCTATTTAGCTTTAGCAGCTTGCCCTCCAAAACACACTACTTTTTTGTGTGTATATTGACCATATTTCCTCACCACGTAAACTGTCCTGTTTAGAAATCCAGTATTTCATTTTTTATATGCTAAAAATGAAAATGAGGAAGACCTGGGTCAATTTAATTTAGACCTTTAATACAATTTCTGTAACATTTGGTAAAAGTAGGGAAACTTTTTGTAGTAACAGAAAATATGAATTCCCGTATTTAATTGCACTAGTTCAAATGATGAGAAGGTAGCAAGGCTCATTCAAGTGCCTAGATATAAAAGCTGATTGCACAGTGTTTTGTTTGGGTGCAAATTAATGCTCAGAGACTGAGATTTGCCTTTGCCGATAGTTATTTAACACAGATTCACTGCAGGAATTTCACAAGCCAGTAGCATTCAGGATAATGTTTCTTCATAAGCCAATAAGGAAATAAAATACTCCAACCCAGTGTTAGATTAATCACACTATTGTTCCAGATAAGGAGAAATGATAGGAATAAAGCACAGATTTAGTTGAGCTGTACCTTTATATGAGTTGGTACTCAGAAGAGGTGGCTAAACCAACGGGTAGTAGACAATAGCAAGTGCAAAGGTAAAAGTATTCTTTCTGCTGGAGCGCATTGCTAGGGGAAAACAGCAAAACAGTGGTGTTGACGGGCAAGAAGATCTTCATGGGGCCACTGGACAGCTTCCACCACTGCTTGTAAATAATGACCTATACTGTGGTAGGAGGTAATTGCCGTACAGTCTTCACAGAGCCATTTTAGATCAGCAAATTGCCCACACTGAACACTCTTGAGTTTTCCTCACAAAATCCATGTTTATAGTCAAAAATGCCCCCTTACCACAATAGTTTCTTCCTATGTTTTCATTGCTAAACCCCCAGTGGGACCCCTCAGCAGCTGAGCTACTGAGTTCTTATTGGTGAGAACAGATAAGATAATGACATCCTGACCCAATTACTTCATTCTTATATTGAAACAGTCTAACTTCTAAAAACAACATTTTTTGGTCTTTGCCATAAATAAATGGATTTGAAATCAGATAAAACCAATAAATAACACATAGCCATCCCAGAGACTTGGGAAAAGCAAGCCTAAATTATGCAAGGGAAAGGATCAGACATTTATAACAGAGTTATGCTTCTTGCTATGATTTATTAGGAATAGGAAACTGCTTCAGAGTAAACTTGACATAAAGAATGTAGAATTCCTATGGCAAATGAAATCCCATTGACCTAAAGGCAGACTGGATTGGAAGATCGATGATTTTAGCAGAGTCTTTGCTGGGATTGAGTAATTTTCACTGGTGTCCTAGTGCATCCCACGGAAATGGCAGACCTTAATTAGGTGGACTAATATCCGTTGCTAAACTGTACCTCTTCTAATAGAAGTAAATATTATCTCTCTTCCAGCCTCTCCAAATCCCCAAACCCCTCAAAAATGAAAATTAGAAAACAGCAGATTCCACTTCGTCAGGGCAGCCAATTAAATGGCTGAGGGTGTCTGTTTCTGTGTCCTTTTCAGAAACAATTGTATCATTAAATCTCTGAAATTGTAGTGTCAGCAGGAAATAGAGCAAATAGCTGCCAAAGGGAGAAAAAATATGAACAGTACAGCTACTTTGATGTCTTTTTGCCCTCCTTTCCAGTGTCTATTGCTGAACAAGCTACAAACAAAATGTGAGGGAGCAAAGGCTTATGTGTGTGAGCCTGGGTGGCTTCAACCTCTCTTGCTGGGAGGCTTGCTCACTGATTTCTTCCGCTCCCACTTGACACCTTAGGCAGACTGCACTAACTAATCAATGTTTCAGAACACAACTCCCACTGCCCTGCCTCTATTCCTCTCCAATTACTGCTCACTCGTGGAATTCACTCTCTCATCTTCTTTAAAAGAAAAACATCATTCTTTTATTCATTCACCAATTTCCTATGGAGCTCCCACCTTGTGCTAGGCACAAGTTCCACCTTGGGCTAGTTAAGATGTATCTGTGGACAAAAAAGGCAAAATCCATACCTTTAAGGAGATTACTTGGAGATAGTAAAAACACAATAAATTATATACATCATAAATCGGTCAGTTATACAATTGGGTAAGGGAAAATAGTTGGGGAATTACAGTTTTTAATCAGATAGTGAGAAGTTTGGGAAAAGGTGTTTCATGCTGTCCTCAGAGGCATGTGGCATAGTGGTTAATAAAACAGACTCTTTTTACTGGACTGATAGGGTTCTTAATCCATCCAGCTCTGTCACCTATTAGTTGTATAACTTTGAGAAACTTACTTTATTTCTCCAGGTTTCAGTTTCCCCATCTCTAAAGTGAGGATCATGTTAATACCTATTGAGTCATACTGTATATAAAGGATTTATAACATAATAAGTAGAACATGTTGCATAGTGCATATAGCAAGTACATTGTAAATATGATGTAAAATTGGTCCTTATTATGTTCTGAGAAGAGTGTACACCTCATTTTAGAGACATCTGAGCGAAAACTCAAAGATGTTTCTTTCTTCCTTGCTAATCTGAACCTCAGTCGTATGACTAGGAAAATTAAGATAATTCCCACCATTTAGGGCCATTGTCAGGATTATAAGAAGGTTCATATTATATAGTCATAGGAGATCCTTATAAATACCATGCTCTCTTTTCTTCTAGACTTGGTTGAAATGCTTTGACATCTTCTGATATTATCTCAGCTAGTGAAAATCTTCAGTCTCCTGGTATAACTCATGGTACTTATTACATACTAGCTTGTGCTATATTGGATTCCCTCCCTTCTAAAACACCGTGGATAATTAGGAGCACACTGTCGATTTAATAGCAGCTTTTGAAGGGGAGAAAAGAAACACTCCCACATTACAATACACCTATCGATTATATGATGTGCCCTGATTTTAAAGTGATTTAAATATGAAAAAAATAAGTGATGTCAGAATCAGGGAAATGCTACTTTCTGTTTATGTCTCATTGCTACTACTGTGTGATTAACTACTCAGGGATTGTGTAATTCTTTGTATCCTTCCCTTTGCTTAACCCAATGCCTTGCACAATGAAAGAACTCAATATTTCCTAGATGATTGAATGGATGACTACATAATTCCCCACATAAAAGAACTGATTTAAAATCATCCATGTCAAATGAAAGTGGATCTTGGTCTTTCAAGTAGGGGGTATTTCTTAAATCAAAGCTGCCTAAAGGCCGAAAGCATATAGTAAGGTAATTTTTTAAAAGCAATATGCATGAAGAGCATTTAAATGTTTATTTCTGTTGATTTTATGATTGGTTAGGACTCTTTCTGATTGTAAGTTAGAGAAACTCAATTGGACTAATGTTAGTAATAAAGTAGGGGTGGTTTCTATAAACATACAGGATTCTAGAAGCAGAGTATAGAACTCAAAGCAGGAATGCAATGCAACTCTGATTGTTCCACTTTGGGCGCCCATTTGTTTAGGAGTCCTCTCCTGCTACTAACAAACCACTCCTAGCTGAGGGGTATCAAACAATCTGTGGATCAGGAATTCAGACAAAGCACAGAGCTGATGGTTCGCATCTGCTCTGCATTGTCAGGGTTCTCAGCTGGAAGACTTCGACAGCTGAGGATAATTCAAATAGGGGCAGGCCTCTCTTCTTTAAGCCCTCACTGACAGGCTCCTTCACGCTGGTCAGGCTGCTAATAGTCTTCTCAAGCCCTTCAAGCTTCTTCCACAGCTGGGTGGAAAGCCAATGCCAGGTGGTTTAGGTGTTTGCTGTGATAGAGCTCATCTTCTTCTACACTAATGTATCTTACCAGTTAGGGTTTGGTCAGAGAAGCAGAATCATTATCATGTTATGGAATAAGGGATTTACTACAGGGATCTTAAGGAATTATGAGCTGACAGGGAGATTTCCACTAGGCTGTTGCCTCCATATCTGATGTTGAGCTTAAAATTGCTGTAAGTTGGTTGGGTTATTAGTTAGGTGACTGTGAAGTGGAAGAGAGCAAGGACAAACCAGGACCCATGAAGATGAGCTGTAACTCCTGTCTGTCTCACCACCACCAAAGCTGATGGTGCAGATGACCTGTAGAAGAAGTAAGCAAACTTCATCAAAGAGCCACATGTACATTTAACCCCAACTCAGAGAAGCTGGAGGAGGGGAATCTGCAGAAGCTGGAGGGGTTGTGTGCTTCAGTGCTGCCCTGTCCCAGTAAGGGAAGTCAGCAGGTTGGGGCATGTACAAGCTGCCCCAGAGCCTGACATCCTAACCCACCTTTAAGGATAAGAAAGCTATCACTTCTCTACTTGCCAAATCATGTGCAAATTTCTCTTGTGGCCCAACTGGAAACCATTGTGGACAGGAAAAATTTTCTCCTACAATTGAAGATTCTTGAATTGGTCTAAGAATTAAATTGATATGAGGTAAATTAGCAAGTGAACATCAGATTTAATTATACACGTCCATAATAGTATGAGGTCCACAGGAAGTCAGGCAATTGAGGCTTTTATGCCATCAGAGTTAAAAAGAAGTGGGTAGGTGCCTGGGACTTCTAAGTAGAAAAATTTTCTTCTAAGAAGAAAAATAATTTCACCGGAAGATTTGGTAAACAAATGTCTGTTGGGTCATACAGAAACAATGGGATATAGGGAGGAATTTTAATAGGTTTTCCTAAGTCTCTCCCTACCCACCACCCCTTGTTCATATTACACTAGTTATCTGTGATGATAGCTCCCTTTCTGGAACAAGTCCTCTTTCTAAATTCATTTAGGAAGTTAGGAGAAAGATCAAAGGTTCTTTCTGAGTCTTATGTTTCTTAAAAATAATCAGCCTAAAATAATCCGCATACCAAAGAGAGGCATTTTGAAGTGCATTTTGTTCCCCCACAACATACGAGGGATAAAATTATGGGAAACAGTCCCAGCTCAACTAAGGTGATGCAATAAAAGGCATCCCAAGCAATGTGCATCAGAAAGCTTGAAAACACTTATTTCCATTTACCATATGATAAGGTATTGATGTTATAGAAGCCCAATCTGGACAAATGAACGAAACAAAACAGGATTGTTTTAAAGAGCATTCTGAGGATTTCATCTATGTGACATTTTGACATGACAAAGTTGAAAGAGAATGGGGTATAAAACGAAAAGGAGTTGTCTTCTCCTTTTGAAGTTCTAATAAGTTGAACATCTGTCTTCATATGATTTCTCTCCCTATTGTAATTAAGTAATAATTCCTTTTCTGCATAGAAGTGAATTATTCCTTATACTTAGACCAGAACTTACAGAACACGTAATCAGGTTTTTTCAAGCATAACATTTTAAAGCCTTACCTCCAGCAAGTCATTCCAAGTCTCATAGGAAAACTCTCTTGACAGGGGCTATGTTGACTTGATTCCAGGACAGAAAGAGGCCTTATATAAGATAATTTTTCTTCTTCTCTGTACACTTGCCTAAGTTACTAACAAGTTCCTCTGGGCAGAGAGAAGTTTGTATAGGTATGTGTGTTTGTATATATGTATATCTGTGTATGATGCAAATTTTATTTATTTTCTTTTTATTTTCTTAAAGATTTTATTTATTTATTTGAGAGAAAGAGCACAGCAGGGGGAGAGGCAGGGAGAGAAGCAGACTCCCTGCTGAGCAAGGAGCCCGACTGCAAGGAGCTGATGCAAGCCTCCATTCTAGGACCCCAGGATCATGAACTGAGCTGAAGGCATATGGTTAAACAATCGAGTCATCCAGGCACCCCTCGTGTGATGTAGATTTTAAAAAATGAGATTCTTGTACTCTCAAATCTTGAAAAAATTTGTAAAAATCTTCTCTTACTTCCCTTCTTCCCTGCACCTCTCTGTTTTTTAGTTCTAACAAATATCAGGTATAATTCAATGGTCATCATCATGAAACACACAAAAATGAAAAGCTGAATTTGTCTCAGTAAATATTAGGACAGTATTCTCGAATGGCTCCAGGCCACCAATTAAAATGTTTGACTCCCAGTATTTCTTAGGATTTCTAATTTTTGTTCCCCCATAGTCTGTGTAGAGCCAATTAAATGAAGTGTTTCTTTTGCTGAGGATTGTTTTGCTTTCTTTTTAAGATTTTATTTATTTATTTTTTAAGATTTTATTTACTTATTTGACAGAGAGAGTGAGATCACAAGTAGGCAGAGAGACAGGCAGAGAAAGAGGAGGAAGCAGGCTCCCTGCTGAGGAGAGAGCCCAATGCAATGCGGGGCTCAATCCCAGGACCCTGAGATCATGACCTGAGCCGAAGGCAGAGGCTTTAACCCACTGGCCACCCAGGCACCCCTAAGATTTTATTTAAATGGACAGAGAGGGAGGGAGAGAGTAGGGGGAGGGGTAGAAGAAGAGGTGAGGGAATCTCAAGCAGATATTGTTCTGAGTATGAGCCCAATGTAGGGCTTGATGTCACCACGAGATCATGACCTGAGCCGAAACCAAGAGCCAGACTCTTAACCCACTAAGCCACCAGGCGGCCCTAAGGTTGTTTTGCTTTTAAAATGGTAGCTGATCTACAGAGACAGAAAGCTTATGTAAGACACTCTAGAGGTCCATTGCCTTTCTTGTCCATCCTAACCTAGTGGCAGGAAATTTTTATAATCAAAATTTCAGAAATTATGACGACAGTTTAATATGTTTCCAGTGGCAAGGACTTGAGTCATTCTTCTAAAAGATATCAAAGTGTTTGCAGGAGCCCTGAGACTATCACACGGTCATCATAATGGGGCCTCTTGACAAGGTTGGTATTGGTTTGAGCCCTAGTTAGTGATATATTGACATGAAGGACAGGAAAAGGTTGATCACTTCCTTGTGTATCTTTTCTCAAGAGGTTTGGAAAGGGGAAAATTAGTTTCAAATAAGATATATTTTAAATCTCCTGAGGTTTTGTCAATGGCATGCTTTCCTCTCCTTCAAGCTTTAAGATATGGTTTAATACATAGTCACCTTATCCAAGAACTCTAGATTTTGTTATATTTGTCCAGTGAATGGTCTCTGGACTCATTGTCATGATATAGAATATTCCAGATATTAGTGCAGAACTGGGAGTTAATTTCATTAAATCCACCTAGTACACGTAAATTTAAGACCTGAAAACAACTCCAGTTATTACAAATAATTAAATGATAGAGAATATTATGCAAACATATAAACATTTTTATATCCTGAACATTTTTATATCATTTTTACCTGAAGCTTCCTTCAGGTAAATCAACTTTCCTGATAATATGACTTTATTTTATTTTATTTTTTTCAAAGATTTTATTTATTTATTTGACAGATAGAGAGATCACAAGTAGGCAGAGAGGCAGACAGAGAGAGAGGAGGAAGCAGGCTCCCTGCTGAGCAGAGAGCCCGATGCAGGCCTCGATCCCAGGACCCTGAGATCATGACCTGAGCCGAAAGCAGAGGCTTTAACCCACTGAGCCACCCAGGCGCCCAATATGAATTTGTTTTAGGAGAAGGAGTCATGTTAGTTCTTTAAAAGCCCAAAAGTGTCTTTGATTTCATTCACCTACTGGACTGTGAAAATTAGGTAATGGTAATATGTTATCTCTCTCTCTCTCTCTCTCTCTCTCTATATATATATATATATATATATATATATATATATATATATATATCTTAGTAATGTTTATATAACATATGTAATGTATATAATATACATATGTGCACATTTGTTTGTTTTCAATGCCTACCAAATTGCCTAGGAGAGAATCAGTAATTGACCAAACAAATTAAACATTCTCTGCAACCATCACAAAACTCTGAACATAAGTTTGTCAGTTGTGCAGATATTTCATACCAGAGTACTTATTAATGTTTTGAACTCCCATAGCTATATTGCATTCCAAAGAAATTTTAGATTTTAAGGAATGGACATTGCATTATAGATCTCATTTATTGGTATTCCAGTTATAATCTTAAATGGGAAATTGGTCTGAATAAGTTTTAAAGTAAAAAACAACTTAATATAGACTGCATATTTCCATTTATAAATATTATAGCTTAAGCAAACATACATATATGAATGACAATGATTTTCTTCTGATAATTTGCAAATGGTTTTCTTCTTCATACTTTCTCACATTTCCTAAAGTTTCAAAAGTTGTTGTGTTTTACTTTTGTAATTAGTTTGCTAATAAAACCAAAATGTGAGGCCATTTGAAAATAAAGAGTAGGTTGGAAGTAAGTTATGAATTCTATTAAAGAATGGATATAAGTGGGCGCCTGGGTGGCTCAGTGGGTTAAAGCCTCTGCTTTCGGCTCAGGTCATGATCTCAGGGTCCTGGGATCGAGGCCCGCATCGGGCTCCCTGCTCAGCAGGGAGCCTGCTTCCCCCTCTCTCTCTCTGCCTGCCTCTCTGCCTCCTTGTGATCTCTCTCCCTCTGTGAAATAAATAAATAAAATCTTTAAAAAAAAAAAAAAAAAAGAATGGATATAAGTAAAGCCAGTCTGATCTGAAGTAGTTTCAATGATGTGAAGATGCATCTGTAATGACTAGTATGTAAGTAAATAATTGGAAATTTAGGCTCCACAAAGAAATTTTTTCTTTAATACCAGGACCTCAATACTGTGATTGAAAACTAGTTTTCCAAAAGACAAATATTGAGACCTGAAACAATATCAACCTATCTATAACATACCATTGGGAATTTTCTTCTAAAATTTTATAATAATAAAAATTCAACTTATGGGATTTGACTTTTTAAACATATTTTATATTATCCCATATATTTTCATTATTTTATTTCAAAGTTCTCTATTATGAGGGTACTTTGAACTTTGTTTAATTAATAAATCAATTTATTCACAAAAAGACCATCAAATAAATTCCTTACAAATGTAATATACTTAAGTCTCTAAGTATAATCAGATTTCTAAATTGCCAACTCAGCATACTCCTAGGTCATTAGCATTTTACAGTATTATTTGCAGCTTTTTATTAAGGAACACAAAAATTGCTGAATCTAGCTGATAGCTTTCCTCATTTGGACTAAGATTTTTGAAAATTTTCCAGTCTAATATGGTAGATTGCTTTTTAGTTGTGCTTTATGCTTTAGGTTAGAGAAATGAAGAAATTTAAAGAAAGAGAAGACAGATATCTACCTTAGAAATAATCAGTAGATCAAAAATCTAGGCTTGGATAAATTTTCTTTTTGAGTAGTTTTTCTGATATTTTCTTCATTGTGAAAATTAAATTACCAGTTTCCATTTTTTGCCTAAAAATTTATTGGATACTAGTTTGTGGATTTCATATTTGCTTTTCCTAGTTAATGTCAAGAAAAAATATATTTAATATTTTATGGGAGTGATACTATATGTCAATAGTGTATGTAATCAATTTTTTACCAGCTCAAATTCTTCCTATAATCATTGGTCTGAAAAACCAGGGAACAGTTAACTAATTATTATTAAATGTGAGATTAATTTCATGGATTGAGAAAATTTTATTCAGCTTGGGTTTTATTGTTTGGTGTATTTTTAAAAATAAGCATTTTTCAGTGCCTCATTACTTTTTTTGAGTTTCTTATAATAAAGTTTGCAAAGTAGCAAAGTAGCAAAGAATTTAAGCAAAGAAACTAAGCAAGGGCATTGTTTAGCGGTTTGCAGTTACCAATTTATTGATACCTCTCTCTTTAAACAATGGGGTAAATCTAACTTAGTGTTGTTTATGAAGACAGGGATAAAGACTGCATATAATATAAAAAATAGTAAAGTAGTACACTTTTACTCCGAATTCATTTCCCAAAATACAATGACAAAAAATATGGCCAGAATAGAGATTTAAGTGCTGCATAAATGTAATATAAACTTTGTTTATCTAATATGTATTATCTCTGCGTCTCAAAATGTGGCCAGGAGTATTAATGACAACATTAGCATCACCTGGGAGCTTGTTAGAAATTCAGAATCTCAGACCCTACTCCAGACCTACTAAATCATAATCTGGATTTCAACAAGACCCTCAAGTGATCTGATGCATATTCAAGTTTTGAGGAGCACTGCTCTAGAACAGCTGTTTCTCCATTTTGTACTGTCTAGTGGGTTGGGGACAAGGAAAGGGTGTCTCTGTGGAATGTAGGGCCATTCTGGCCTGAGAAACTACTTTATCATATAGTATCTAAATGACATGTCATTTAACAAAGTTGAGTCTCCTTCAAAAAATACATTGATAACAATACCCACTACAAAACATTGTTATGAGCCTCATCTAATTTTGCACATTAAGACTATAGATGTGTTGGGGTGCCTGGGTGGCTCAGTGGTTTAAGCCTCTGCCTTCAGTTCAGGTCATGATCCCAGGGTCCTGCGATTGAGCCCTGCTTCCTCCTCCCTCTCTGCCTGCCTCTATGCTTATTTGTAATCTCCCTCTCTCTCTCTGTCAAATAAATAAATAAAATCTTTAAAAAAAAAGACTGTAAATGTGTTAGTATAATTTGAAATTCAGATTTGTCTTAAGTTAGACATTTTACTGTTGAATTATTTCCAAGGTTTAGAGTAAACCACGTGCAAATTTATGGTAGCAAATCTTGTAGGTGGTGAAGCATCAATATACGTATAAAGCTTGAGGTACAAATGTTCTGTTTCCCAAATCAAATAGTGGTCAGACAAAAAGTCACTGAGTGCTTCTTTGAAGGCAGGGATTCCCAGAAAGGCTACCCTTGATCACAGAAAATTCTGTCTCAGAAAATATACCCCTTTGGGGGAATATGGGTATCTCAGATGTTTTAAAGCCATTGGAGAAAATGGGGTCATCTGACTAAACAGCCTGATCAGTTTAATCAACCATAGAATCAGTGGAGTGACAGCTGTCTCAACAGAAACTCTTCATATCCATTTAATAGTACTAATATTAACAATAATAACAGCTTCCCTATTGGCCCAGCAGAAAAGAAACCTTGTCTTTGAAGTTTTTCTTACTATGAAGTCATACCCATTTAATTTTCATTGATTATTTTTTGCATTAAAAATGAATGGTATTTCCTAAACCTGACATGGTAAAAATCATTACTCAAACTACCATCAAGGTGACATTGTAAGAGATTTTAAAAATTAGCTGTATTTGTTTGAAAGTTTTGTTTTTGTTTTTGTTTTTTTCAACTAAGAGAAGTAGTTACCAGGGTATCTAATACTGGATATTCTTCCTATAAGGGATTGTGTATTGATAAAATCCCTTTGTAAATGCTGTTATACTCTCTCTTCAGAGAATGGTCAATTTTCAGGTTTACAAGAGGGCTTTCATACTTTACCCTAAAATTCTAGGAAAGTGAGAGATGAGGCATTATAATTTACCAAGAGCTTACTCTGTTAATAGAAAAATGTGAATCAATGTATCTACCCATTTAAATGTTTCTAGTTCTGCTAACTTAATTCAAAGAAAAGCAATCATCCAGTTTATTTTGAATTTCTCTTAAAAATTCATGCAAGTGTATTCTTAAGGCTATTATTTTTCCATAGAGAATAGATGTTCTTCTGATTTGTTCCTCTAGATATAATCTTAAAATAATTTTTTGGTCTTAGCTGCACTGGTCACTTACAAATGTGTTCTCTCTGCTTCTTGGTGACAGAATTCGTGTACTATATTCTTATATTACAAAAAAGAAAAAAGAAAAAGAAACACTCCAAGTGGGTGGGAATATATTATCCTTCACCATACAGAATATAAGATCAAGGCTAAATAGCTACTAATTAAACTGTAACAGTTATCATTATAAGTATTAAATTTCTTGTTTTGAAGTATCTTATCCCTCTTAATTTCTGTTCCTCAGAAATTTTTGTTCAAATGAAGAAAGAATTGGAGTTTACATTAGTCTTTAAGTGGGTAGCTAAAATGCTCATTTTTACCTCTTTAAGTATCATTTCCAATAGATTGCTTAGGAGTGAAAGCAATACTTTCTTCAATAGCTTATGTAAAATTGTGAATTAGGTAGTTTTACAGAAATGCCCTCTTTTTTTTTTAATAGAATCCTCATCCATTTCATGGTTACTTCCATTATTGAACACTCTTCACATCATAATGGTTTTTCCCAGGCCGCCACCTTAAGTAACACATTCCAAATTTTTCCTACAAAGCCCACAAAGGGAAACCCTTCCTGAGAGTATAGCACTTGGATTTCTTCATCTTCCCCAAGACTAAGTGTGTCTATTTCTCAGTCCTCTAAAGTGTACCATTTTTTTTTCTTTTTTTTTTTTAATTTTTTTTAAAGATTTTATTCATTCATTTGACAGAGAGAGAGAGAGATCACAAGCAGGCAGAGAGGCAGGCAGAGAGAGAGGGGAGGAAGCAGGCTCCCCGCCGAGCAGAGAGCCCGATGTGGGCCTCGATCCCAGGACCCTGAGACCATGACCTGAGCCGAAGGCAGAGGCCTCAAACCGCTGAGCCACCCAGGCGCCCAAGTGTACCATTTTTTTTACTGAGTCTCTGCTGAGTGAAATTTGAGATACTAAACCAAGTGATACCAGTGTGCTGATTGATACGTTCATTGCCATCTTCCCTCTTTTCAAATACACATGTGCTCTTTAACTATTTTCTGAATATTTTAACCCAAAGAGCATTTCCCGAAATGGGGATCATGAGAATAGTACAGTATAGCAGCAAAATTATAGAGTAATGTTTGATGCTAAAAACTGATTTGGCATTTCTTTAATGAAAGCTTAATAGTAGACACAAATAAGTAAGCTTGACTTGAGTATTTATTCTAAAGTTACTGTTTATTCTAGGTTTGACAGATTGGTCTAAGACCATAGAGAAATTCTTACTTTATTTTTGAAATAGTACAATTTGAGTGTTAGCTTATAACCTCCTGACACAGCCTGCAATGTCTTCCAAATACAGCTTATTTTATAACAAATTTTAGCTCTCATTTGTTGTTCCGTGGTTTTCATCACTTTTATTTTTACAAGCAGTTAGTATGTGCCAACATTGCACTATTTTATCATGCATAATCTTTTTTATGGGTCTGTCATGCATTAAACTGTCTGCAAGATGTTCATATTCATGGTTGTGAAGAGTACTTCCTGGTCTTTCACACTAATCAAATATTTAATGGGGTTCTGGTTTGAGCTCGTTGGAAACAGTAATGTAATAATCCTCACACAGTTTGCTCAGAACATAAATTTTCCTCACTTCATCTTTTGATATGAATGTATTTTGAATTCCTGGGACTTGGTCTTTACCATACTACAATTTCTGACATTATATTTAAGATTCTTATTACATTAATATGCATCTCTAGCTGATAAATCTTCCTTCTTGGTTTTCTTGATACATTTATTTCAAAGTTAAAATGTTTAAGAGAGCAAAGTGAATTCATCTTTAGGAAAAAATGGGAAAGTTTAACTTATGATATCATGTAATGTTTTTGCAATGATCTTATGAATGCCTTAGGAGTCAGCCATTTTATTCACCTAGTTCTTTATTCAATCGCTCTACCTACTTGGATGACAGTGTCAATCATAAATGTTCAGTACGTAAATATCATCCCACCTGTATTCCTTTTACATTATTTAATAAACAAGCAAATAAAATAGTTGCATCTGGTTTAATAAAGATTATGTCCCACCTTACCCTCCCTCTACTTTTAAGCCCCTCCAAATTTCTCTGGATTGTTCTGATTTGAGATGAAGTCTGTACTCCGACAATCTGCAATTCTGTTTGGTCTTGTTCTGTCTCAAATCTAAGCTTATTTCTCTTGTCTTCCAAATCATGTTAATTGTCTCTCAGTTTCTTTGATGCCCTAAATTTCTTTCAGGTTCTTTGTAATTCTGTTTTGTTTGTTGCACCTGCTGTTGACTCTGCTTGTGTGATTCAGCCCTTCACTCAAACAATCCCCTCCCTAATCTTCATATTCCAGCTTAAATATTATTGCCTTGGAGAGGTTTGTCTCTGATTCTACAGGTTCCATTATCATTTTCTGATATACACTTTTATAACGGTTTTTTTCCTGTGGAGCAGTTATTGTAATTAATTGATTACTTAATGATTATTAGTGGAAATTCCATCAGTTTACTAAAGGTGCATGGGTGCTAAGGTTGTCTGTCTTGTTTCCCATCTAAACTAAAAGAGCCAATACTCTTTATATATTTGCTGAGTGAATATATGGATGGAAAAACCTTCAAACAGATGTTCTAAATAGCAGTTTCTAAGAACCCATAAAGAAATATATAATTTGCATTGTAACAATGTTGTTAAAGTAGGGGATTTCTGTGAATTTAGGATTGAATGCCTTTAGGACTGAAATTCAAGTTACCATCACCCTGAGTTTCTGTGCTAATAACAGAAATGTTACAATATCAAAAGATCCACGGGTTTCTGTGTAAGGTGTCTACCAAGCACATGGCAATCCAGTTGCCTAAAAAAATTTATCTTAACTTTTAAAGGGGAAACCCAGCCAAGCTTTGCTAAATTCTTGATCTTTGTATTAATAAGGCTTAGTGTGATTAAGAGAGGATTTTCAAGCTTATGTAGTCAGCTGTTTTTTTCCTCAGCTGTAGGCATTGCTGACTTAAGCAAGTCTGAGCCATTATTTATCAATATTAAGTACAGAACTATTCAATTGCTGGTTCTTTATAATGCGATGTACATGTGTAACTGGAACCATTATTTATAATTGAAGCTGATTTTTTAGACATACCTTGCTAAATAGCTACTTTGAGATGTAAATTATTCTGTAAAAAGTCAAGAGTTTAGAATATAAAGCAGAAATCCATACTACGTAAAGATTTTAGAATCTCAATTGACAAGCTACTTACTGATCCACTAAAATGTCAGATAATGCATTTAGGCATTTTTATTAGAATTTCCAAGGGAAATGACATTTGGTGGCTAGAAATAATTCACTGGAAAATATATCTTTTAGGTTAGCACTGAATGAACTGATTAGGTTGATAATACTGTGAATTAAATTATAGGAGGAAGGAAAAAATGTCACTGCCAAATATTTCACCTAGAATCCCTATCCTCACATCCTTTGCTATGGTTCTGAGTTTTTGCGCATTTTTAGTTCTTGCATCATGATCTCTCTTTAAGTATCATTTATTGTTACAAAATAGTTATTGCTATTGTAAAAAGAATGTAAAAGCATATTGCCTAACATACAGTAGATGAGTAGGTATACTTCTCACTCAATGCATATATATCCATTTGTTCAAAAAGAAAAAAAAACTTTCATGGTAAAAACTGACTTTAAGTGTAACTTTCTTTAAAAAAGTAATTGAAGGAAACAAGATGGGGTCGGGAAGGAGATAAACCATAAGAGACACTTAATCTCAGGAAACAAACTGAGGGTTACTGGGGGGTGGGAGGGTAGGGATAAGGTGGGTGGGTTATGGACATTGGGGAGGGTTTGTGCTATGGTGAGTGCTGTGAAAGGTGTAAGCCTGATGATTCACAGACCTGTACCCCTGGGGCAAATAATAAAAAAAAAGAAAAAAGTAATTGAAGGGAAAAGATTATTTGTCACAATCCTTCAACTTGTTTCCTCTTGCAAAATGTATAATCCAGAAATATTCTAAATTAGTTTGCTAATTGAGCTTATAAATTATATTGAGATTTTAGAGAACACCCATAGTCCTGCCATCCATGTAGTGGGGTAGATAGTGCCTCATATATATTATACATTTCAGGTGTACTTATTAGTTAAGTGAATTTCAAATGTGAAATCTATAGCAGTAACAGATTGTAAGGCTGTTTCATACAGTCTCTATGAAACGATCACTAATTCATCCACAAAGGAGAAGGCTAAGTGCAATTGTTTGCAAGCTTGAAGAAACAGAATCAGAAGGTAATTACAGTTTCGGAGATGGATTAATAATGCAGTACAGCTTAGGTAGGCACTGTCCCCAGCCTATCCTTTTGAATCATCTCGCAGTAGCTCAGGCTGGTACCTTGCCAACAGACACAGTGTGTCTTGGCACCTTTATTTCTATTTTTTCTATAATGAATGATATCTTAAAAGTTGATCATATTCTAAAATAGAAGAAAGAAGAGGAGGAAGAGGAGAAAAGAAAGGAAAAAAAAAGCAGCAACATGTTTTTAGCCTGACCAATAGCTCTCAGAAGTCTTCTTGCTGTGAAACTCAGCTTTACTTGCAGATGTTTAAGTAGAATCACTGGGACAGGCAGATATTGCCAAGTGTCTGATAAGTATGCATTCTTTTCTGCTTTAGAATTTTATTTTGGGGAGGCAGAAGTGTATCCAGTTAAAAGTATCTTTCCCCCCCAGGTTTTCATGCAGATAGCTGTGGTCCTGATACCAGTTCTAGCTTACCAGACTTGAGAGGGCAAATACTGAGTAGGGGTTCTGGGAAAGCTATTGATTGACTGACTAGAAGAGACTGAAAAGGCTGATAGGAACTGTTTTTTCTTTGATATGCCCTCCATCTCTCACTTCCTAACATCCCAGATCACTCACTTCCTAACATCCCAGATCACTCACTTCCTAACATCCCAGATCATACTGGAGGTAGAGTAGTTGTATCGTGGTGTAAGGATGAAAGCTACAAGTTAATGATACTCAAGCAAGATATTTGATCTAGCTCAGATCTCTGGCAATTTTCTGAGCAAACTCTGATTACATATTCTGACTGCTTGTTATGTGAGAAAATTAACCTTTTTTATTATTATACCACTGTGGTGGACTTAACAAAATGCAGCCACTTTCAATCCTCATGGATGCAGATATGAAAAATGGAAGAACCGCAAGTATGCTATCATTTTGCAAAGGTCATCACTTATAAAAAGACACCTATTCTGTCAAATGATAGAACAAACTTTGCAAGTTTGATTTAGTTCACTTGGGGAAAATCAGTAGCAACTAAAAGGGTCCTAGACATGTGAAATTAATAATGGGTTAAAGTTTAGGTAAAAGAGTGCATCAAAGAAGACATTTTTATGCTATGACTCAAATGCCACATCTATATTGAAAAATTAGAGAAGGGAAATTGGAATTTAAAACAAATTAGCTGCAGAATACTAAAAATCACCATTATATGTATATATCATATGAATGAGCCAAAGGTGACTTTTGTAAGTTAAATAGAATACTCAGAGTTTACATATTCCCAGTTTAAAGGCCAAACTGGGGCCATAGGGATTAGCCCAAAAAGGCGATTTTTAAAAAAATTTTTGTTTGCTTGTTTTGTTTTGCCTTTTTTTGTCTGTTTCTTTAAACTTTATGTGAATAAGATGCATAATTTAAAAGTCAGCAGGTTTTATACAAAAATCCAGATTTTTTAATCTTCTCAGAAAATATCAAAAGATATAGCAAGAGTAGCCCACCTTCCAGTAAAGTTCAGCTGTAGCTAAGCAACTACTGAATGCTATTTTTAGTTTACTGTAGTATCTTATATGACCTATTCCTTTAAACTCTCTTCTGATTCTGGCTCTGGTTCACTAGACTGTTTTACTCATTTTTTTGGCCTATGAGAGAATGCGAAATTAAAATATTTAATAGTATAATCTGCAAAGTTGCATATTGTCATTAAAAATAGAGAAGCTTATTCAAATCTAATTTTAAGTGACAGCACAAAAATCTAATTAATTGAATAAATTAGATAATATTGGCAAGAATAATCCCCTCAATTTTTTTTGTTATTTTTTGCCTGTACTTTACAAAGTGCTATACAGAGCCTAGCTTTTTGTATTAGCATCTGAATACTTCTCATAATGTGAAATTCTGTAGCTTGTCCCAGTAGAGGTACCCATTGTGTATGGAATCTCATTTTACAAACTATTCATTAGCAAACTAAAAGGAGTCTCTTTATAGAAGTATAGTATGTAATAGTATGTGCTTGCTTTATGAATGTATTCATGTGCTGTTGGTTTTTGTTTTGTTTTGTTTTTAAGTAGTTAGGACTCTTTAAGGAAGCCCTTGGAATTAGATCCAAGATCTTTTTTTTTTTAAAGATTTTATTTATTTATCTGAGAGAGAGTGAGAGAAAGCATGAGCAGGGGGAGGGTAAGAGAGAGAAGGAGAAGCAGACTCCCCACTGAGCAGGGAGCCCTGACTTGGAGCTGGATCCCAGGACCCTGAGATCATGACCCAAGCCCAAGTCAGACCTTTGTGACTGAGCCAGCCAGATGCCCCGAGGTTCAAGATCTTTAATTAAAATACTCACCACGTTGTATATTGTTAGCTTCTTACTCACCTGGGAAATTATTTTACTGCTGTTGAATCTGTACTTATCTTGCCAAGACTGAAAGTGTTCCAACTGCAGTGCTAAGATGTTTTATACATTTATAATAATGTATTAGTCATACCTTTGATAGGAATTGCTGTTTTTAGTGTGTGTGTGGGAAAACATAAATATTATGTCAGAAAAAGTGCATAAAAAACACCTAATTTAGCATTTGGAAGAATATACTGATCTAAAATAATATAATCTAATATATTATATGCATATAATGATCCAATAAAATATAATTTCAACATAAAACAGTAGTGAATTTTCTGGAAAAATGAGACCAAATAAAATCTTTCACAATTAAAAAATATAAATATGGACCAAAAATAAAGTCCCTAGTCCTGTTTATCCTTTTCCCATTTATAGAAGTTACACAGAATTACTCTCATTACTTGTTCTTTTTTCCTGTTTATTTTCTGTTATTCATCCAACATTACTTAATCTTTAGTAACATGAATCATAACATGTAACCCACGCATACAAGCATCATTCTGTGTTGGGATCTTTCTCAATCATTTACGCTTCAAGTACTGGTGCTACTATCATTGCAGTTTCATTTTGCTGAATTCCATAGTCCCTAGATGTTTATAGTTGAAGACAACATCTTGTTTGCTAAGTTATTGGGAATACTATATTATTATTTTTCTACTTTGTAAAATAATGGTCATCACACATATTTTCCATGTAGTATTAAGTTAACCCTCATCTGTGACCTCTCTCTCTCTTATTTTCGGAATTGTCCTAAATGAGTTTCCTAATAGTATTTAGTCAGATTTGTCTCTGAAAGAAAGATACTAATTTGTACGTGAGTTACTATCTCAAAATGAGATTTGCTTTGAAAATCTGTTATATTAAAACAGGAGTGTGGTTAACAGTGTTTTAAAGCAATTATAAAATAAATATTGCCATCGTAAATTCAAACTCCAAATACTATGTTCAGCACATTTTGTGTCTTGAACTGTCTCTTGTTTTCTTATAAATTTCAAAGTGGCTTATCTAGGTCCAAAAGAGATTATGATGACAGTATCATAAAACTTAGGGAAAGCCAAAGAGTAAAATTTTATGAAATGAATGCAATGTGAAGTAGTCCTGAGCAGGTATCAACTCTGTAAATATACTTCTATAACCGGCATAAGCCACCAACTAACAGCTGAACCACTCTCTGGGGATCGACCACTTGAGTGCAGATTTGGGAGAGGCTGCAGACAGAAGGCTAATTCTTCTCTGTGGTTCCATGGGGCCTATGGCTGTGCCTGCCCTGCAGAACAGTAAAGGGCTAATGGAACAAGGGATGTTATTTTTATCCACACAAATTATTTGGATTACCTTGTGGGAAAGTTTAAGGAGAAAGTTAATGTCAAATAAATATTATGATAGATTCAAACACTCTAAACCATGCATTAAAAAAGAATGCAAATACATTTGTGTGTTTGTGATCCTGGGTACTTAGATTTTGTGAATGTAAAATAAATTCCTCTGTTTCAGATTTAAGTTTAGTTTGTATGCATGCTATACATCAGACTTCCCAAGTATGGAATCTATGATTGACCTTATTTAAAAAAACAAACAGTCTTGAGTTGAATTTAAAAAGCTTAAGTGATAAAATTAACACAAACATAATCAAGGCATTCATTTTGGATGTCTCATATAAAAATGAATCATGATTATATATTTTCTTATCATGAAAATGAACTGCATGTGCATACATTTTAATGTCAGCTTGGTTTTGGTCTTTCCTTTCCATATGTTTGCAAATCTTCTCTACCCATGCTACCTCTCACACAGTTCCCAGATGCTTTTAAATGGCAAGGGAGGGGGTGCCTGGGGCCTCAGTGAGTTAAGTGTCCTACTTGATTTCCCTTCAGGTCATCATCTCAGGGTTGTGAGACCCAATCCTGCAATGGGTTCCATGCTCAGTGGGGAGTTTCTTGGGATTCTCTCTTTCCCTCTCCCTCTGCCTCCACCCCGACCAGACCTTGCTCTATCTGTCTCTACTATAAAGAAATAAATTATAAAGAATTAAATAAATAAATGGCAAGAAAGAAGTTCAACTCTACAGGTTTGCTTAAACTATCTCACAGTCCAGGAGAAATTTAGTATCAGAGCCTCAAATACCAGAGCAAATCTATAATTTTGAAAGGGTTGGTATGATATCAAGCTATGCGGTATTGTCAAAAGAGATATGGCCTGGAATTCAGTACACATATTCTAATCTTGCCTCAGCCATTTACTTAAAATGTTCTCTCAATCATGGATGGTGTCTTGGATATTGGGAACTGTTGATCACAGTTGCTCTGTTGAAATTCTCTTCCCCTGGTGTGGGGGTAGGAGTAGGAATGCATCTATCCCTGTATACTGATGGTTCTTTCCCTATCTACCTTTCCCTTTCTTTCTCTTTTCTATCTGTAAGTTTTCATTGTCATTATGCAAACTATCAAGTTTATATATACATGTAATTTATTATATATATGTATAATTTGTTATATAATATAATTTGTATATTTTAGCCTCAAGTTCTTTTCCAAATTTCCAAAATGCATTTTTTAAAAGATTTTATTTATTTATTTGAGAGAGAGAGAGAGAGAGAGAGTGAGAGAGAGCATGAGGGGGGATGGGTCAGAGGGAGAAGCAAGCTCCCTGCTCAACAGGGATCAGTGGGGTTCAATCCAGGGACTTCAGATTATGACCTGAGCCAAAAGTAGAAGACACTTAACCAACTGAGTCACCCAAGCACCGCAGAAATGCATTTTTTAAAGGTTTATTTATTTATTTTAGAGCAAGAGAGATAATGAAGAGAGAGAGCAAGCATGAGCGGGGGTAGAGGTAAAGGGAGAGGGAAATTTAGAGAATCCTCAGATTCCCCATTGACCATGGACCTAGATGCAGTGCTTGAACCCACAACACTGAAATCATGACCTGTGCTGAAGTCAAGAGTTGGATGCTTAACTGAATGAGTCACCCAGACTCTCCCAGAAGTGCATTTTTCATTGCCTCCCAATCCCCCATAATAGGACATGACAACATAAACTCAAAGCTTCTACATCAAAAATTAAACTCGTCATCTATCTCCCTGTTGAACAGTCTGTAATTCTTTTTGTTTACTTGCCCCTGTTGTATTCCTGCTCATCAGACTCAAAATAAAGTCTTTTTTATCTATACTTTCAATCTCACCCTTCACATCTAGTAAGGTAACAAATCCTATTGATTCAGTTTCTAAAATCTTTGGAAATTTTGCTCTTTTTATTCTAATGTTATTGTTGTTGGGGACTCATTTTCCTATACTATTATAACAATTCTTTATCTGGTGTTTACATTTATAATACCATTTCCCATGCAAATTACATTATATACATTGAATATATTAATATCTCTATGAAATAATTATGATTATGACTCTCCCCTATCCCACAACATTCTGAATGTCACCATTATTTCAAGATTAAAATGCAGATTTCTTAAGGTAATGCCAAACTTCCTTGCAACCTTATCTCTCACTCAAAAGCTTCTCTCTACACCACTCTGTCTTCATCTCCTTTTACCAAATCTCCACAGATCAAAGACCACCACCTCCATGAGGTTGGACAGAAAGCCACTGCAGTGAAAAATCATATGTCTGATACTTGCAACTGCATCAGAGTGGCATGTCCTGAGAGCCAGGACTAGATTTAAATGGCTTAAATATGTGGACATGGTGGGAGGACTGTGCAGGGTTCTAACCTACTAGCTACACAGAGAAGGGTTTGTGTCTCTTGGTAAGAAATGTCTGCTCAGGCTGGTTAAGAGATAATTGAAAGATTTTAAATTTTGAAATCCCATGATCAATGATTGTATTTTGGAATCAATAGTTGTGTTTTGGAATACCTATACTAATAGCAGTGTAAAGTGAATGTGAACAAAATAGGAATTTAGGTTAATTTTCCAATTATATATCACCCTTCTTCCCAGTATCTCCACATGTTATATATTTTCATTTCCAGGTTTTCATTCTCTCCATTACTCAAATCTCTAATTATTAACTATAGTAACCTATAAGAATAGTGCCTGAGAGATACAATCTAGGTTAGCTCTGTGAAGCTGTGTGTAAGCATCAGGATTGTTTCATGGACTGAACTGCTTAATGATAGAAGATCTGCTCTTACTTAGCCTTAGAAGAAACTTCAAAATCTTGTCCTAGTCTCGAGTCCAGAGAGCCTTCATCTGTGGAGATTTCAAACTGTATAGCCTGTATAGGAGGCAGTGAGAATGGAGAGGACATGTATCCAATTATTTTTAATAGTCATTATATGGTTGTTTACCTTCAACTCCATGTGTCACTCAAGACCAGTGACGGACTAAAAATGGGTCTATTTTTATTATATATATATCTTTGTAGTTATCCACAATGTTTTTATCCTGCACAAAAAGCAATACAGATCACAAGAAATTTTATATTTCATGAAATTACATTCTCAACCTCTCACATTTGCTCCTGAACTTTAACACAGAAGCCACAAAATTCCTTTTTCCAAGGTCAGTGGAATTGCACCTTTGAATCCCATCCTTAGACTGTTTTCTTGGTTATTTCTACTTTAATTTCACTTTTATTATCTTGCTCTGACCTTTTTCTGTTTATGTTTTTGTCATGTTTTTTATATAAAGCATATATGTTTTAGAGAAAATATATAGATATAAACTAGTATAAGGAGATACTAGCTAGATACACAAATGTACAAAATAAGAATGTTATCAGTCATTCAGTTCTATATCAGATAAGAAATATAGGCAAATCTTTTTTTAAAGCATTAATTTATAAATTGAAAAACTTCTAACATCGAGTTGTTATAAAGTACATGGTTAGAGTTTCTCTCTTGGAAATCCATTTCTAATCCAAAAAACTAGAAGGCAGCTATATATTCTACTTCCTAATAGTTATAATCAATACCTCTGTATTTCTACAATGCTAAAATGCTGTTTTAATTGTATATGTGCTTACTTTATCAAGAATGGAATCAATCTTTTAAGAAATCAATGTTTACAAAATAGCCTCAAATGGATGAGGAAGAGTGAATGGCCCAAATATGCAGAAAAAAAATTGACTTTGTTTTTTTATACCAATGTTAACACAGGAGTATGTAATGAAAAATCAATTATAACATAAAATCTCATAAAGGCAGTCAAGTATTCTCTCATCAAATGGCAGTACAAAAACAAGTCTGACTGCATTAGACCCCAGTTATTTTTATTTCCTTTGAGTAAGAACAGCTGTCAGAAGTGTATAACAACATACTAGATGAAGTTTTCTTATTGGTCACTGTGTGAGATATCCAAGTTAGCAACTGCCAGAAGCAGATGTGTCAGTGCATATGGGAGGTAGGAAGAGAGAAAAAAAGAAAGGTGGTAAATGAAAGTCTGTGACATCTCTCCCAGTGGCCTTTCCCGACAAAAGCTTTTTATTGGATCCACATTACTGTGAGTGGATAACAGAAAGGACAGAGAAACCCATTATGGTTAACCTAGTTGCTATTATATTATAAACTGACCCTGTTATATTGCCTGAGGTGGATTCTGATTCTATAAAGAACAGTGCAATGCAACTAATATTGGTGGTGGGGGATGGGTGTGTGGTAGATGCATGTTCTACACAGGTTTAACTGAATGAAAACTGTACTTTGAAGATAATGGAATGCAGTTTTTTCAGTAGTTGCACAATAATGGTTGTAGTTGTGCCTAAAGAATTTATAGCTATGGTAGAAGAATGATCGCAGCAGAAACATCTGATATATGTATACATATTTTTGTATCTTTTTTTTGTTTGTTTTTAAGGTAGTTTTATGTTTTCTTTTTCATGTGATCCCTGCAAGAAGTCAGTATCTACCACACAATAGGTATTCAATAAATAATTGACAGATAAACATATGAATGAAGGATGGGATAACCTTGGCTATAAATAACCCAGAGAGATAGGCAATGTTAATTGTAATTATCTTGAATTTGAGGATAAGAAAAACGAGTTTAGTGCAAGATGAGGATTTTATGAAGGTTATGTGGCAAAATGAGTAGCAAGGCCAAAAGTAATATTTAGGTCTACATTCCTAGAACATATTGCATTTGTGTTTAGATTTTCACCAATTTGTAAAACTGCCATTTATCATTCAGGTGCACATAATTATGAGCTTCTTTAGTTTTTTTCATAATCAGTATGAAGATTGGCCTTGAGCTTGGAAGAAGACACTGTGAAAGCTAAGTGTTTTTCCTCCAAGTTTAGAATATTAAGAAGGGAAAAGTCAAGATAGTATAAGGAAAACCAGCACCTTGCACTAGGGGAGAGAAAGGGAAGGCTAAAGGATTGCATACCAAAGATAAAGTCTAACAACATTATCTACATAAAGCATAAGCAAAGTAAAAGGAAAAAAAAATGCTCAGCATAAATATACCAAATTTGAATATCCAAAATTGGCTCTTGCACCCACTTTTATGGGAAAGGGGCCAAATGGAGTTTGCAGTAAAAAATGGTTCCCATTTGCCACACATGCTTCTTCTGTGACAAAGAGAGATTTGATAATGTAGGTACAGCAGGTGACTAGAAGAAGCAGCTTGTTCTCAAGGCTATTTTGGAGTCAGGTGTCCTCTGCTTAGAATAACAACAAATTAGTGGAAAAACCATCTTTGCAATCTTTTGTGTTTAAAAATCACTCAGACTTGTAAAACTTCCAGTCCCTTGTTTGAAGACAATATTACAAGGCTGTCTGTTCAGGAATGAATAAATATTCTAAAGGCTTATTGACAAATGGAAGACAATGAAACTCCAGCCAAAAGCTTTAGACTCTATTGGGAATTGTGGGAACATTTTTCTCCAAACGTTGGGGAAAGATCCAAACTTCCATTATTCCTCTCCTTTTAACACAACCACACTTTTTTTTTCTTTTTTTAATTCTCAGTGAACATATTGTTTCACTTTCTTTTGCCACAGAGATATTACTTTCCTCATAATCCTGTTTTCTTAGCCTATAATTTATTTGAATAATTTTTTTTCTGAATCTTCAATGGATTTTGTATTTGTTTCTTAAAATAGGCATGACTGATAGTGATAATGGTAGACTATGTATTTTTTTCTTTTCATATGCCTCTATACTTCTGAAATCATGTTTTCTACTTTTTATCAGTTATTAGGAATTGGGAGAAGTTATATACATGCCTTGACATTTCTTTGACTACACATTAGTGAATATTTTCCTTTGACTGGTTTTTCTTTTAAGTACTACATACATCTTTTATCATAGATTCTTGAGTTTAACCCTGAAGCAAAATTAAAGAGTCTAGTGTGGATTTTATTGATTTACACTATTCTTGCTTGTTTTTAAGTCTCTATACAGACCTCTTGTGTATCTAAAAAGAGAATAATGTGTTAGTGAAACACCATTTAATAATTGTGAAGAAGAATTCCCAGCCTGTGATTCCCCAAAGGATCTCTAGTTGCTTCAATAAGTATTAGACTCTTGACATAATATTTCATTAAAAGTTCTATGTCATGCTGTACTTTTTGGAACAAAAGAAAGGTGGCAAATCAATGATATCCAGTGATAAGGTATTAACACAACTCCAAAAATGTTGTCAAATACTACTTAAGCCTGCAAAAATTGTACTACTTTTATTTTATTTTATTTTATTGTCAAGATTTTATTTGTTTATTTGACAGAGAGAGAGATCAGATCACAAGTAGGCAGAGAGGCAGACAGAGAGAGAGGAGGAAGCAGGCTCCCCGCTGAGCAGGGAGCCCGATGCGGGCCTCGATCCCAGGACCCTGAGATCATGACCTGAGCCGAAAGCAGAGGCTTTAACCCATTGAGCCACCCAGGTGACCAAAATTGTACTACTTTTAGATTAGGTTTCTTCTTTTCATTTAAAAAGCTACTCTGTGTTGGGGTGCCTGGGTGACTCAGTAGATTAAGATTCTATCTTTGGTTCAGATTATGATCACAGGTCCTGGAAGGAGCCCCATGTGGGACTCCCTGCTCAGGGAGGAGTCTACTTCTTCCTCTCCCTCTGTCTTCTCTCCTTGCCTATGTGCTCTCTCTGTCTCACTTTCTCTCTCTCTCTCAAATAAATAAATGAATAAAATCTTTAAAAAATAATAATAAAAAATAAAATCTTAAAAAAATTCTGTGCCCTTTATCTTGTGGAGAAAATTAATAGTGAACATATATATAGATATAGATATCAAGACTAAAATATTGACAAAATATCTTAAAGATATCATGATTAAAATAATAAAATTTTAGACCCAGCTATTCTACTTTTAGGATTTGTTCCCATAGTCAGTACTAACATACTCTTGCAAATATCCAATGATTACCCTCAAGTATATTTAATGCAGCATTATTTATAATAGCAAAAACAATTGGAAACAGTGTATCATGCTTTGACAGAAGACTGCTTACATCAATTACACTATTTTGTATAGTGAAATACAATACAGAAGTTAAAAAGGATGATAGAGATGAATTGCTTGCATTTTTGCCATAAAGTTTTATTATTTTATGACCAAAACTACTTAAAAAGATAGAAAAATTGATAAGTAACAGGACAAATAGAATTAGAATGCTAAGAAGAGAAGAGTAGCAGCTGCAGAAGCTGGCTTGTTGAGTTCATTTAGAATATATACATTGTATCACAAACTAATTCTATGAGGTGCTATTGATACTTACAATAAGTGAATTCAAATCAAGAGGTAATATTTTTAGACTCTGGATGATGTAAGGGTCAAAAGATATGCTCATAGGGCGCCTGGGTGGCTCAGTGGGTTAAAGCCGCTGCCTTCGGCTCAGGTCATGATCCCAGGGTCCTGGGATCGAGGCCCACATCGAGCTCTCTGCTCAGCAGGGAGCCTGCTTCCTCCTCTCTCCTCTCTCTGCCTGCCTCTCTGCCTACTTGTAATCTCTCTCTCTGTGTCAAATGAATAAATAAAATCTTTAAAAAAAAAAAAAAGATATGCTCATAGAAAATTTCTGAGCAATTAGAAATTCCTGTATTTTAATTATTTGTAATTTTTATTGAGAAAAAGCATTACAAGTATATTTAATCTCTAGTTATAAAAGTTACTTTATTTTCTACAGATTGATTCATGTATGTAAAAATCCTTATTCTGAGTGATGATAGGAAAATCTTTAAGAATGACTAGTAATCTAAGTTATAAACCATATATCCCCAACACAGTGTTAAACTTTCATCAATGGGTTTTATTTTCTTGAGTTTTTTATATGATTCTGTTTATCGGAAAATAAACCAGCTATCGATGGAGACTAGATAGGATGAAAACATTTAGAGTTTAAAACTTTAAAATTTTAAATTTTAAATAATTTTAAGGTTATAGCCACTATACAGGACTAACAGTGCAGTGACGTGAATATCGTCCCTTCAATTTATATTACAAAATGAACACATAAGGGCACATGGGTAGATCAGTCAACTAAGTGTCTGACCCTTGATTTCAGCTCAGGTCATGATCTTGGGGTGCTGGATGGAGCGCTACATGGGGCTTGTGTTCAGCACGGTGTCTTCTTGTCCCTCTCCCTCTGCTCCTCCCCCGGCTCACTCTCTCTCAAGTAAATAAATAAATAGATAAATAAAATCTTTTTAAAAATGAACACATGATGAGTTAGATTATGAATGTACCAATTTATCCAGAGGAGAGGGAATGAAGGCTAGGCTGTCAATATTTGATGATCAGGTCCTTGACTGTATAGTAAGTTTAATGGGAAAAGATGTCTGTTAGGGATAGAGAAAAATTGTGGTAGTAAAAACACAAGAAATGTCCACTAGAGCATGTGTTCACCCACCCATATGCAAATATTGTCTGATTGAGAGTTTTCTCAATTATGGATATATCAGTTTTCAGCTATCAAAACTAGCTATTCTTACCTGTAATGATTATAGGACTACCGAGCAAACTTCTGATGACTTACCTAACTGGGTCTATAATCCCAGGGTGAGAATACCCTATTCTGGATAATGTAGGATCTATTTAGCAGTTATGATATGCATTTTTCTCTTGGAAACAAACACCTTTACCTCACTATAAGTCTTGCACACATATTTCTAGGGAGATCTATTTATTTAATATCCTTTTCTTAAAAAATAAGGATTATAATTTCTAGAGATGGTAACAATTATTTTTTTCATAATCACACAGCTAGTTTGTGAGATAGCTGAAATTAGCATCCTGGTGCCCTCCCTCCTAGGAAACTTCTTTGTTGTATCCATTCTGGTGTCCAAAGCAGACAGATTTCAGATTTCTGGTAACTACAACTCATGAATAAAAAAAATAGATGATAGTCTAAAATATTCTACAGTTAATAGATTCTCAACAATCATCTATTGTTAATGATCATAATGAAAAGCATTCTGCCCAAGTTTTGCAATATTACTGTATGAGTCATTACAATAATAAAATATAATGTGTTAGTAATAATAAATATTAAAACAATAGGGCACCTGGGTGGCTCAGTGGGTTAAAGCCTCTGCCTTCGGCTCAGGTCATGATCTCAGGGTCCCGGGATCGAGGCCCACATCGGGCTCCCTGGTCGGCGGGGAGCCTGCTTCCTCCTCTCTCTCTGCCTACTTGTGATCTCTCTCTGTCAAATAAATAAATAAATAAATCTTTAAAAAATATTAAAACAATAAACCATAAATGATAGTGGCAGAGGTTTATCAAACATATGTAATGTATCTTGGTACTCTGTAATAGCATTGCATACACTAATTAATTTAATTCCCTTAATATAATGAAGTAGAATCTATTTAATCTTTTTTTTAAAGGTTCTTATTTATTTATTTATTTGATAGAGAGAGAGAGAGAGATCACAAGTAGGCAGAGAGGCAGTCAGAGGGAGAGGGGGAAGCAGGCTCCCCACAGAGAGCCTGATGTGGGGCTCGATCCCAGGACCCTGAGATCATGACCTGAGCCGAAGGCAGAGGCTTAACCCACTGAGCCACCCAGGCACCCCAGAATCTATTTAATCTTAGGTTTACAGAAGAAACTAAGCCTTTAGAAATTTTCTAGTTACTTTCTAACCAAATAAGAGGACAAAAAGATGATTGAAATATTTCTTTCCTTTCAAGAAACCTCTGCTCTATCTTCACAGCTCTAATATGCAAAATTATATAATGCAAGTCAGAAATTAAATGTCACAGAAGTAGTAAAATGCCTTTAAATAACAATAATATAACACATCATTGTATTTGTTATATATATGGTATGTCTCTCAGACTACACTAACATTCTTTTTCATTGTTTTCTTTCTTTGAAAAGGGTATCAAATTCGTGGGAAATGAGTCTGCCTTGGATTTTATCTAAATCTTTAAATTTTATTTATCATGTGAAAGCAAAAACTAAATATTGTTTTCTGAAAATTGACTGAAACATATAAAGTGGATGAATGCATAAGCAGAATACGGAGATGCATTTAAAAATCCAGGTTGTAAAAACTCCCTTTGATCTTAACTGTAACATATCCCTTTATCTTTATTGAAAATTGAATGTTTGTCTTGCCAAGGAATATATCTTTACTATAACTGGAACTAGTGGAACTCTAATTTGGCAAATAGCCTTCCTTATTGAGTAATGGATCCTTTAGAATATATTGCTATTGGAACCTATAAATGTGTTCCTAAGGTTAACTTTTCAGGATAGGTAAGCTGATTTCTATTTTGGGAAAGTGGTTCCTTTCCCTTTCAGAATAAAAATCTATTAAGAATTATCACACACCAAAAATATTGTTATTTGATTTAGTAATGATAAAAGTATTTTATGATAGGTTTTAAATACTTTATTTTTTCTTTCAGATAAAGGAACCCCAAAATTAAAGAGCTACCTCAGATTTCCATTTTCTGTGTTTTCCTTATATTCTGTTACTTTAGGAAACATCTTTTCTGCCTGGTGTTATGGATCATTGCATTCATTCACGCATATGTTATTTAGTCCTACTTGCTTTGCTTAGAACTGTGTCATAGGAAATGGCAACTATACCACTCAAGCTTTTTAATATGAAGGATGCCTTAGAAATGCTATATTTCCATGTTGGAAATGTTTCCAGATCATTGGAGTAAAGCCCATACAACCAGAAGTAAATATTCACACAGGTATTTATCACACCAACATTCCTATGCTACTTTCCCTTAGCTCTAATTAAATAGCTGAAGTTGAAAATCTTGGTTTTACCCTCAGCACACAGCCAATGTTAGCTACACTCCTCCATATGAATCCAATTTGTTGATTAACAGATTGATTATTGATTCATTTATTTATTTATATCTGAATTTATTTTAGAGTTTACATTGGCATCTTACATATTTTTAGAGAAACACTGCTTGTAGAGGTGGGCCATCTCCAAACTTCAAACGTGAATATGATTCAAGGTCACCCTGGTAACACATTTTCCCTGTCGGAACAAAATGCTCGCTGGAAAGAAAACTAAGCCCAAGTAGAGTATGATTGCCTGAACCTGTTTTTTTGTTAGAATAACAAGGCAATGAAAAGAACGTTGTCTAAGTCTACACCTTACACTCTGAGTATACAAGTGAGTACGTAAAACTAAAGAACAAAATGGTATATGTTTCTGGAATTTACTTCTCTTTACATCACTCAAATATTTAGGGGAAATAATGCTATAGATAGTCCCACAAATTAAAATAATAAGAAGAAATGAAGTAATTTTTCTCTTGCAGACTCTCTTGAGTTGTGCCCCAGATATTGCAGGGCCTCAAATTCACCATACTTAATTATTAGGAGTTTATCACTCAAAAAGTTCAGGTAGTATTGATCTAAGTGGATAAGCATTCTTATCATAATCTAGCTAATGGAGGATGGGAAATATTGTAAGATTAAATAATAGAAATAAAATGGGTAAATTCGGTGCATGGGAGATCAATAACACTTAGGAAGAAAGAAACAATCTAAAACAAGTCAAACGCCACAATATTTATGTTCTTGATACCTCAGAAGCTAAGTAACGGAAGACTGTGCTTGGATTTTGATATACTAAACTGAGTTCTAGGAGGCTGATCTGCTTCTGTTTTGCTCCTAGATACCTGGGCTGGGCCCCTTTCTGTGCTAACAATATTATTTAATTAAGTAATTTAAAGAATCATGAAGTGATTTTCAAACAGTAAAGAACAAATTTGGGGAAAATAATATGAATTTGTCTACAAATGAAGCAAACTGAGTACATACACACATCATCTGCATAGTGCATGAATTTACTGTTTTTCTTCTGTCTGTGGTCCAAATTCAGTGGAGAAATTAGTCACATAATTTTGTATTTATGTTGCTGTGAGGGTCTATCCTTTATAATCTCAGCCATTAAGAGCCTTAGACTAAAACACTGCAAAGTGTTCTTTTGTTCAACATGAACAGTTAGTCTGAAATCTGACCAAGCAGCTCAGGGGCAAAGCCTTGAAGAACAGTGTCAAGAGACATGTTAACAATGCCCATGGATTTCCTAAGCATAATCTGTTCATTAATTTTGGTAATGTAAACATCACAAATCCAAGATATATCACTCAGGCTTATCTTGGACATACCTATAAAATAAAACAAAACAAGACCTAAATAATATGTCTAGCAATAACTGAGGGCTGGTGTAAGAAATAAAAGTAGATGTTAGCCCTCTGTCATTATAAAAGATAATTTTCATTATGATATACAATGTTCTTTATATACAGAGACTATAAAAATATATGCAGATATGCATGTTTTTAGATGAATTGAATAATTTCATATGTCTAGGTGACCAGAACTATATAAGAAATTATCTTTTCTCTTTTGTTTTGCCTGGTAGGATGCTCGGTGCTAAATGTTGTTTCAAATCTTATAATCTACTCTATCAATTTAGGGTTATGCTATTCTTTTTATCTTATTTTTATGTCTTAGCATATTTTGTCTTGGGTCTTCTTTTACATTGCTTTTATTGTAAATCATCTTATATCCTTCTTGAAAATATATAGATTAAAAATAAATCAACTTAAAATAAGATCAAGGATGCAAGATGATAGAGCATTATATTCAATCAATAAACGTTATTGATCATCTCGTATTTGAAAGGGACTGCAAGAGAATAAGGATATCATGATGAGTAAAAAATTATCTCCGGCCCTGAAGAAGTAAATCGAGTTGTGTTTAGTTTTATTTATAAAACTAAATCCGGTTTTCTATGCTAGCATAACAAATCACCACACCACACAATTACTGGCTTAAAACAATACAGATTTATCATCTTACTGTTCTGTAGGTCTGTGTGTCAGCTTAACTAATTCCTTTCCTTTAGGTCTCATAAGGCAGAAGTCAAGGCATTTGCCTGTCTGGGCTCCTATCTATAGACTGTTAGGGAGAATCCTCTTTTAAGCTCATTCAGGTTGTTGGCAGAATGAAATTTCTCAGGGCTTTAGGCCTGGGGTCTTCATTAACTGCTAACGGACACCCAGACTTCTTTCAGCACCTAAAGGACATCTGCAGGCTTGTTTACGTAGCTCCTTCAAAATGGTAAAAATCTTCAAAATGGTAAAAGTGCATTAAAACCCTTCTTACACTTCTTGACTCTTTGACTTTTCTTTCTGCTACATCTTTTCTGCTTAAGCCACAGAAAAGTTCTGTTTTGAGAGGTTATGTGATTAGATTGGGCCCACCTAGATGAGGATAATACAGGATGATCTTCATATCATAAAGCCCGTAACTTTAATCACTTCTACAAAATCCCTTTTGCCATGTAACGTAGCATATAACAGGACTTGGGAATTAGGGTAAGGATATGATTCTGCCTACCATACTATAAGGAAAAAAAGTGATATAAACAAGTTCTTTAATAAAACTATCTGAATGCTGTGTAATCACACAAAGGAATAATTATAATTGATCAGTATAGGAGAAATTCAGAAGTATACTCAGAAAATAAAAGCAAATAATAAAAATAGGCTAAAGAGACAATTCAGTTTTATCTACATACAACATTATTCAGCATAACAAATGGGTGGTAAAATTTCTATTACTCCTGGTATAATGACTCAGTATGAGAAACATTTTCCTGTTTTGCGATAAAGCTAAGAGAAAACATCTCTTAGTCAAACTGGTCGAGGTGAGCTAGTTTTCTGACTCATCACAAATACTTAAATAGCTATTTCTTCTCTAGCTGATTTCCTTTGTAATTACTCTGTTGACAAAAATTCATTTCTCAATGAATTTGGAAGTCATTTATAACTTGGGTGAAACCGTAACTTTTACGTTGTCACTCACGATCTTTTATAGCAACAGAAATAGTTTATACCTGTAACTATATAAGTGAAGGGTAATTGAAGTTTCAAATATCCAGAATTGCTTGATATTATGTTTTCAGGGAAAAACAGCTCATGGCACAAATAAATATATATGTTTATATATATATAATTTATATATGTATAATCCATATCATATATAATTTATTTATATTTATTATATATTTATATATTATATATTAAAATAAAGTTAAATACACTGTATTTTAGAAGATTAAAAAGGATAACCCAGAAACCCATTCAAGGATGCTTCATAAATACCTGTCACTAAGGTTATAGATTCATACAATGCCTTTTTAAAGATTTTTAGCAATGATTAAAGACTTTTGCCAGGATACTTGTAGAGACTTTCAATAATTAAATGAGTTTTCCTCTCTTCCCAGTATATTAAATAATCATAAATTTATCCAGTAAAATTCACCTAACTCAAATGTCTTATGTCTTTTCATTGATATTTTATTTATTCTTTTTTTTATTTTTTTATTTTTATTTGACAGAGAGAGAGAGATCACAAGGAGGCAGAGAGAGAGAGGAGGAGGCAGGCTCTCCGCTGAGCAGAGAGCCCGATGCAGGCCTCAATCCCAGGACTCTGGGATCATGACCTGAGCCGAAGGCAGAGGCTTTAACCCACTGAGCCACCCAGGCACCCGATATTTTATTTATTCTTAATGAAGATAAATAGATGAAAAATCATTCAGTAAACTCACATGATGATGCAAAAGCTATTATCTATTATTGCTTTTTCATTTATGATTAGTGAATACAAACAGAATTTATTATTTATGATATACATATTAAAGATAGTTGGTACAGTACGATGAAAATAACATTGGGCTTAAATCAGAAGACAGGAATTAAAATCCATCTCTTATCTGATACATTTTAACTCTATAATTTACCTCTTAAACAATCTGAGCATATTTCTCTATCCCCATAAAAGAGAGGTTTAGATTAAACAATCTCTAAAGTCTTTTCACACTATAAATATTTAGAATTTTAAAATATAGGTAGTGAAATATCCAGGAAATATATGCAGAAAATAAAGACAAATTGATATCTAAAGCCTTTTTTAAGACTTCAACTATTTCTCAGTTAAAAGTGCAAATGTTTTCCAGAAAATAATGCTTTTAGGTTGACTTGATTTACAGTCATTTTTCAAAATGGGAAATGTACCACATAAAGTAATTGTTTTTAATGGTTATTATACTTTAGCTTGTAATGTGACTTTTTCTGCCTATCTTTCTGCTTCTTTCAAATTAGATGCTTTATCTTAATGGGATTTTTTTTTCTTCCTGTGTTTTCAGTAGATGAAAATCCTCTTGTATTTATAACCATTGAACATCATCAAAATCATTTTGTGTTAGCCTGCCTGATATCTCTCTTTCTAGATAACATGGAGAAACAGAAAAAACAAAAACAAATACAAAACAAAAGACAACATTGTTTGGGACATATTTACTGAAATATTTAGTATAAAAATGAATTCTGGACAATTTACTATCAAGGCACTGAATTCTGGTAAAATGTTTCACATATTTTGTAACAATTTTGAGAGTTTTATAGGTTTCTGGATACTCATCATTTTTGGTACATGTGATACAATGTGTCCTAAGTAATGAAAAAATGAGTGAGAATCCACCACTTTTTAAATTGTGGGTTTACAAAGTGCAGGTCACTGAGCAATCACAGTAAGAATGGCAAAAAAAAATTTCATCACAATATTGATTCCTTCTTATTCTTAAGAAGGTAAAATATTCTGACTGGCTTAGTACTAAGATCTACCTAACTCCATGTTTCATCTTGGTGTCTCTGTAAGAGTCATCACCAGTCACCCTGGAGATTTGCGTGGTTGTTCTAGACCAGAAAGAGCTAGCAGCATATTTCAAAACATTCTGAATTACCATAACTTACCAGGGAATTTTTCTAAACTTTTGAAAATGAATATATAGCTCTTCAGCATATACTTGCTTTCAGGAAAGGAGACTGGTTAAGTTGTTGCCTTATAATGGAATATTTCCTTTCATATTAATGTGAGATTTTGTAAAAACTCAAGGAGTGTACTCAACTTAATGATGGAGCAAATGTGAATAAATTTATGTAACATTATTTAACATTTTTCAGCTTAACTTCTTTTAAGCTTTTTGTTTTTTCCTCTCTGAAGTGCTTAAGCTAAGTCTCTTGTCAAATGCTAGATCCTTCTGCAAAATTTTGAATTTTCTATATCTTGAAGCAATTACTATTTTTAGTATTTTTTAATTGGAATGTAGAGGACAAATCTTTATTAGTCTAGGGAAAATAAAACCATTTTTTACAAGATAAAGAAATACTATTGTTTCTTTTTTTGCTATAGGTCTTGTAGGGGATCCCCAACATTTTGTTTAATTTTTAGTTTGTGATACTTCATTTTGATGTGGAAGGAATAAACAGAATTTGAGGCCAGAGATGTCAACTATGGAATCCCATGTCAGTCACTCTCTGCGTGATCATGGCTATGCTACTTAAATTCTAACATTTATAATGAGATCAATAATACCCATTCACAGGCGTCTTAGTCATTTGAGGCTGCTATAACAAAAATTGCTTTAGACTAGGTGGCTTAAACAATAAACATTTTATTTCTCACAGTTCTAGAGACTAAAGGTCTGAAATCAGGGTGCCAGCATGATTGGGTTCTTAATGAGGGCCGTCTTCCTGTTTTACAGACAGCTGCCTTCTTTCTGCCTTTACTTTGTCAGGGAGGAAGATCATCTCTCTCATATTTCTTCTTATGAGTACATGTATCTCATTCATGAGGACACAACCTTCACGACCTGATTACCTCTGGAAGGCCTCACCTCCTAATTGCAACGTGTACATTCTGAGGGGACACAGGCATTCTTTCCATAGCAATAGGGTTCTTATTCTTATTTGCTTTATATTTTAATTTATGTGTCTCATTCGTGAGAAACAATTCATTCACTCAACAAATATTAAATGAACATTTCAATATCAGCAAGAACATCTAGAATACAAAGGTTGGTAGTGTTGGCTACTATTTGGGTAGCCATGTGCATTAGACATTAGACACTTCTCCAAAGAAGACATACAAATGGCTAGCAGACAAATAAAAAAAAATGTTCAACATCATTAGCCATCAAGGAAATTCAAATCAAAACCACGTTGAGATACCACCTTACATCAGTGAGAATGGCAAAAATTAACAAGTCTGGAAACAACAATTGTTGGCAAGGATGTGGAGAAAGGGGAACCCTCTCACACTGTTGGTGGGAATGCAAGCTGGTACAGCTACTTTGGAAAATAGTGTGAAGGTTCCTCAAAAATTAAAAATAGAGCTACCCTATGACCCAGGAATTGTATTACTGGGTATTTACCCCAAAGATACAGGATGTAGTGAAAAGAGGGGACATATGCACCCCCATGTTCACAGCAATGTCCACAATGGCCAAACTGTGGAAGGAGCCAAGATGCCCTTTGATGGATGAATGGATAAAGAAGATGTGGTTCATATATACAATGGAATATTACTCAGCCATCAGAAAGGATGAATACCCACCATTTGCACTGACATGGATGGAACTGGAGGGGATTATGCCGAGTGAAATAAGTCAAGCAGAGAAAGTCAATTATCATATGGTTTCACTCATATCTGGAATATAAGGAATAGCATGGAAGACAATAGGGGAAGGGAGGGAAAACTGAATGGGAAGAAATCAGAGAGGGAGAAAAACCATGAGAGACTATGAACTCCAGGAAACAAACTGAGGGTTACAGAATAGAGGGGAGTGAGAGGTTGGGGTAGCTAGGTGATGGGTATTAAGGAGGGCATGTGTTGTGATAAGCACTGGGTGTTAATTGCCACTAATGAATCACTGAATACTACATCAAACGCTAATGTTGTAATGGATGGTGGCTAACTTAGGATAATAAAAAATGAAAAATAATAATAAATAGATAGATAAATAAATACCTATATATTTTAGATATTGAGGACCAACAGAAACAAAAGAAGTTTATGGAGTTTATATTCATCGAGAGAGAACCAAAAAGTTAAATAAATATATGTTTAATGTCAGGTGGATTAAAAAAAGACAATAAAAGGAATACTTTGCCATATTCCTCTAGATTTCATAAGATTTTGCTGGAAAGAAACCAGCCTTAATTAAAACAAAATTTTTGAAAGTGAGTTTCTCCCTTATATTTTATGTTATCTATGGGCCATTGTGGGTCAGCTTCAGCTCTGGGCTTGTATCCTCATTCTGGGATTTAGGCTACACAGATTATGTGAATTTTATGACCAATTTTGGAGAACTGGGCTTTTATTTAAAGAAGGGAAAGCATTGGACGGTTTTGAGCAAAGGAATGGTATAATCCACTGTGTATTTTTTAAAGATTTATTTATTTATTTGAGAGAGAAAATGAGAGAGAGAGAGCAGGAGAGGGGGGAGGGTCAGAAGCAGAAGCTGACTCCCCGCTGCGCAGAGTCCACATCAGGACTCTATCCCCAGACTCCAGGATCATGACCTGAGCTGAAGTAGTCGCTTAACCGACCAAGCCACCCAGGTGCTCTCTACTGTGTATTTTTAAAAAGCTCTCTCTGGGGCGCCTGGGTGGCTCAGTGGGTTAAAGCCGCTGCCTTCGGCTCAGGTCATGATCCCAGGGTCCTGGGATCGGGGCCCACATCGGGCTCTCTGCTCAGCGGGGAGCCTGCTTCCTCCTCTCTCCTCTCTCTGCCTACTTGTAATCTCTCTCTCTGTGTCAAGTGAATAAATAAAAAATCTTTAAAAAAAAAAAAAGCTCTCTCTGTTTCTTATGTGGCAAGGGTACTATCAGGAAGAACAGTTGAAGGCTAACAGTAGAGTGTAGATGAAAAAAAAAAAGTATCTTGTACTAGGATAGTAGCATTGAATGAAGGGTGAGGCAAGTGGTCAGATTTTAGAGAAACTGAAGGTAGATCTGAAAGATGTGCTGGTAGATTTGTATGTGAGGTGAGACAAAAATGCATTAAGATGGTTCCGGAGTATCTTTTACTTGAACAATTGAAAATACAGTGGTGCCTTTTATTGAGATAGCTCTTGATATTACTTATATAAAAGTGTGATAAGTGATTTATTTTTTTTTCCTGGTCTGTGACCAATACCTTTGAATTTCTGACAACATAAGCACTAAATTACTTAAAGTAATTAGCAGTTACTCTAAAGTTACATGTGCATGGAATCTTAGGATAAGTCAGTAAAGTCAGTTAAAATGATAACCCATTGAACAAATATTTACTAGAGAAAACAATCAACAAAGCCACTTAGGTAATCCAATGTGCACCTCAGTATTGTGATTAAGCCCTCCAAGATAGATTAATTTAATGGTTCATTCCAATCTCTTCACCTGTATTAGTTCCTATGGCTGCTACACTAAATTAGTACAAATTTGGTGGCTCAAAGAAAAACAAAATTATCCTTTTACAGTTCTGGGGCCGGAATTTTGAAATCAATTTCACTGGATGAAATGAAAATACCTGCAAGGCCACCTTCCCTTCTGATATACTAGAGGAGAATTTGTTTCCTTGCTATTTCGAGATTCTAGAGCTGCATTCCTTGGCTCATGGCTCCTTCCTCCATTTCAAAGCCAACAGTGTAACATCTTCAAATCTCTCTCTGCTTGCATCATCTTACATTCTCCTCTCTGTGGTAACATCTCCTTCTGCCTCCCTCTTTTATATTTATTTATTTATTTATTTATTTATTTATTTATTTATTTATTTATTTGGGTCTAGTCTCTGTGTCACATCTCTTTTATTTTTTTATTTTTTTTAATTTTTGCAATACATTTGTTTTATTTTATTTTTTCAGTGTTCCAAAATTCATTGTGTTGCCTCCCTCTTTTAAAGAAATTTGTGATTACATTTAGAGTCCAAATGGGATAATCAGGATCATCTGTCCATTTCAATACCTTTCATTGACTCCTGCTTGCAGTTTCTTTTATTATATAAAAGGTAACAATCAGAGGTTGCAGGTGATGAGGCTGTTGTCTTCTGGAGCCATCCAGCCTACCACACAATCTCCACTTGCCTTCCTCAGCCAGGGGGCTTCATCCTCAGCTGCCATTCAGTGTGGCTCAATGGTGGTGGCATATTTTAGGAAGCTAATGAAGATGCTTGTGTTCAGTGGAAGAAAAACCAAGGCCCATCTGTATGTGTCTCTATATATCAGCAAGGAAACCTTCCTCTAGAATCTCCCAAGAAGCTTTTCTTTACAATTGAAATCTCACTACATGCTCATTCCTAAATAAGTCATTAAGTAGGGGCAATTGATGCAGATCCCTTGAACAATTGAATTTGTTATAAAAATAGAAGGTCAGACTGTCAAAGTTAGTCAACAACCAACATTTCTCTTACATTTCTCTAACATTAGCTTATCATTTCAATACAAAAGAGTTTATTTCATATGCAAAGGTGTAGAGTATTGTGTGCGTATGATTTCCTTTGTTGAGATAATTTACATATCATTTACTTATGATAGTAATTAACACTGACCCTTATGACTTTGACCCTTATTCATTATATTTCAACATCTGTAGAATGAGACCTTTTGGTTTGTTTGTTTGTTTTACTCTAAACTTAGTGTATGTCATTTATAATGATATTATAAATGCAACCTAATTATGTTTTAAAATAACATACCTCCCTATGGTCTTATTGTTCAAAACCATGGATAGAAAGAGTATTAGAAAGACTGTCCAATGTAAGAGACAATATTATAATTTCTTATTTCTTAGTCCATTTATATATTATAATGTATATTAGTGGAATCTGTCCTTTAAACATTGAAGAAAGTGAAAGAGAAGCTTTCCAAAATTAAGCTGCACTGTGATGTGACTACAGCTTTCATGTGTAGTACTATAATCCTGAAAGCAAATGTCTGACATTCTCTTTCTTAAGTTGGAACCTGATTTATGGGTTTATGTGTGCATCAATGCCTCCTTTAGATCGTTGCAGTTTGAAAAAGAGTAAACCAGCCAGCTTAAGATTGTCTTTGTTAACAGTTCTGGAAAAGTAATAACCAGCCTGTCATACAAGGGAGATGAGATAGATGAGGTATGGGGAGAAGAAAAATCCTGACTTCTATTGAATAAATTAACAGTATTTTCTATTGAATAAATTAACAGTATTTTGGATGCTTTAATGGTATGCAGTTTGCTGCTAGCAACAACTAGCAATCAATATTTACTGTTGTCCTCCCACACTTTTAGTGAGGCTCCTCTGAATATTCTAAGTTCAGTAACATACCATGGTCATCCTATCATGAGAAAAGAAAATTTTATCATAGTCCTTGTTTTGCATTTTTAGCAAGTGACAAAGTGTTAAGCAATGTTCAAATTACCATTTGAATGTCCACTTATATTTCACTGAAGTAAATGAGGACATAAAAATTTCACTGTAGTCAATCACATTTACCCTACTCTTCCAAATACCCACACATATAGCATAAGAGGTCCCTCTTTCTCTAAATACTCCTTTACATCTCATCTGCACCTTTCTTCCCACCCATTACGCTCTTCTCTCCATTACAATTGGTCTTATGCATATCTTATTTCCCTTATTTTATTTAAAACCCCATATATATATATATATGTATATTTATATATATATGCACAAAACAGATACTTTAAAGCACCTACTGAATCAAAGTTTAGTTCCAAATGACATTGTAGAATTTCCCATCTGGTCCCATTTTTACAATTAACTCTTGTGATGAATAGAGAACATATGCCTTCTACATTAGAAGTCATTTGCTTTTTTTCCTTTTCTTCCATTTCTCCCCCTAATTGAAGGCAGGTGTGCTCTTAGAATTAAGGGATTAGGGGAAAGTAACACTGCCAGGTTATTACTTCCATTTAACCTTCAGATTTAAAAAAAAAAAAGGCAAATTTCTCATTATTGTGACTATAATGGGGGAAATCATTTATACCATCATGGTGTTAGATAGTCTTATCAATCTGAGCAGGGTTCTTTTCTGTGTTCTCACCTTCACATCTTCAACACCTAAACCAGAGCCTGCTCTGTGGTTCACATTCAGTAGGTATATATTTAATGGAAACTTAAGTTATGAAACTATAAAATATGAGTTATTGTTTTCTTTAAAGAAGAGGGCATGCCACATAGAGCCTACAAATAAATACATAAATAGATAAATACATAAATAAAAGAATATTATAACTAGGTTGTTAATATGTACCCAAACTTCATGTGAACCTACTTCATTTTTGGAGCTTTTGGACTTTGTGGCATGGGCTCTGTTAAAAGATAAACTAAGGGATGCCTGGGTGCCTCAGTCATTAAGCATCTGACTTAAGTTCAGGTCATGATTCCGGGGTCCTGGGATTGAGCCCCACATCAGAATCCCTGCTAAGTGGGAAGCCTTCATCTCCCTCTCCCCCCGCCCCCGCTTGTGTTCCCTCTCGCTATGTCTTTCTCTGTCAAATAAATTAAATTCTTTAAAAAAAAAGATAAACTAAAACATATTAACATTTTTAAGAGTTTATTTGAGCAAAAATCAATTAGAATCAGGCAGCACCAAGTCTGAAGTAGTTAGGAATGTTCCTTGGACAGGACCTCTGAAAGAGACATTTATAGAGAAAAGGAGAAAGCAAGCAAGAAAATTATTTATTGGATAGATGAAAGCTAGTTAATTGTTTGTGATTGGCTATCTTCAGATTTTAATTTAGTAATCATGAGGTATTTACAGGCGTAGATTTTGGTTTGGTTACATAACAATGCAGCATTAGGGCTACCTTGTCTAAAACTTTCTTTGATTAATTAATTTAACATCTCTTAAATTAATCCCATTCTGGCAAGCTTTTCTTCAAATTTGAATCTAGCCTTTGGTTTTCCAGAAACTACAATATAGAAAAGAAAAGATAATGAAAATGTCTATCTTGATTTAGAGTAAGTAAGTGAGTGATGTTTTGGTTATTCTACTTCGTATATTTCCAGTTGGTAACTTATCGATGCCCCATTATATGGTCAGTTTCTTTGAGTACAGATGAAAGCAAGACTGAATCTTTTCTACTGCATATTTTCTTATAACCCAGTTTTAGTATTTCTGAAATAGACTCCTCAAGAAGAAGAAAAAAATGTTTTTAATTTCCCAGTTCTAATCTGGGCCATTGCCATGTCTGTATTTTAGAAATTGTAAAGTAAATGAGGCAGTGATGAAGCTTTCATGCCAGAAACGCTTTTAAATACCAAAAGCATGTCATTACTGCTGAGTTTCGTTTTTCTTCTAATTCTTTAATTAGATAGGATAAGAACTGCATCTCTTAAGCAAATTCTTCTGCTATCTTTTTGTAGCATCCAGAAGATCTTATATTTGTATGCATCATATTTTATTTGTAATGAACTTTTACAAATTGTAGACTTTGTACTTTCATCCTATCCTTGAACTAGAAGTGAATTCTAGATTTCTGTGTTCCAGAAAACAAAAGCTTAATTATGTTGCTTCTTTATTTGGTTCAATAAGTTAACAGATAAACTGATGTTTTAAATTCTGTGAAGAAAATAGAAGGAATAATCATAACATATTTGAAAATAGGCAATTGTACAATTGTTTTCAAAACTAACGACTCAGCAGCTAATTAAAGCATTAGATATAGTATTTTTTCCTTCTAAAATAGTTTTAACAGGATAATAAAAATGGATTTTTGTTTTCCTTTTCTTTAAAATGGTTATGAGTGGTTATGAGGAAGTTTTAAGTTAATTTTTAAAATCTGTTTTTAAAATAATAAAGACAAAATCAAAAGCCATCTACGACCTTCCCCAGCCGAAAAAAGTAAAGGTCAGTTTTTTGTTTCTGAATCCTCCAACAGAGATTTATCAAACTACTAAAAATGTAGAATAATTCTTGAATTCTTAATGTATAATTATCTTCCAACCTTAAAACTATAGAATTACTCTAGTCATTGTGAAATTTGAGGCTTCATCAGTTATTTGAGCTTCTTAAAACAAATCATAGAGCAGATAGGTACTGGAAGGCAAAATATTAGGTGTCAGGAGTAGAATGCCACTTATGAATGAAAACTTCTTCTATTTGGCAAATATCCTGTTGGTTATTTTGGCTGAGGAATAGCCTTCAGCATATTGTACAATGATCTAGAAGTAAGAAGGAATAACTATTTCCCACCTAAGGAATGCCCCTAAAATGGAATAGTTGTTGGCAAATTCATTGAATAATAGAAGAAAAAGAAATCATAGGTGGGAGAGAGGGAGCACAGCAACACGGCAGGAAATGGAGCCCAAATAGAAAGGATAACCGGTAACGGCCTGTTCGGTGGAAGAGTGAAGACTCCACTGGGCACTGTGAGGCTTCCTGTTTTTGCTTGTGTTGTTATAGTTTTCCTGGCTTCTGTTTGATGACTGGATACCCTCCCAAGGCAAGTGTGAGGCTCGAGTTTAGGCCATGTACAGTGGCAGTGGTGGCACTGGTGTGTGGAAGTTTTTTGTTTTTTTTTTAATGGTGCTCTCTGGAGTGCACAAGGCCATCTAACCAGAAACAGTTTCTTCAGGTGTCTGGATTCAGAAGAAATGACGTGTTAAGAGACAATTTATTGGGCACCTGGGTGGCTCAGTGGGTTAAAGCCTCTGCCTTCAGCTCAGGTCATGATCTCAGGGTCCTGGGATCCAGACCTCCATCAGGCTCTCTGCTCAGCGGCAAGCCTGCTTCCTCCTCTCTCTCTGCCTGCCTCTCTGCCTACTTGTGATCTCTCTCTGTCAAATAAATAAATAAAATCTTTAAAAAAAAAGAGAGAGACAATTTATTTCTGCTATAGTTGTACAGGTTTTATGGTGCAGAAGCATTCAACTGAGCCATTAAGTTATTTCTGGAAGTCAGTTTGGGCCCACTCACCAAACCTTGCTATAGGACCTATGCCTGCATCTGTCCAGATTTTGGGACACTTTTATCAAAAGATATTCCAACACCCACATGAGACGTGTGTGCTAACATGGCCCTGATCTTGTCAATGCCTACGTTAGACCCAAAATAGGAATTTTAAGGGCTTGAACCATAAGACATTTGGTGCTCAATTAACAATTAATGAGCTCCTTGACACTGGGTTGGTGGTCTGGGTAAAATATATTTGTATAATAATGTTCCCTGTTTTCCCTTGTCAATCTCTCTCTGCCTTTCTTTCTCCATAGCTAGGTAACTAGATATTGGTATAGATAACATGATGTATATATGTATGTGTATATATATATATATATATATTATATGTCATATATATAACATATATAATGTGGCATATTACATTGGCTTATTTGTGAACGTTGATTCATCCTTACATCACATCACAGGAATAAATCCCACTTGATAATGATGTATGATCATTTTAATGTGTTGTTGAATCTGGTTTGCTAATATTTTGTTGAGCTTTTTTAAATCTGTGTTCATCAGGGCTATTGGCATCTCATTTTCTTTTTTCTTGGCATCCTTTTTTGGTTTTGGTATCGGGATAATGCTGGCCTCATAAAATGATCTTGGAAGGATTTCCTCCTCTTATATTTTTTGGAGGGGTTTGAGAGGGATTGGACTGAAATATTCTTTGAATGTTTGGTAGAATTCACCAAAGATGCCATCTGGTACTGGACTATTATTTGTCAGAAGGTTTTTGATTACTGATTCAATCTTCTTACTAGTAATTGGTCTGTTCAGATTCTCTTTTTCATCATGATTCAGTCTTGGTAGGTTGTATGTTTCTAGGAATTTATTCATCTGGGCTGTCCAAATTATTAGCATGTAATTGTTGATAGTAGTCACTTAATGATCTTTTGTATTTCTGTTATATCAGTTGTAACATCTCATTTATTTCAGACTTATTTATCTGAGTTTTCTTTTTTTCTTGATGCCCCTAGCTAAAGGCTTGCTAATTTTGCTTGTTTTTTGAAAGAACCTAAATATATTTAAATAATAAGCATATAGCTCCATTTTTCAGTTTGTTAGTTTTAACAAAATCCTTTGACTCACACCTGTGAAAAATACCTTCTGTGCGATCATATTATTCTACTGGCTTTCCTAACTCCTCTCAATATTTGATAGAGATATACTTTTTCTAATTATTCTTTTAGTTACTTCTGCATATTTATATGACTAGTTTGGACTTTGGTTTCATGTACCATTAATGTGTGCAGCTATTGAGAACCTTTACTATATTAAATGGGAATACTGGTGTTCTTACCAACAACTCTGTCTTTACTTGCTAACCTGTTTCCTGAAAGATCTAACTTTGCTTTTATATTTTCAGATTTTTATATGTATATTCTGTTTCTTTACCATGTTTGAGTCATTAGTACTTTATTTATGGATTGGTCTTAACCTTTAGAACAAACACTCATAGGGGTGTCTCAGTAACTCAGTTGATTAAGCATCTGACTCCTGATTTCAGCTCAGGTCATGATCTCAGGGTTATAGAATCAAGCCCTGCATTAGGTTCTGCACTGGGCATAGAGCCTGCTTGAGATTCTCTCTTCTTCTGCTCCTCCCCACTCCTCCTTCTTAAAAACAAAAACAAACACTCATAGTAGCATGATTCTGTGAATACTGTAAGTTGCAGTAGTGGGTAGAATGTGTATTTTTTTCTGTAGCTTCAAGTCTGAGAACTTTTGCATCAGGGTTTTTAAAAGTAGCGTCATTACTTTTGTCTCTTATGCTCTAATGCTTGTGTAGGGATTTATTTATCATCATGTGCACGCTCAGATCCAAATTGAAAGGCAAAATTTCATGTTTATATGGATTAAAACATTTAAATATATATTAGACAAACACACACACACATACACGAACACAAATACCATGTGCCAGGCTCTTTCTAAGTATATAGAAACAAATTTAATTAAGAAATTTAATCTTCTCCATAATCCTCTTAAAGCTGGTACCTATTATTACGCCTATTTTATTTATGAGGATACTGTGACCAGAAAATGATATGAAACATGCCCAGTGTTATACAACTTATGGGTTAGTAATGGTACTGAGATTCAAACCTAGGAGTCCTGTACTAAATATTGTGATTTGTTAATTATCATGTAGTGTTTATATAAGAAAAGTTAAATTAAATTCATGTTAAGATGTTATTTATGGGTATTTCACCATAAAGAATGAAATTCAAATAAGGTTAACATACTAAACCCAACAAAATATTTTCTTACATTAATAAAAGGGAAAATATCCTGACACTTTACTGAATTCCTGTATGAGTGCTAGCAGTTTTGGAGTGGAGTCCTTTGGGTTTTCCACATAAAGTATCATATCATCTGCAAAGAGTGAGAGTTTGCAATCATTTTGCAAATATTTTCTATGTATACTTTTAATTTATTCTTTCATGTGAAAACAGATACATTGTCTTTTTTGCTAAGTCTGAGTTTTAAAACATTAATTTTGAGTTGCACCACATAGACTAGATTAAAACAAGTATAATTCAGAACTGTTACTTACATTTTAATTTGAGAACCTGTTTCAAGAGATATTTAGAGTTAATAACTGACAAAAAGCTTCATTACCATTATTAGCTCAATTAAAAGTAAATTCTTTTTTTTCTTGTCAATTTCTTTTAATCTTTTTTTTAAATTTTATTTTTATTCTTTGCCCAAGGGGTACAGGTCTGTGAATCATCAGGCTTACACCTTTCACAGCATTCACCAAAGCACAAACCCTCCCCAATGTCCATAGCCCATCCACCCTATCCCTCCCCTCCCACCCCCCAGTAACCCTCAGTTTGTTTTGTGAGACAAACCATAAAAGTAAATTCTTAGTTCCAGTAAGTAGTTAAAATTAAACATAATAGCCTTCATATCATGCTCAAAATAATAATTGAAATTAAACATTAATACCATTTGAAATACTGTCCAAAATGAAGCTCTCGTATAGCCCCTATTCAGATTGTGTTGTAGACCACGTATGAATGTGGTATGCAGAATTCTAAGATGAACCTGAGGGCCCTACATCTTTATATAATCCCACACTCCTTGAGTGGGAGCTGAGCCTGAGACTATTTCAATCCACACAAATTGCCAAGTGGCAAAGATGTAATTAAGTCCTTAATCAACTGGCTTTAAGTTAACCCAAAGGGAGGGGTGCCTGGGTGGCTCAGTCAGGTAAGTGTCCAACTCTTGATTTTGGCTCAGATCATGATCTCAGGATCATGGGGTTGAGCCCTGTGTCAGTCTCCATGTTCATCAGGGAGTCTACTTGATTATTTCTCTCTCTCCTTCTCCCTCTGCCCCTTCCCCTGTTCATGTGCTTTCTCTCTCTCTCTCTCTCTCTCTCTCTCTCTCTCTCTCTCTCTCTCTCTCTCTCTCTCTCTCTCCCTCTCTATCTCAAATAAATAAATAAATCTTTAAAAAATTAGTTAACCCAAAAGGAGATTATTATGGATGGACCTGACCTGATTGGGTAGGATCTTCAAAAAGGACCAAGAAGTGAGAGACCAGAAGCAGCAAACAATTGTCCTCTTTTCTGCTGGCCTTGGAAAAGAACAGCTACAACGAACAATTCTGCTGATGACCACAGGAGACTGGAGAAAAGTCCTGACCCCAGATGAGACTGCAATCCCAGCCAACACTTGCACGCACCCTTTTGAGACCCTAAGCAAAAGAACCCAACTAAACTATCCCTGTATTTCTGACCCACAGGAACTATGACATAATAAATGAGTATCATTTTATGCTGCCATGCTCATCATAATTTTTGTATAGAGCAATAGAAAACAAATACTGTGAACTATCTCTTAGGGGTGAAAAGTAGAATATTTTTCAATATAACAGGTTTTCTACATTGATAATGTTTTGTCACGTATATATAGACACACAAATATGTGCACACGTGCATATGAATCTAAAACATCTAATTCCTCAGAATTTGTAGAAAAAAATCCAGGTTCAATCAATAATTACATGTTAGTAGTTCTAATAATCATAGATTATCCGAGTTAAAGAGCTGAGAGTATGTCTAAACTATTTGTTTTTCTGTTAAAGAATAAGAACTGCAAAAAGGCAAAATGCTTGCCCAGGGTCACACAAGTGTGCAATGCAGTGGCTGGGACAAGAACCCAGCTTGTGTACCCAGAAACAGACCAATTTCCTTCTGGTACAAGTTATTTGTGGAATCTAGTCAAACTGCACCAAACCAATACAGAATGGCAGATAACTCATCTTTATTATGTGCAGAAATGAGATTGTGTAATCTTGCAATGAATAGGATTGAAAGGGTTTTACTTCACAACATACACAAACCTAAAGATATTAGGTCAATCAGTTGGATGTTTCTATTTTTATATGGCAGTTCTCAATGATTAACTGTGAGTTGTGACACCAAACATAGTTTAAATCTCAGCCGTGTCAATTGAAACCTGATCTCTATCTTCAGACGAACAGATTGTGGCGCTCAATTGAATGAGTCAGGAAGATTATACTATAGTGAAACTAATTCACAGAAGAAAGGCACAGTACCACATACAGAGACTTAAAAATTCCCAGGCCTTACCAATGATTAAGTGCAAAAATGATAAGAAAAACATTCCTTTTACTTTTCATCATTCAACAAATATTTATTAAGTGCTTATTATACAGTAGGTATTTTGTGTTGTTTCTGAGAATAAATAGCAAAAACATCATTCTTGCCTTTATGGATATAACATTCTAGCATTAGATATGGACAGTGAACAACAGATCACACAAATAAACTTAAAATTGAATCCATAGTAAGTCCCATGGAAGAAAGGACCACTGGGTTATGAATACATATATCACAGTGTCTAACCCAGTCTTTTCTTTTCCTGTGTAATATGAGATAAAGTCCTTATTTTCTTTAATTAAAATTCTTTTTGAATGAAAAAAATATTGAGGTATAATTGAAATAATACATATTAGTTTGATTTGATATACTGTAATTTGTATATACTACAAAATAATTACTGTGTTAAGCCTGGTTACCATTTGTCACCATATCAATTTATAATTTTTTTATAGTGATGAGAACTGTTAAGAATTACCCTCTTAGTAACTCTCAAATGTACAGTACAATATTATTAATCATACTCATGGTGCCTTACATTACATCCTCATGACTTATTAATTTTACTACTGGAAGTTTGTGCTTCTTCATCCTCTTCACCCTTTTTGTTGATGTCCAACTCTCTTCCTCTCTGGCAACCACGGATCTATACTCTGTATCTCTGAGTTTTGTTTCTGTTTTATTTTGTTTTCCAGATTCCACATATAAGTGAGATCATACAGTATTTGTCTTTCTCTGTCTCACTCATTTCACTCAGCATGGCAACTTTTCATTTTATTAATGTTTGAGTAATATTATATATTTTTTATAACATACATATAAAATATATGTTGATAGACCACATCTTTATTCGTCTTTCAAAGGACACTTAGGGTATCTCCAACATCACGGCTACTGTAAATAATGCTACAACGAATATTGGGGTGCATATATCTTTTCAAGTTAGTGTTTTCATTTTTTCAGATATATATACAGAAGTGGAACTGCTAGATTATATGGTAATTCTATTTTTAATTTTTAAAGGAATCTCTATACTGTTTTCCACTGTGGCTGCACCAGTTTACATTCCCGCCAGCAGAGCAGGAGGGTTCCCTGTTCTCCACATCCTTGCAAATACTTTTTTCTTGTCTTTTTGTTAATAGCCACTCTAACAGATGTGATGTGATATATCATTGTTGTTTTGATTTGCCTTTTCCAGATGATTAGTGATGTTTAGAATCTTTTTATGTGTCTCCTGGCCATCAATGTGTCTCCTTTAGAAAAATGTCTACTCAAATCCTCTGCCCATTTCTTGATCAATTGTTGTTTCTTTGGTTTTTCCTATTGAGTTGTCTGGGTTTTTTTTTTAATGTATTTTGGATATTAACCCTTTATCAGATATATGATTTGCAAATATTTTTCCCTATTCAGTAGGTTAGCTTTTCACTTTGTTGATGGTTTCCTTTGCTGTGTGGAAGCCTTATAGTTTGATATTGTCCCCCCTGTTTATTTTTGCCTCTGTTGCCTTTGCTTTCACAATCAGACCTAAAAAAATCATCATTGAAGCTGATGTCAAGGAACTTGCTACCTATGTTTTATTCTAGGAGTTTATGACAGTGATTCACATTTAGGTCTTTAATCCCTTCTGAGTTTATTTTTGTGAATGGTATAAGACAGTGGTCCAGTTTCATTCTTTTAGATGTGGTGCTCAGTCTTTGTGACAACATTTGTTTGTTTGTTTGTTTAGATTTTATTTATTTGATAGAGAGAGAGAGTACAAATGGGGAGTGGCAGGCAGAGGGAGAGAGGGAGAAACAGAGTCCTTGCTGAGTAGACAGCCTAATGCGGGGCTTGATCCCATGACCCTGGGATCATGACCTGAGCTGAAGGCAGCCACTTTAACTGACTGAGCCACCCAGGCACCCCCTTAACAACATTTATTGAAGAGACTGTTCTTGGGGTGCCTGGGTGGCTTAGTCAGTTAAGTGTCCAACTCTTGATTTCAGCTCAGGTCCTGATCTGAGATTGTGAGATTGAAACCCGTGTCATCTCTGTGCTGGGCATGAAGACTGATTAAAATCTCTCTCCCAGGGTGCCTGGGTGGCCCATTTGGTTATGCTTCTGACTCTTGGTTTCAGCTCAGCTAGTGATTTCAGGATCCTGAGATCAAGCCTCACATTGGGTTCTGCATTCAGCATGACATCTGCTAAAATTTCTCTCTCCCTCTCCTTCTGCCACTCTCTCCTGCCTTTCCCCACCCCCTGCACACTTGCACACACTCTCTCTCAAATAAGTAAAATCTTTTAAAAAGTTTTTTTTTTCTCTCCCTCTCCTCTGCTCCTCCCATTTCCCTCTCTCTCTCTTTAAAAAAAAATAATAAGAAGAGACTTCTTTCTCCATTGTATACTCTTGGTTCCTTTGTCATAAATTAATTGACATTTGTGGGTTTGTTTCTGGGCTCTCTCCTGTGTTCCATCAATCAATGTGTTTGTTTCTAATCCAATATCATACTGTTTTCATTACTATAGCTTTGTAATAGAGTTTGAAATCAGGGAGTGTGATGTCTCTGTCTCTGTTCCTCTTTCTCAAGATTATGTTAACCATTTGGAATCTTTTGTGGTTCCACACAAATTTTAGGATTTTTTAATTTTATTTCTGTCAAAACTGCCATTGGAATTTTGGTAGGGATTATATTGAATCTGAGGTTTTATTTGGGAGGTAAGGACATTTTAGCAATATTAATTTTTTCCAGCCCTGAGTGTGAAATATCTTTCCCTTTATTTGTGTTTTCTTTGGTTTCTTCCTTTAATGTCATATAGCTTTCAGTGTATAGTTTTTTCACCTCTTTAGCTGAATTTGTTCTTAAATATTTAATCATTTTTGATATAATAGTATGTGAATTTGATGGTTTGCCCTCCTTTTTTTTTTCAAGATTTATTTATTTTAGTGGGGAGGGGCAGAGGGATAGGTAGAGAGAGAATCTCAAGTAGACTCTCCCACTGAGCATAAAGCCTGGTGTGGGGCTTGATCCCAGGTCACAGAAATCATGACCTGAGCCAAAATCAAGAGTCAGATGCTTACTGATGGAGGCACCCAGCCACCCCACTTTGATGGTTTTCTAAATTTATTTTTCTTATTTTTTAAATAAGTTTTAAAGATTTTTAAAATTTACTTGAGAGAGAGTGTGTGAAAGAGAGATCATGAGTTGGAAAGAGGGGCAGAGGGAGGAGCAGACTCCTCTCTGAGCAGGGAGTTCAAGGTGTGGCTCAATCCTAGGACCCTGAGATCATGACCTGAACCAAAGGCCGATATTTAACCAACTGAGCCACCCAGGCACCCATTAATTTCTCTTTCTGCTAGCTCATTGTTAATGACTAGGAATGCAACAAATTTTTATTTATTCATTCATTCATTCATTCATTCATTCATTCATTCATTCATTCATTATTTATAAGATTTTATCCATTTATTTGACAGAAAGAAAGCGATTGAGTACACAAGAGGAGGGAGTGGGAGAGTGAGAAGCAGGTTCCCTACTAGGCCGGGAGCCCAATGCAGGGCTAGATCCCAGGACCCTGGGATCATGACCTGAGCCAAAGCAGATGCTTAACTGTCTGAGCCACCCAGGTGCTACTCTGTTCTCTTTCTAAATCTCTGTTTTATTTCTTTCCACTCTGTTCTTTTGTTGTTTCCTTCACTTTACTAACCTTGGGCTTCTTTTGTTATTTTCCTACTTCCTTTAGTTGTAATGTTAGATTGTTTATTTGAGATTTTTCTTGCTTTTTGTGGAGAGGCATGCATTACTATGAACTTCTGTCTTAAATTGCTTTTGCTGCATCCCACAGATGCTGGTATGTCGTATTGCCATTTTCATTTGCCTCTAGGTATTTTTTTTAATTTCTCCTTTGATTTCTTCATTGACCTGTTCAGTTCAAAAGCATGTTGTTTAATCTCCGTATTTGTGAATTTTCCAGTGTTTTTCTTGTAATCGGCTTCAAGTTTCATGCCATTTTGTTCATAAAAGATACTTGATATGATTTCAGTCTTCTTAAATTTGCCTAACATATGATCTATCCTACAGAATGTTCCATATGCACTTGAGAAGAATGTGCATTCTGCTGCTTTTGAATGGAATGTTCTGAATATATCTGTTAAGTCCATCTGGTCTTATGTGTGATTTAAGGCCCATAATTCCTTATTAAATTCCTGTCTGTCTGATCAATACATTGATGTAAGGGAAGAATTAAAATCTCTATTTCTTGTGTTACTATTTATTTTTCTTTTTAGGTCTGCTAACATTTGTTTTATATTTTGAGTGCTCCTGTGTTGGGTGCATATTTACAGATATTATATCCTCATGTTGACTTGATCCTTTTATCATTATGCAATGCCCTTAGTTGTCTTTTATTCAAGTCTTTGTTTTAAAGTTTATTTTGCAGGGTTCCTGGGTGGCTGAGGTGGTTGAGCGTCTGACTCTTGATTTCAGCTCAGGTTATGCTCTCAGGGTTGTGAGATCAAGTCCTGCATCGGGCTCCATGCTCAGTGGAATAGTCTGCTGGGTATTCTTTCTCTCCCTCTCTTTCTACCCCTTACCCCACTCTCTGTCAAATAAATAAATAAATCGCTTTTTTTTTTAAGGTCTGTTTTTCCTAAGTTACCTATGTTTTCTTTCGGTTTCTATTTACTTGGAATATATTTTTTCCATCCCTTCACTTTCATTCTGTGTGTGTCCTTAAAGGTGAAGTGAATCTTTCATAGGCATCATATGGATGAGTCTTGTTTTTTTTTTAAGTCATTTAACCAATCTATATTTTTATTAGAGAATTTTATCCATTTATATTTAAAATATTTGTTGATAGGTTTGTAATTATTGCCATTTTGTCAATTGTTTTCTGGCTAATTTGAATTTCGTTCTGTCCTTTTCTTCTTCTCTTTTTCTCTTTCCTGGTGATTTGATAACTTTCTTTAGTGTAATGCTAAGTTCATTTAGCACTTTTTTTTCTGTATCGCACTATAGGTTTTTACATTGTGGTTACCTTGAGGCTTGTACAACCTGATATCTAACAGTCTATTTTAAGTTAGTAGGAAATTACATTTAAACACATTCTACATTTCAACAATTTTACATTTATGTTGTTTTTTAAACATTTATTTGTTTATTTCAAAGTAGGGAGGGGCAAAGGGAAAGGGAGAGAAAGTCTTAAGCAGACTCCATGCTGAGCATGGAGCCTGACATGAGGCTGGATCCTGACCTGAGCCAAAAGCATGAGTTGGATGCTTAACTAACAGAGCCAGCTAGGCATTCCTTACATTTACACTTTTTTTTGTCCTTTTCAGTTTGTGTGTCCCTTAACTAATTATTGTAGTTATAGTTAATTTTGTTACCTTTGTCTTTTAACTTTCATACTAGCTTTGTAAAAGATGAATCCGTGACATTTATTTTATGTTTACGTTTACCAGTGAGATTCATTTTTTCAGATGTTTTGTTGTTACTAATTAACACCTTTTGTTTTCAGTTTAAAGAAGTGCTTTAACATTTCTTATAAGGCTAGTTTAGTGGTGATGGGCACCATTAGCTTTTCTTATCTGGAAAACTACATATCTCTTTTTCAACTCTGAATAACTTTGCCTGGTAAACTATTCTTCAGTGATTTTTCTTTTTTCCCTTTCAGCATGATGAATATATCATGCCCTTCCCTTCTGGCCTGAAAAGTTTTTGGCGTGCAAAAATCTACTGATAGTCTTATGCAGTTCCCTTGTGAATAATATGTTGTTTTTTTTTGTTGCTTTTAAGATTCTTTCTTTGTCTTCAAAGTCTTTTATACTTTAATTATAATGTATCTTGGCATAGAATTCTTTGGGTTCATCCTACTTAGAATTCTCAGGGTTTCCAGGATCTGGATGTCTGTTTCCTTTTTCAGTTAGGGAAGTTCTCAGCTATTATTTCTTCAAATAATTTTTCTACTCCTTTCCATCTTTACTTTTTAAAATTCTTTTTCCTGTGCTATTTGGTTGATTTCTACTGCCCTGTCTTCTAGGTCCCTGATCCTTTCCTTTGTTTCATCTCGTCTGCTGTTATAATCTTTAGTGTATTTTTCAGTTTAGTAATTGTATTTTTCAGCCCTGTGATTTCTGTTGGGAAGTTTCTTATATTTTCTGTCTCTTTGTGGAAGTTCTCATTGTGTTTAGCCATTCTTCTAAGTTCTTTGAACATCTTCATGACTAGGACTTTGAACTCTGTATCAAGTTAATTACCCATTCCATTTCATTAAATCCCCCCCTTGATGTTTTATCTTATTCTTAAAATTGTATCATTTAAAATTGTAGTCATTTCACTTGATTCTCTGTATTCATTTCTATGTTTTAGGCACAGCAGTTACCTCTCTCAATCATAACAGAGTAACCTTGTGTAGATGAAATGTATCATTCAACTGTGCCTTAGTTTTCAGTTGTCTTTTGAAACTTTGTGATTTTTTTAAAGGAACCTGACTTACTGTTAATAGGCCTCAGTTGTTGAGAGAGTTTCAAGACCTGTCAGTGTTCCAAAGGTAAAGATCTCCATCAATACCTAAGTACAAGTTGATTTGAAGCAGGACTCTCAGGCAGCATTGCAAATATTTGCTTATCTGTAAAGTATGCAAATATGTACAGTTATGTAGGACTACAATCATAGACCTAGCTGGCCTTCAGACCAGGAGCTCTGGAGGTGTCCCCTGAATGAAAGTTGCAAAAATCAGGGCCCCACATTTGTGCATAAGCTCCTTTCTTGGAGGTACTGTTGAGTTTCAGTGAAGATAAAGGAGAGAACAAAGGTTGTATATCTCTATCTACATTTCCTGAGAGCAATTTTGTAGCATCTAGATGTATAATAAACCTGAATCCTGCCCTTCAGGCTTCAGTTCCAGCACAAGTAAATAGTCCTCTTTCAGAGAAAGACTGGTGATGTGTTTTAGTCTGCTGTCTGTACAGTGTCGTGGAGGTGGTAATCTGCCACAAACTGTCTCTCTGATTATTACAGTCCTGTGAAACCCAGGAACACAAGCTTCCCTGACCACCAGAGCCAATTAAGGAGTAGAATGCGTGTAACTGCCAGGTTTAGCAACATAGTGGGAAAGCAAAGATTGTGCATGCCTGCCAGTATTGTCAAAGTAGAAGGAAAATGCAAAAAAACAAAAAAACAAAAAACAAACAAACAAAAAAAACACCCATTAGCATCTCTGTCTCCAGGGAGACTCTCAAAACACCACTTATATTCTGGAAGATTCTTTAAGGTTAGAAAATGAGTCTCCTTCACCTATAGTTCAGATGCTTTTCAAACTGCTGCTTTTATGCTGGGGCTAGGCCTTGGGATGTGTGAGTCTGTATCCAAACCCTTTTAGAGCATATCAGTTCTATTTAGCTCTTTGGGTCTCCTGGATATAAGTTCCATTGGTTTTAAAGTCAGGTGTTTTGGAGGTTCATCTTTCTAGTGCAAGTCTTTGGGAGTGAACTGCTTGTTATAGGGGTTGAACCCTTTACTCTTCAGGAAGAAGCTCCTGGATCTGTGAGATCCCTGCTAATTGTGGGTTACCTTGCCAAGGGTGGGGTTTTTGGTGAGACCATATCTCAGCCTCTCCTACCCACCATGATGTGGCCCTCTTGTCATTTCATGTCAGGGAGCTGTTCAACTAGTTTTCAGTTCTTTTTCAGAGGGGATGTTTCCATATGTAGCAGTAGATTTGGTGTATCCATGGAAGGAGGTGAGTTCAGGATTTTCCTAACATCTTGGCCCATCTACCTCCTCCATCTAACCTCATCTTGAGGTCAAAGGGAAACTTTCCTGAGTCAGTGACTTTTAAAGATGAAATAGAAATTGATAGATTGAATGTGTGTGTGTGTGTGTGTGGTGTGTGTGTGTGTGTGTACATGAAGATGTGTGATATAAAAGAAAGTCTTATATTTCATGTTGTGATTTTAATCTTGGGAAATTAGAGAATAGATGTTTTCTTTTTTTTTCTTTTATTTATTTATTTTTTTTTATTTTTAAAGATTTTATTTATTTATTTGACACAGAGAGAGAGATTACAAGTAGGCAGAGAGGCAGGCAGAGAGACAGGGAGAGGAGGAAGCAGGCTCCCTGCCGAGCAGAGAGCCCGATGCGGGCCTCGATCCCAGGACCCTGAGATCATGACCTGAGCCGAAAGCAGAGGCCCTAACCCACTGAGCCACCCAGGCGCCCTAGATGTTTTCTTAACATGAAAATCATGCTAAAGAAGAGGTATTAATGAATGAAATGAATTGTGTTATGAGCAAGCTGAGTTTGTTCCAGACAGATGGAAATAAGAGAACAGATTTTTTTTTTAATTTTATTTTTATTCTTTGCGCAAGGGGTACAGGTCTGTGAATCATCAGGCTTACATCTTTCACAGCATTCACCAAAGCACAAACCNTCTTATGGTTTGTCTCCTTCCCCATCCCATCTCGTTTCATTATTTTTCCTCCCTACCCCCCGCGACCCCCCACCCTGCCCCTCAAGAGAACAGATTTTGGATGAGAACATTGGATAAAGTGTTTTTGTGAGGCTCACCTGTATCAGAGAATCTTTAGTTTGGGAAATGGAACAGGATTCTTGTTGATTAGGTCTGACTTCCCCTACATCTACATTTATTACAATTTTACTTTAAGGTGGTGGTTCAGAACTCTGAGTGCAGTTAGAATCATCATATTACTTTAAAAGGTTGATGATACTCTGTACTCCACAAAGATTCTGATTTGAGTTTTGGAGTCAGTATTTTTAAATGCATTCAACCGATTCTAATGTATAGTCAGGTATGAGAACCGCAGCCTTTAGACCTTTCTTAGCTAACATTGGGGTAATCTATCTGTAACAGAACCTTAATATCATTTAAATTGAGAATTTCTTACAGCAGCTATCTGGAATATAATAGAATAATAAATAAGTGCCCTGAGGAATCATCTAATTCAATTCCTACATTTTATAGATGAGACTGAAGGGTCATCTAAAATGAAAAATGTTGTTGTTTCTTTTTATTAAAACTATTTAAATCATAGTCCACATATGAAAGTTACTATTGAGTAATTAAAACTCATTCTCAAAGAAAATAAGTCAGTAGCCACCATTAGACTATGCTAAGCCAGTTAAGTCAATATCTGATCATATAAGTAAAGTATTATCACTTCCATTTTAGAAATTCATGGGCATTAAGTAAATTCTCTAAATTATGGAGCGAATAAGTAGTGGATTCAGGATTCCATCCCAGTTTTATGGTATTTGAAATCCATGATCTTTCTATGACTACTTCCATAAGCTTATTTAATATCTCCTCATAGACCTAACATCATCTATCAGTTAAATTAACGGATTCTTTCAACATTTCCTAAAAGGCTAATTTTGCAACTTTTGATTATTTTCATTGCTTAGAACCCCAATATCAATGTAATTATGTTAGCATAAAAGGCTTAAAATACTTATTCAGAAGCATCAGAGTATTAAATAATTCTACAATAGTTTATATCATATTTAAAAATGCAATGGAATTCTGATCCTTGTTCTAGAAAACTTCAGAATGTTCACTTAAAAAATCCTTTGAGTCATTTTTTAAATTGTTATCCTGACCTTTAGTAAGTGTTAAACAGGTTCCTTCAAAATTTAATGAGGATGAGTTTTCATATGATAGTCATTTTAATTCAAAGTATTATGAAGGATTCAACAATTTTAGTATAAAATAGCAGAACTTGTTACATATGTATGATCGATGACTAGCTCAGGCTAAATTTTGCACATCTATGGATTCTAAAATTGAATTTGGATTCCATCCAAATTTTTGTTTAAGTATCATAAGTAAAAGAGAATACATAGTCTAAAATGAACTATGGTTTGAATTTGCATTCTCTTCTCAGCCACTGTTTCTTTGTGAGTGGCTTCTCAAAAGCAACTCTATCTTAATAAGATAAAACATCAAGGGGGGGATTTAATGAAATGGAATGGGTAATTTGTCACACACTTAATAGTGTGTGAAATATAACAGAAATTTTTAATTTTTAAGTATCATTATTTCAAGATACAGTAAAGGAATTCAACGGAAAAAAAGAATATTGGTATCAATACTTGCTTAGAATTAACTTAAAACATCTAAACTAACCATCATTTCACACTAAAATATGTGTTTCAATGTATGAGTAACTTCAACCACTACTATTCCTGACTTGTTTTTAATCATTTCAGAGGTTTTTAGCAACTTTTATGAATTCATATATACATATAACACTTTCAGGTTTTTTTCCATTAATCGGTCCTGAATGTTGGCAGGCTGAGGGGCCATCACAGGAAATATGGATGTCACAATGGGGATATTAATAAAATACATAAAAAATAAAATGCTTAACATATAACATAGGAAAATGACTATGTGTTGTCTCTTGAAGGTGAATCTATCCAAATCACCTGGCTGATAACTTATTTCATGAAAAAAAACACAGATTATTTTTATTCCTTCTAACTGTAGAATACTGTTCTTGGAGATATAAAAGCATCAAGAAATTTACTCTGCTTGAGAAAATGGAATGCCATAAATATAGGAAAAGCTATCAGACAAGTGTACTAAATTTTATGTATAGCATTTTTTTGTTTTTTGTCTTTCTGATCATTGGTTTTCAAATATGATCCTTGAACCACCAACATCAGGATCATCTGAGAAGTTGGTAGAAATGCATTTTTAGGCCTTACCCAGACCAACTAAATCAGAATTTCTTGGGGTTGGACCAGAAAACAGGCTCTCCAGGTGATTGTGAAACACATTAAAATTTGAGAACTATAGACCTTAACTTTTAAAGTTTTATCATATTAATTATGTGAGCTTATTTTTATTGTTCTAATTAATCTGAAATCAATGGAAGCTTGCTGTGTTTTTTGTTGTTGTTTTGTTTTGTTTTTAGTTTTATTGAGATAGCACTGATATATAACATTATATAAGTTTAGGCATACAGAATAATTTTACTTACATATATCATGAATTTATTGTCAGAATTGTCATCACATATAGATACCAAAAAAAGAAAAAGTAAAAGAAAAGAAAAAGAATTTCACTTGTGTTGAGAACTCACAGGATTTACATTTTTAAAACCTTTGATGTATACCACACAGCAGAGTTAAACATAGTCATTATGTTGTACATTACATTCCCAGTACTTATTTATCCTATAACTGGAAATATGTTCCTTTTGGTCACAAGTCTGATCTCTATTTGTATGAACTTGTTATCTTATTTTGTTTTTTCGATTATTTTTTATTTGTCTGACTTACTTGATTGTCTTTCTATGACTTATTTTACTTGGCATTATGACTCCAAGGTCCATTCATATTGTTACGTATGACAAAATTCCCTCTTTTTTTTGTGGCCAAATAATATTTCAATATATATGTATACAGATACATATATGTGTGTGTGTGTGTGTGTGCGTGTGTGTAGATACATATATATATATATATATATGTCACAACTTCTTTATCCATTCAGTTGTATTTGTTGTGTTTGAACACTTGGTTGTTTCTATGTCTTAGTTATTGTAAATAATGCTTCGATGAAGATGGACTTACATCTAACTCTTTAACATATTATTTTGATTCCATTCAAATATATTCCCAGGAGCAGAACTGGTGGATTATATGGTAGTTTTATTTTGAATTTTTTGAGGATCCTCTATATTGTCTTCCATAGCGGCTTCACCAATTTACTTTCCTCTCAATAGTGCACAAGGGTTCCCTTTTCTCCACATTCTTGCCAGCATTTTTTTTCTCTTATCTTTTTTATTCTACTCAATCAGGTATGAGATGATAGCTAATTGTGGTTTTCATTTGCATTTTCCTAATGATTAGAGGTCTTGAGCATTTTTCCATGTACTTGTTGGCATTGCTATGTGTTTTTAGGCATCTTAGAATATGTATATATTTTCTATATCGTCTCTTTTCATCCTCTTCACTATGTTTCTGAGAATCAGGAAAAAAAAATAACCTCAGATAACCAGTAGTGGATTTAGCTAAATTTACTCTTTATTAAAAAAATCTATATGATTATGAAAGAAAGACATCCCCTGGGAAATATGGTAAAAATAAGAATTGGGTTTGCTAATATGGACCTCCTGATTCACTTGACTCCCTCAGTAATGTCTGTAGAAGTTTCTTCAAAACCAACAGGTACATAACCATAAAATTTACTTTAAATACAGAATGTAGTTTTTATTTTCATAGTATCATAAGACACAAGACCCTGGTTTTTTAAAAAACTGAATGTTTAAGACAAAAATATTGTTAGATACAGTCAACAGGAGGATTGTGGTTATAATGGAATTGCCACCATACTTCAAAAGATGATAAGAATTCATACAAGTGAGGAGAAGAGGAAATTCCTAGGAAAGAGCATAGGTATAAAGGTATGAAAGCAGCAAATCAATGTTATGATACTTGACTGTGGCTTTTGGGGATCATTTATACTTTTCTAGAAATCTAGCATTTTTTTCAGTATCCATCTTCTAAGATGGCTTTTTCCCTTCATTTCACACTGTATGTGCACCAGTTAATACAGTGTCTGGCACAGTGTAGGTACCTAATAAATAGTTTATGATATGTAATGAAGATTAAGTTATAATTTGGAACTAGCTTGAGTACAACATTGATGTCCAGCTATCAGCAAAAGAGTTTAGATAATATTCTTCAGGCTTTATCAGTGAAATGATTAAAGTAATATTGTGGGAATACAGAAATCACTGGAAGCAATATTAGAACAGAAAAGAGAGACCAAGAAATCACACAGGAGACTTGCAATTAACAAAGTTTTACAGGCTGGGAAATGTCTAGGGGCAAAAGATGTCATTCATCTGTTTTATTTCTTAAATCACCAAAATATTATGTCAATTATAATTAAAAACATATCTGTTTCCATGAAACAGTGCCAGCTTCTTCATTTTCTACATTTAAAAAAATATCACTTAAACTTTAGTTTATGTGGATGATCATATGCCCCTGATATAAATTTGTTGTATGTCGTTACTACTAGCCAGAGTGGAGGAACAAATTAGGGAACAGTGAGAATAGTGACTGAACATCTGAGGAGACATGAGGACTGAAACAGAAAGTTATAGTAAAAACTTGCTCCATACATGAAGAGAAGATGCAAGTTTACATATATTTTCAAATGGAAAGATTGACATTAAATGATAATGTCTTAGAATCAATAAGCCATGATTTGAAGAACTGTACTGTTTTGTTTATATCCTAAATGAGGAAAATGTAAAACATAGATCAGGGATTTTATTTTTTAACCAGCAAAACATACACACACACACACGCACACACATAACCACAAGTAATCTTTTTTCCCCCTAACATGGAATTTTATTACTGAAGCATACAAATCAAACGAAGCTAGAAGTTATCTGATTGAAGAGGAGATGTAGTGGAGCAACCCTGATCCTCTGACCTCAAACTGTCCCTCAACTTCATTTGTGCACAGGGCTCCCAGAAAGACTGCATTTTCATATTAAGGATACATAGATTATTCTATCTACACTACACCAACAAAACAGAAGTTTAATATGAGGGTTAAGGGGGTGTTAAAATTATTTTGCCGTACATGTTTTCTAGTAATTCCATATTTGTGTCTAGGGGCTATAAGGTGATCAAAGTGCCCCTTTAAATTTACCTCTAAGGCACTATACCTGAGTACTGATAACCAGAATCTCCTTGGGGAGGTATGTAGATTTCATTTAAGTCCACTAAGTGGGTAGATTCTTGCATATGGGGCTAAGATATATAGAGAACAGAAATAACACCAAAGACTGTAGGTTAGTTTAATCATGAGGCTAGTTCTATTCTAGGAATGGAATCTATAGTGCAGTGTGAGGAAAAATATGAACCTGCTGTGATGCAATGCTGCCCCACAGCAGTCACAGCTTCTTTAGAATTGGGCCCCTTCCCATTCCTCACTTCCAGATCCACCATGTAACACAGAGCTGAGCACAGTGGAGGTGCTCAACTCAAGTTTGAAGTTTAATTAGATTATCATATATCAATTTCTTATGCATTACAAATCTATAGCTCTTTTTATTCCCTGTTACAATGTGTGCAAATATACTAATATTTTTATATTTAAATTTGTAGTTTACAAAAAAGTCTTCGTGTATATAAAATTAAGGTTATCCCTCTCACTTTTAAAAATGTAGGAATATACAAATATATATCTCAACTTCAACAATATATGGATTCTTAAAATTTTAGAGAATCAAAATTCTATAAATCAAATTAATTTAAGTAATGTCCTTTTGGAAAAGTTCATAAAAATTCTTGCCTGGGTGTAAATGGGTGGGGAACATATGGTGGAATGAATCCACATTATCCTACAAGTCCTGTATACCTTCACTTTTAGGATGTTATTTTAGGTAATCTTCTTATAGAACTCCCTTTCCTGCATTTTATTATGGCTGAAAGAGAAAAAAATCTAATAAAGCTGTTCAAATAATCTGTGTTTATATTTGTTGTACAAAAACGGCTGTTTGCTGTGTGTGTGTTGTGAGACTAGCTCAGATGAAAGTGCTTGTCAAGGTTTGTCCTCAACGTTTGTTTTAATGACTATGTATAAGAAACACAGACTTTTTGAGGCAGAATTTCTGGAAATCTGTCTTACAAAATTTGGTCACAAAAGATTGCTAGGACAATTTACTTGAATTTCAAGTAAATTTCAATTTCATTTAGATAAATGACAATAATCTGCAAATTGACTCAGTTGAACATCCTACTTGAGTGTACTTGCTGTGGTGGGCATTCATTAGCCACAGGATGCATCCCACACAAAACTTGGCTCAGGTGTCAGGACTGGTGGCACAACACAACCCAGAGGGTATAAAAAGATTTATTACTTGCATGATGAGGTTTTGGGGTTTTCATTGTGGTTAGGGAGCGAGGTCAGCGTGAGGGTTACTGCACTGGTAGGCCAGGGCTTCTGTGATTAAAGAAGCGAGCCCCTAGGCCTTTTCTTTTTTGCTTGTTTAGAATGGAGAAGAAGTGGGGCAGAGAGTTGGGAGGCTGCAAGCTTCTAACTGTAAAACATCAAAAAATGTTAGACTCTGTTCTATACTTTCTTTGCTCCTTTTAAAAATAAGTAAAGCAGAAACTTATTTCTACTTAAGTTCTTGGCATTGAAACTCTCACAAATTGGTTCTGATTCTTCATTCTGGAAAGATAAAGAAGATCTCAGAAAAAGTGACTGGAGATCTATATGTAATTATAGCAGAGACAAATTATAAACATGAAGATGATGTTAAGCAAATGCAAACAGCAGTACCCGTATTTTAGGACCAGGGCACTTTAACTCGCCATTATTATTATATAAGCTAGCACATATTTAACATTTTGTATCAGACACTCGGCCAATCAGCTTATATGATTATCTCATTCAAGTTTACCAAAACCTCATATGGTAGGTCCTATGATTATTCCCAATCTACAGCTGAGGAAAATTGTACTTAATGGAATAAAGGGATTTCTTCAAAGTGCTTGGCCAGTGAGCAGTACAGAAAGCCCAGGCTGACCTCAGAAGAGGGCTATTAATCACTGTAATTTTCTGTCTTTTGAAATTGTGAACTATCTTGGAAGATAACCTTAGAAAAAAATTTAAGACACGTAGATTTATGATAAAGGCATCAGACAGTATGTAAACCTTTGTTATTTTTCTAAGTATACATGTCAGTAATGATGGTTATAATCCAGTGAATTTGCTATAAAAAACTACCTAGTAGAATAAACTGTGGGGAATGCATTGCTTTAAATCTCTGAGACTTATGCCAAAATCCGATTTTGAAATAAGAGAAATGTTTGTACTTTTTATTGGTCAGTGTGTTTATAATTCAATGTGGTGGTGATCTTGCTTTTTAAGATTTAAATAAACTACTCTAAGAGGTCAAGTTTAAATTTAAGAATGACACTTGATGAAATATTAAACTCTAGTTCAGTTATAAAAGAAATAGCAACACAGTGAAGTAAGACCTTTGAATGGTACTGGGTTGATGGGTGGCACTCTGGTACTTCCTTTCCATTTCTGTCCTTCCTCTTCACCCATCTTTTCGATGCTCCATGGTGAAAGACTCAAAGGCTGTAGAATTTGATTACTCTTTATTCTACTGTATCCCCTTGCTATCTTCTTACATTATATTTAGATTCCGATTGGACTGAACTTGGTATAGCTTGTGCACTCCAAAAAGAGTAGAGATAGACCTGGTGATCTCGCCAACTGTAATTTATGCAGTTCCCACCCCCAACTCTGAAAGGATTAAGCCTAATATTTAAAACCACGGGAATACTTTACTTTCTAGGCTTCTACCAGATGCAATATATGTGTGTTTTAATCAATTCAGGAAGTATATGATATACAAGAGTGAATTTTATAGGCCTAAAATTCATACCCTTTATCTACTACAACTTTCTATATTAGATTATAGAAGTACCTAGAGGCTAACACAATAATGTGTCAGAAGATTTGTTTGCTCAAATGAACTTTTTACAGTAATTTTAATGACTTTGTCTTGATTTACCATGATACTATGCATACTGAGATCTGATCATTTCTCAAATGACTGGAATTAGTTATCATTTTCACCTACATTCTCTTTTAATGAGAAAATTAGCTACTCTTTTCTTCCCTTGTCCTTGGGGGTAAGTGAAAGAGGCATCAAAGAAAGGAAGGAAAGTGCAGGATTGTGCATTTATGCATTTGTGTCATGTAGTAGTTAATGAGCTGAACCAATGGCATTTCCCAAGGAAAATTAAATATGCAAATGAAAGCAATGGTTAAATTAGGGCCTTTCCATGTGTTTAATGTGAGATCCTCTGTAGAAATTATTTTTAATTACTTTTTTGTTAATTTTATTTTTCACAATTTTATTCATCCAAATGTCATTGCTACAAATCATTATTCAAAAGTTTGGGCATCCCCAACAAGCCTGTGCTAAGCATTGCTACAGGGTCAGAAATGTCTAATTGAAAGGGGCAAGATAACTGGAAATTTGTAAAATGTTGGTAAAGGGGCTTGGCTCTTCAGTGATGAGGGATGCAGTAAGTGATTTATTCAAAAGCACCCCAAAACCCATGTACCATATTCATTTTGAAGTTCTCTTCTCTCATTATAATATCTTTTAGAGGTCTTCTTTATTTGGGGTATTGCAAATATCCCTAAGGCATATTGTACTTCTGGGTCTACCATTTCCTAACTCCAAATTACATCTCCCTTATTTGTTAAAGGGACGTTTTTAATGCTTCTATACTAATCATCTCCTCCAATTTTGGGACAACTGACCTTGAGCTTGCTGCTGGCAGATGTTACTACATTTATGTGGTGTTGAAGAAGAAGGAGGGGATGTTGACCTCCTTTTTGGTAGTCTATCCTAGTAATGGAATAGAATCTTATTTTAATTCTCACAAAATGGTAATAAACATAGCACTATTTATTATCAACAGCAATTATAATACCATATAGGGAGTACTTAATGTGTGCAGACAAGATGATTTAACCTTCAAATAAACCTACAAATACATTAATTCATTTTTTTTACCAAGGACAAAAATAAGTTTCAAAGAAGTTTAAAAAATTGTCTAAAGGTTCATTGCTTGAAAATAATACATTTCAGATACAGGTCCACTTCTACTCCATATGGTATCTTTGCACAAATAAGAAAAATGGAAAAGAACTCACTCTACTCAAGGTACTCTCATCTTTAAAAAAAATTAGCAGAATTTTAAAAAGAAAAACATACTTCTATGTCACTGCCACTTGCAGGATAGTTGTGTTGTGATGGATACATCTATGAGGGCTACGACATAAGTGGTGTCTCCTTAGATGTACTCTCCTTGTAAAATCAAGAATACTTTACAAACATACATGGCAGCACTTTTAGAATTTGAAAACAAGAGTTTGGGGTTTAAAGGCCTTCTGCTTAACTGTGCCATGAACTCAGAAGTATCTAAGCAAGACATAGTCAGATTGTATATACAAGTAATGTAGGTAAACTGTTAATACTTTCTGCCCCCATCCCTGGGCACTACCATCACACTCACCTTCCAGTCGACCATGAGTACTCTTAACGGCATATTTACATTGTTGCTATCTAGCTCCTAAACATCATGAGGACGAAAGGAATTTTAGAAAGAGAGATGACAAAGATAATGGAGTTATGGCAAAATGTAAATATGGCTTCTAAGTTATTTGAAAATCTTTAAATGGAAGACCTTTTCTTTTTTCAAAACTCAGCAAAAATACAGGAAAATAAAAAGAAAGTCAAACTCCATTCTTTCTTAAGCTACTGGACACCCCTGGGCGCCTGGGTGGCTCAGTGGGTTAAAGCCTCTGCTTTCGGCTCAGGTCATGATCTCAGCGTCCTGGGATCGAGGCCCGCATCGGGCTCTCTGCTCAGCAGGGAGCCTGCTTCCTCCTCTCCCTGTCTCTCTGCCTGGCTCTCTGCCTGCTTGTAATTTCTCTCTGTGTGTCAAATAAATAAATAAAATCTTTAAAAAAAAAAAGCTACTGGACACTCCTAACTATGAATCACAGCGCTTGATGACAGAAAGTTCACAAAAAGGGAGTAAATATAGACCTAATATTCAGTCAGTTGGTATCTGTTTTGAACTGTTTTTTGCCAGAGCATACTTGCTAACTAACCTGAATATCAATTTAGATCATGCTAGTGCAAACCAGATTCTCTTTTTATTAAATTTTTAAAGATTTATTTATTTATTTGAAAGAGAGAATGATCTGGGGATATGGACAGAGGGAGAAGCAGGCTCCCTGCTCAGCAAGCGACCTGAGCCAAAGGCAGACACTTTAACCACCTGCGCCACCCAGGTGTCCCCAGATTCCCTTTTTTTAAATGGAAGAATTCTAAGTGGAGTAATAGTCACAGGAAACTATTTGGAGAATATGTTTTTGAGACATTATATTTAGCAACAAACTTCTGTTGCCATAGCACCACTTGTTGAAGACTACAAACACCAAACAATTCAGCCACATGTTATTTAGGACCATTGTCCTCAGTGGGGATTCCTAGCACATCGGTCCATTTTTGTTTCCTCCAATCTGTATGCAAGAGTTATTAATATACAGTTCAAAAAGCATTTCTCTGTGAAATGATCAAATCTTAATGTGACTTACATACACTCGTTTTTTTTGTTTTTGTTTTTGTTTTTATTATTTGCCCAAGGGGTACAGGTCTGTGAATAAGTCAATCAGAGAAAGACAATTATCATATGATCTCTCTGATATGAGGAACTTGAGGGGCAGGGTGGGGGGTCGTGGGGGGTAGGGAGGGAAAAATAATGAAACATACACTCGTTTTTATCCCAAGCTGTTCCTTGTGATGGAAGCATATCACATTTGCACAGAACCTTAAGGGTCAACTGGTAGCCAGAGCATTCGTTTTACAGTAGAGAGAATAGAAACCCACACATTAAATAAATTTCTCAAGGCTGAAGTTCTTTTAGGGGGATACAACTAAAATAAGAACATTTGCCTCATGTCTTAAAGTATGCGGATTTTTAATACATTGCACAATTACCATCTAGGCTCTTTTAAAAAATAAAAAAGAAGCATAATGCATTTCTAAATAAACCGATAAATCCAGTAATTCTCTATTACTTTAATAAAGTGTAAAATATAAGTAACATAATTATGGTTACCCGTTATAGCATGCTATCAGCCATCATTTGTGCTACCAAGGATTTTTTTAAATTTTAATTCCAATACAGATATCATACAGTGTTATATTAATTTCAGGTATGCAATATAGTGATTCAACAATTCCATGCATCACCCAGTGCTCATCATGACAAGTGTACTCAATCCCCATCATCTATTTCACCCATCCCCCCACTCACCCACCCACCTCCCCTCTGGTAACCATCAGTTTGTTCTTAAATGTCTGTTTCTTAGTTTGACTCTCTCTTTTTTCCCCCTTTTGCTCATTTGTTTTGTTTCTTAAATGCCACATTTGAGTGAAATTATATGGTATTTGTCTTTCTCTGACTCACTTTTTTAGCTTAAATTTCTACTTCTATGTAATTGCAAGTGACAAGATTTCATTCTTTTCTATGGCTGAATAATATTCATACACACATACATACACCACGTCTTCTTTATTTATTCATCTATCAATGGAAACTTGAGCTTCTTCCATAATTTGGCTATTATAAAAAATAAAGCTGCTGTAAATATTGAGGTACATGAATCTCTTTGAATTAGTGTTAACTTTTTGATGAACCTCCATCCTGTTTTCCATTGTGGCTGCACCAGTTCGCATTCCCACCATCAATGCAAGAGGGTTCCTTCTTCTCCACATCCCCTCCAACACCTGTGGTTTATTGTGTTGCTGATTTTAGTCATTCTGACAGGCATGAGGTAATATCTCAATGTAGTTTTGATGTCCATTTCCCTGATAATGAGTGATGTTGAGCATCTTTTCATGTGTCTGTCAGCTAGCATGTCTTCCAGGGAGAAATGTCTGTTCATGTCTTCTGCCCATTTTTAAATTGGAATAATAGTTTTTTGAGTATTGAGTTTTATAAGTTCTTTACGTATTTTGGATACTAATGCTTTATGGCATATGTCATTTACAAATATCTTCTCCCATTCAGTAAGTTGTCTTTTAATTTTATTGATAGTTTCCTTTGCTGTGTAGAAGTTGTTATTTTGTTATTTTGAAGCTGTTAAAAGTTATTTTGTTTTAGGTCTAATAGTTTTTTTGTGTGTGTCTATTTCCCTTGCGTCAGAGGACATATCTGTAAAACATTGCTATGGCCAATATTAGAGAGATTGCTGCCTATGGTTTCTCCGAGGATTTTAATGACTTCAGGTCTCACATTTAAGTTTTTAATCCATTTTGAATTTATTTTTGTGTATGGAGTAAGAAAGTAGTCCAGTTTCTCTCTTTTGCAGGTAGCAGACACAGTTTTCAACTACATATATTGAAGAGACTTTTTCCCATTGGATGTTTTTTTTTCCCACTTTTTGAAGATGAATTAACGATTTAATTGTGAGTTTATTTCTGGGTTTATTTCTGGTTTTTTATTCTGTCTCATTGATCTATGTGTCTATTTTTATGCTAGTAACATACTGTTTTGAGTACTATAACTTTGTAATATAACTTGAAGTCTGGAACTGTGATACTTTCAGCTTTGCTTTTCCTTTTCAAAATTGCTTTGGTTATTTGAGGGTTTTTTTTTTGTGGTTCCATATCAATTTTAGGATTGGTTGTTCTTGTTCTGAAAAATGCTGTTGGTCTTTTAATAAGGATTGCCTTAAACTTGTAGATTTCTTTTGGTTGTATAGGCATTTCACCACTAACTTTTCTTCCAATCCATGAGCATGGAACATCTTTCTATTTCTTTGCATTATCTTTAATTTCTTTCATCAGTGTTTTATAATTTTTGGAGTACCGGTCTTTCATCTCTTTGGTTAGGTTTATTCCCAGGTATTTTATTATCTTTGGTGCAGTTGTAAATGGGATTGTTTTATTAACTTCTCTTTTCTACTACTTAATTATTAGTTTATAGAAATGCAACAGATGGGCACCTGGATGGCTCAGTTAAGCGACTACCTTCGGCTCAGTTCATGATCCTGGAGTCCCAGGATCGAGTCCCATATCAGGTTCCCTGCTCAGTGGGGAGTCTGCTTCTACCTCTGACCCTCCCCTTCTTGTGCTCTCTCTCTCTCATTCTCTCTCTCTTTCAAATAAATAAATAAATAAATAAATAAATAAATAAATAAATAAATAAAATCTTAAGAAAAGAAATGCAACAGATTTCTGCACATTGATTTTGTATCTTCCTGAATTCATTTCTCAATTCTAGTAATTTTTTGGTGGACTCTTTAGGGTTTTATATATATATAACATCATGTCATCTGCAAAGAGTGAAAGTATTACTTCTTCCTTACCAATTTAGATGACTCTTTTTCTTGTCTGATTGCTGTGGTTACAACTTCCAGTACTATTTTGAATTAAAGTGGTAAGAGTGGACATCCTGGTCTTCTTCCTGACCTTGGAGGGAAAGTTTCCGGTTTTTCTCCATCAACTATGGTGTTAGCTGTGGGTTTTTTATGTACAGTCTTTATTATGTTGAGGTATGTTTCCTCTAAACCTATTCTGTTGAGGGCTTTTATCATGAATTGATGTTGTACTTTGTCAAATGTTTTTTCTGCATCTTTTAAAATTATCATGTGATTTTTACCCTTTTGCTTGTTGATGTGAGGTATCACGTTGACTGATTTGCAAATATTGAACCACACTTGAATCTCAGGAATAAATCCCACTTGACCACAGTGAGTGATTTATTTAATGCATTGTTGGATTTGCTTTGCTAACATTTTGTTAAGGATTTTTGCAGCTATGTTCATCAAAGATACTGGCCTGTAGTTCTTTTTTTTTTGTAATGTCTTTATCTGATTTGTGTATCAGGATAATGTTGGCCTCATAGAATGAATGTTGAAGTTTTCCTTCTTCCTCTGCTATTTTTTTGAATAGTTTGAGAAGAATAGTTATGAACTCTTCTTTATATGTTTGGTAGAAGTTGCCTATGAAGACACCTGGCCCCGGACTTCTGTTTGTTGGGAGTTTTTTAATTATTAATCACTCACTTGCTGGTAATCAGTCTGTTTAAATTTTCTATTTCTTCCTGCTTCAGTTTTGGTAGATTATGTTTCTAGGAATTTATCTATTTCTTCTAGGTTGTCCAATTTGTTGCTATATAGTTTTCCATAATATTTCCTTATAATTGTTTATATTCCTGTAGTGTTGGTTGTTATTTCTCCTTCACATGTGATTGTGTTTGAGTCCTTTTTTGCACTCTCTCCCTTTCTCTCTCTCTCCTTATGAGTCTGGCTAGAGGTTTATCAATTTTGTTGATCTTTTCAAAGAGCTGGCTCCTGGTTTCATTGATCTATTCTACTGACCTTTTAGTTTCTAAGTCATGTATTTCTGCTCTAATCTAATTATTTCCTTCTTTCAACCATTTTTTTTCAGTTTTGTTTGTTGTTCTTTTTCTAGTTCTATTAGGTATAAGGTTAGGCTGTTTTAAAAGGCCAACAGACACATGAACAAATGTTCATCATCACTAGCCATTAGGGAAACTCAAATCAAAACGACATTGAGATACAATCTTAACACCAGTTAGAATGGCCAAAATCAACAGGACAGGAAACAACAAGTGTTGGAGAGGATGTGGAGAAAGGGGAACCCTCTTTCAGTGTTGGTGGGAATGCAAGTTGGTTCAGCCACTTTGGAAAAGAGTGTGGAGATTCTTCAAAGAAATAAAAATAGAGCTACCCTATGACCCTGCAATTGTACTACTGGGTATTTACCCCAAAGATACAGATGTAATGAAAAGAAGGGCCATATGTACCCCAAAGTTCATAGCATCAATGTCCACAATCGCCAAACTGTGGAAAGAGCTGAGATGCCCCTCAACAGATGAAAGGATAAAGAAGATGTGGTCCATATATAAAATGGAATATTACTCAGCCATCAGAAAGAATGAATACCCAACTTTTGTATCAGCATGGACAGGTCTGGAGGAGATTATGCTGAGTGAAATAAGTCAAGCAGAGAAAGTCAATTATCATGTGGTTTCACTTATTTGTGGAACATAAGGAATAAAATGGAGGACTCTAGGAAAAGGAAAGGAAAAGTGAATTGGGTAAATTGGAGGGGGAGATGAACCATGAGAGACTATGGACTCTGAGAAACAAACAGGGTTATAGAGGGGACGGGTGAGCAGGGATGGGTGAGCCTAGTGGTGGGTATTAAGGAGGGCACATATTGCATGGAGCACTGGATGTGGTGCATAAACAATGAATCTCAGATCACTGAAAAAAATAAAGTTAAAATAAAAAAGGTTAGGTCGTTTTATTCGTGTGCTACCAAGGAATTTAATCTTGATCATACAAATTCAGTCCCATACTAGGAATCAGCAGCATTTCTTTGGTAGTTTTGTACTTCATTCTCTTAGTGGTTCTTTGGGTAGAGAAACCATGTACATTTTGATTAGCTCACCAAAGCAACTTCATAACGGACCAGTAATTGTGGATTGCACATGACCTTGGTAAAATTCTGATTTACACTTAGAAGCCGCACTGAGATACTTTTTGACAAAACAAAGATATTTCTAATGCACCATAACTTTTGGGTTGAACTTCAGTCAGGTTAAACATTAATTTGTACTCATCTTCTTTTTTTTTTCTTTCTTACCTGTAATATGCCACATCTAAAATAGTTTGTCATTATAAAAGTCCCAATCCCTACTGTTGTATTAAAGCAATTTTCTTATTGGATTGTTAAAAAAAAGTATTAACAACATTCACTTAATATTTAAAATCTAACATGCAGTCCATGGTGTAACAGTATGAAATCAGGGGATCTATAAACTGATGAAGCAAAGTGGGACACTGGTTCTAGAGTTATAGTTGGTCTCAAAGGGCACCTTAAAACTCTCGTTTATGTCGTAATTTCTTAGTGATGCTTTCTTTGTTATATTATGGGTACATCATCTGAAAAAGGTAAGTTCTTCTGTATCAGAATTGTAAATTAAAAGAAAACATCTGCACACAAATTGTGCCAATCATCAGAGCATTGCTAAGAAAAGACAATGTTCCTAGGGGCTTGCCCATCAAATCTTCCTGAGTGTGTTTGACAGTGACATCAGGCATTTTTCATTTCTGCTGAATTGAAACAGAATACTGATGGATTACATTTCAATTGTTTGCCCCACAGAAGAAAGACATTTATTACAAGTTCAGATAGGAAGACTTGAAAGAATTCTCACATGATATATGATATTTTCTCAGTTTCTTAGCCATAGATTAAAATTTTAAATAATCAAATATTTCTGTTAGAGAAAAAAAATGTCAGGTTAGGTAGCAGCTTACTTAACTTACTGGCTTTTTAAACAGGATCTCAAATGAAAAAAGGAGGTAAGCCACTATTCATGTGAGCTCCAACATTTGTGGTATTTATAAAATGGAAAACAAAATTATCATGTGAAATTATATCTTATAAACATCATAAGAACAAAATGTAGTGTTGTGTCAAAAAATTAGTATTTTCCCAGCTGTTAAAAAAATAGAAATTACATGCAGAAAATAGTATTAAAAAAACAATGTTTAGCAGTGCATTCTTCTGTTTTCAAAAACAAAACCGTTTATTCCTGGGTATATACTCAAGAGAAATGAAAACATATGTCCACACAAAATTTTGTATATAAATGTTCTTGGCAGAACTATTCCTAATAGCCAAAAAGTCAAAACAACTCAAATATCCATCAGAACATAACAAGTAAATGATATGTAGTGTATCCATAAAATGGAATATTATTTGGCAATAAAACAAAAAGAAGTATTCATACATGCTACGACACTGGTGAACTTTGAAAATATTATACCACGTGCTCAAAAGACCACATATCCTGTGATTCCTTTTATATAAAATGTCCAGAATAGGCAAAAATAGGCAGAAAGTAAAATTAGTGGTTGCCAAAGGCTGAGAGTTTAGGGGGAAATGATGGTTGATGATTAAGAGTACAACCTTTCTTTTGAGGGATGAAAATATCCTAAAATTGACTGTGGTGATAGTTGTATAACTGTGAATATGGCAAGATGTTGAATTGTATACGTTAAATGGGTGAATTGTTTGGTATGTGAATTATATCCAAATAAAACTATGACAAAAACAGCTATTATATAAAAAATGCCCAGACAACAGACTGGAGGCAAAATCACAAAACAATCAAAAACAGTAATACAACAAACCAAAGAAGTATTCCATACCACAAAAAAAAAAAAAATTTCCATACCACAAGAAACATTAGTGTTTTAACAATATTGGATAGTGTTTGCTTATTAATTTATGAGACAGCACTTAGATGCCAATTATGAATATTGCTTCATTTTTTGTGAAGTGTAATGTTCTTAGAAGTATTATGTTCTCAGGTGTTTTCAGGAGATTCTGATTTGCTCTTTATTTTTCAATTACTCTAAAATCAACAGTAGATTAAATGTATCATTTGCATAACTTTCCTTGTGTTAAATATTATTTGTAACCACTAAAATATGTCAGTGAAAACTTAAAAGACTTTAATTTCTTTCTAAAACATATATGAGTGCACCTGGGTGGCTCAGTCAGTTAAGTAACTGCCTTCAGCTCAGGTCGTGATCCTGGAGTCCCAGGATGGAGTCCCACATCAGGCTCCCTGCCCAGTCTGCTTCTCCCTCTGACCCTCCCTCTTCTCATTCTCTCTCACACAGATAAATAAATAATTTTTAAAATAAATAAATAAATAAAACATGAAATTTTAAAAATTACATTTAAAGTGAACTAAATATAGAAAATATTTAAAGAGTTGAAAAGTAAGTGTAGATAAATATGGCTCAAGTATTGCTTCTTTTGGCTTTATCTATTAAAACATTAGGCTCAAGAATTAAATCTTTGGGGTGCCTGGGTTGCTCAGTGGGTTGAAAGTTCTGCCTTCAGCTCAGGTCATGATCCCAGGGTCCTGGGATCGAGGCCCCCATCAGGCTCTCTGCTTAGCAGGGAGCCTGCTTCCTCCTTTCTCTCTGCCTGCCTCTCTGCCTACTTGTGATCTCACTCTCTGTGTCAAACAAATAAATAAAATCTTAAAAAAAATCTTTAAATTATAAAGTTCGGTTGATTTCTCAGAGGATCATGAAATAGTCTACGTTCTAGCAGTATATTTAAAAGAAGAATATATCTAAGGTAGGTTGAATATACATTAAATACCATACTTGTATAGTCAAAACTAATTTCATTCTTAAATGATATTATTTAGAAATGGCAATAAATTGTCATTATTGAGACTGGAATGTTTCCCAAGGAGTTGAAGATCAAATAATATATCTGGTGTGGAAGTCAAGTTCTTATTTTATTTTTGTATGGCAGTTCTGCATTTTACATCTTATTCAAATTAGGTTTTTTCAGTATCTGGCACAGCCCTCTCTGACAGATAAAAATTGCTTTGTAAAATTGTAGGAAACAAAAAATATATACAACAAGGCTCATTTAGTTTGCTTTCAGACTCTTTATAATCCAATTTGAATTTGTGTTTCCTTGACTTGAGACTTGTATCCTTAACCTGAAATCCATTGGTTTATCCTCTTCTATTTTTAAAAGTATGATGTAATAGGAATACTGGATCAACATAATACATTTTTATTTCCAAACAAAGTGTTGTAAACATTTTTAAAGGGCTTATTTTTTAATATAGTAAGTTTCATGGATAATTTGTCAAGGAAGATAATTTTAAACATTTCAAAAGATATAGTAATTATAAAACTCTTCATAGGTTTATGCATGTTGCTAGACACTTATCATTATTAAAACATATATGCATGCACATTTACATACATAGAAACATAAATATTACTTATTTATATAAATATACCCATTGTATTATATAATTAAATTACATAAGTATAATTTCTATCATATTATCAGCAAAGTATTTAGCATAAGAGTAACATGTAATTCCTCCTCTTAAAAATTTATATTTAGTCTTCATTCCATATTTTCATAATTCTGTCTTTTAATTCTATCACACTGTATATTTGGTTCTAGATGGCAAATTAAGTGTTCATTTATATCAAATTAATTAAAATATTAAAGCAGTTTTTTATTTTTAAAAGATTATTTTTAAGAATTTAAGTTTTAGAGAACAAATTGGACTTAATATATTCAGAAGGTTTCTATAGAGACTTAAAGATACTTTTTTGAAACACACAAAAAAAATGAGAACAGTTTATTCTCAGTGAGTTAAAAAAATTGTAACCTCCTTTAAAAAGTTTTAGTTAGGGCACCTGGGTGGCTCAGTGGGTTAAAGCCTCTGCCTTCAGCTCAGGTCATGATCTCAGGGTCCTGGGATTGAGGCCTGCATCAGGCTCCCTGCTTAGCGGGGAGCCTGCCTCCTCCTCTCTCTCTGCCTACTTGTGATCTCTCTCTCTCTCTCTGTCAAATAAATAAATAAAATCTTAAAAAAAATAAAAAGTTTTAGTTAATAAGACCCTATGTATTGAACTTTCTGCAAAGCAGCATTTTGGGAACTGTGGGTGGAAAAATGATGCTGGAAATGGACTGCTTCCCTTTAAGCAGCTTACAGTCTTACTAAGCAGAGAAGAAAAAAAAAAAAGAACAACTGAGCACTCTCGCACTTTTTATAATCAAAACATCTTCTTTCTTCAGGTGGTTGATTAGTGCCAACAGCAGCAGTGTGAGTCAGGGCTAATAAGTGGTCCCTGCCCTTGACTCTCCAAATAGTCTAATACACTGACCAAAGAGAATAATTCATGGTTATGGTAATTAGAGTTTACAACCGATTTTTTTTATCAGTCACTATTTTGAATAATGTATTTGCTTGCCCTAAAGTGTTTAATCTGGTAGATTTAAGTCTGGGGTTGACAGTGATCAGCTTTTGGAGAGACAGCCTTTTTGGGTAGAGGAACTAATTTTGAGAATGTGACTTTAGTCACAGGCCTTTACATTTTCTCCCAAAGCAGTGGTTCTCAGTTTGGTAATTTTGCCTCCAGGAGGACATTTGGCAGTGTCTGGAAATATGTGTTTGTGCCACTGTTACTCAATAGGTAAAGGCCGGGATGCTGCTACACATCCTACAGTACACAGGACACGGTACCCCCAACCCCTCCCCCCAAGGAATATCAGTAGGACCGAGGTTGAAAAACCCTGCCTAGGGTGTCTGGGGGCTCACTTGGTTCCGTGACTGCCTTCGGCTCAGGTCATGATCCCAGAGTCCCGGGACTGAGTCCCGCATCAGGCTCCCTGCTGCGCAGGGAGTCTGCTTCTCCCTCTGTCCCTCTCCCTTCCCATGCTCTTTCTCTCATTCTCTCTCTTTCAAATAAATAAATAAAATCTCTAAGAAAAAAAAAGAAACCCTGCCTAAAATGATCAAACATATTAACTGTTTGGGTTAATGTTGAGCATGAAATCAGCCAATTAACCTCTCCCTCTTTTTTTTCCATTTTGGTAAAAGCTGGTTTAAGTTGGGTTTCTATCCCTGACAGCTGAGCAGGTGGCATATCTCTAACAATAGAATTTAAAAGAACTATTCAGCACAGTGGTTGTCTACGGTTGCTGGAATGTGAGGATATAGATGTTCCCTAACTTACTGTGGTTTGATTTACAATTTTTTGACTTATGATGGTATGAGAGGGATATACATTCAGTAGAAACTGTTCGAATTTTGAGCTTTGATCTTTTCCCAGCAATCTGCGGTATGATACTTTCTTGTGATGCTGGGTAGAGGCCGTGAACCTCAGCTCCCAGTCAGGCCCCTGATCACCAGGACAAACAACTGATACTCTTACAGCCATTCTGTACCCATTTAGCCATTCTATGTTTCATTTTCAGTGCAGTATTCAGTAAATTACATGAGATATTTAACATTTTATTATAAAATAGGCTTTGTGTTAAGTGATCTTACCCAACTGTAGGCTAACATAAGTGTTCTGAACACATTTAAGATAGGCTAGGCTAAACATTTCAACTTAGGACATTTTCAACTTTTGATGGGTTTATTGGTATGTAACCTCATTATAAGTCAGAGAAAATCTGCACTAGGAAAAGGATTTAAAAAAAAGAAGGAGACAGATTGGGAGAAACAGGTGAAGTGTTTTAGGTAAACAGAACAAAGGTATGAACTGAAAACAATAAGAAAGTGTGAACTATCTGCAATATGTGGAAAGGAAGAGTAAAATTGCATAAAAGAAAATACTTGGTAACAAATTGCGACCAGCCTTGAATGTTGGAGTAAGAAACATTTAAGAGTTTTTGAGCTAGAAGGAATTCTATTTCCTGACACCATATTTTTTAAATCCCTATAAAAACAATATTGGTTCATATTTGCAAATTTAGAAAATGTTAAACATGTAAAGGAGTAAATGCTACCACTTCAGGAATAATTATTAGTTTAGCATATATCCTGACAGATTTTGATCTCTCTCTTTATATATATATATATATATATATATATATATATATATATATATAAAATCATTATATATGTGTGATTTTTATCTTGCTTTTATATTATTCAACTAAGGTAATAAGATTCTCAGATTGTTGAAAATTTTCAGAATCTTTCATGGTCATATAAAATATGTTCACTTTACATACTGTATTTTATTTAACTATTTTCTTATTGGGCTTCCTGTTGTCAGTTTAGAAAAAAATTAAATGACTGTAATGAATATATTTGTGCATAAAATTTTATAATAGTTATTATTATGAGTAGAATTATATGAAATACATAAACATTACAAATCTTGATACCTAACGCCAAAATGCATTAAGTAATTTATCGATCCACAGAAATGACTCCTACTTATTCTTAAAATTTAAGATAATTCTTAACCAAAGAAAGCCCTGGGCAAAAATTTTCTTCCTTTCCTATATTTTACTAATAGGTTCCAATCATTTGCTATCTATGTCTGAAAAAAATATAATCATTAAAAAACCAGTAAATTATGAATCAATCCATTTACTCACAAAACCACAACTCTAATAAGATTAATCTACAAATTTTTCATTGCTTAAATCACAGTTACTTCTTACATAATTTTGATCTTAACACCTAGTTTTAGTGTTTTTGACATACTTAGGGCCTATCATTTGTTCATCTACTTTTTATCCGTATTCAACCTACTACCAAAAATGTTGGCCTAAATCCATCTGCCTGCTCCCTGACTACTCATAAAGATAGGAGTTATTCCTTAGTTTCATCATGGATTCTCCTGATAGTATTTTGACAGCTTCTAGAATGTTCTTAATGGTCCTAATACTCTGAATTTTTAACCCACATAAGTTATAGCAGTAACATATCTAGGTTACTTTTTTTTCTAATATTAAATTTCAGCATATAACTGTTCTCACTCTGCTTTAAACTGAAGTTTTCTTTGAAGCTCAATTCAAACTGTACTCTTTGCTAAGTGTTCTCTCCTGTATTTCTACTCTGCTCTCTGTCTACATTCTGCTTCTACTCTTCATTCCATACATGCATACACACTCCTTGATGTTATCAGTTCTCTTTTACACTAAAATCCTTCCCTCAGATAATAACATTAACAGAATTTCTTTTGAGATATATTTTGCATAAATTAAAAGTGACATATTTGGGTCAAAATTATCCTCATTCAGCACTCAAGGACACACACACAGGTCTTTCAAAACTATCATATTTCTCAGCATCATCCACTCTCTTCATTCTCATATTTTAGAGATAGCCTTTACAACTGGCATATCACATGAAGGACTGGATTTGACACTATAGTAAATAATACATCTAATATGCATAATAAAATATTTGCAAAATTTTAGTTTCCTTATTTTAATTCTCTTTAACATTCCTTAAATCAGTGAGTTTATAAACTTGCTTAGCAACTGTACTTTTTAAAGCACATTTAACTAGTGATTTTTAAACTTTAACTGGACGTGTACATGAATGCATGAGAGTGTTGATATCATAGAGCCAAGAAAGAGATATTGCGTGAAATTTCAGTTATATTTTTATTTTCCTAGTTAATATAATTTTAGTATTATATCCAAAGTTTTGAGCAATCACTTCCACCAAAAATAAATTTGAATTCAGGGGGGAAAAAAGCATTTTCTATTCTATTCAATGATGAAAACTTGGTATTTAGGGAGCAGATTTTATTTTTTTTTTATTTTTTTTTTTAAAGATTTTATTTATTTATTTCACAGAGGGAGAGAGATCACCAAGGAGGCAGAGAGGCAGGCAGAGAGAGAGAGGGGGAAGCAGGCTCCCCGCTGAGCAGGGAGCCCGATGTGGGCCTCGATCCCAGGACCCTGAGATCATGACCTGAGCCGAAAGCAGAGGCATCAACCCACTGAGCCACCCAGGCGCCCAGGGAGCAGATTTTAAATGGAATAATGTAATTCTGATTTCACTTGTAATGCAAATTCTAATTACAGAATTGATTTTCTCAATGTTAATGAGCTCATCTTGATCTAGCTATTAACTTTTGCTATAACAAACCACCCTAAGTTTTTTTGATTTAAAGCAAAAGTTGACAAACTACTGCTTGAGGGCCAAATCCAAGTGTTGCCTTTTTTTTGTTTGTTTGTTTCAGTGTTTTTTGTTTGTTTGTTTGTTTACTACCTGTTTTTGTAAACAAAGTTTTATTGAAACACAGCCATGCCCATTTATTTGCTTATTGTCTATGACTGCTTTTCTGCTACAAAACAGAGTTGAGTAGTTGATAGAGATTGTGTAGTTGGCACAGCCTAAAATATTTACTATTCTGGCCCTTTATAGAAAAAAACAATTTGCTTACCCCTGACTGAAAACAACAATCACTAGTTCACTTACAGTTGTATCTGTGAGCAATTTGGACTGAGCTCAGCTGAGCAGTTCTTCTGATGGCTCTTCCTGTATTCACTCACGTGGGTACAGTCTGCTGACCTCATTTGCATGTCTGATGGTTGGTACTGGCTGTCATCTAAGTGGCAGGGATGACTGATTCACATGTTTCCTTAACCTGAGGTGATTTTTATGGTTGTTTTTGCAGAAAGCCCAGAAGCATCAAGAGAGGGTAAGACCCAGTGAGCAAGGAATTTTCACACCTGTTTATCACATTTCATATTCTTTCATCTACCAAAGCAAGTCACAGTGGCAGTCCCAGTATCATGGTGCAAAGGATGTATACAAAGGTGTGGATATAAGGAGGCATGAACAAACCGGGGGCTATCAATGCAAAAATTTACCATGGTTCATTTCCTAATTTTACAGATGAGGAAAATGAGGTCCAGCAATATAAAGTGACTTGCCCATGGTCATATAGCTAGTCAGCATCTAAGTCTGCAATTGACACAGAATTTTTTGATTTCTAGTAGCAATGCATCTATTTCTTATATTTTTAAAGTGTCCTTCAGTTCATGGTTAGTAAACAATTATGGAGCACACAGAGATGGTACAGTACAAGAGCTAACACCATTATCTTGGATTTCATTCCTCAGTTTTAATCTTGGTTTCACCATTCTGTAGGTGATTTTGAATAAGTGACTCAAATGTTAGGAATACATTTCTCCTATGCAGGTAAAGATAACAGAGCCTACATGATAAGCATGTTCGATAAGCAAGTAAGATGAACTCTGTAAGGTATTACCAAAGTACCAAATCAGTGTAACTGCTCAAAAAAATGCTAGTTTCTTTAGTGTTATTATCCCATTTCATATTTCGTTGTACCATTGTTTGTATCAAATATATTATTCATTCTTTAAATTTTATCATTATTTCTTTCAAACTCCAAATTGATTTCTCTTTAATTTCACATTTCTGGACACTGATTTTCAAGTGACCTGAGTTTTCATCTTTAGAACCTAATCTGTCAATTAAATGCTTTAGTATACATTATATAGGTAGCCTTGTCATATTAAGTAGCATTTTTGGTCTTTAAACACTTCTGTTTGATTAAAGCACATTTTCTGGAAGGAAGACATTATTTGTTGAACTAAAGCTACATTTTTGCTGGAGCATATTCCAAGGCATCTGTTGAGTTTTACTAGATGCTAGGAGGTACATCTAGAAGCTCAGTATACCCCAAGGCTCCACATCTACCTTGATACCCAGTGTAGAGACAGATCTGTTTTGTTGCTTCCATACATTTACTATTGTTTAATTACCACTATCACTTATTCTAAAGGAGAAATGTGTTCAAGGAGTGAATTTCATTCCTTTCATATAATGTTAAACCAAATCATTCACATAATTATTTAAATTCTCTGACTTGATTTTTTAAACTCTAGAAATCAGAATTACCATTATTTCATTTGGATAAATAAATATAACAGTAATATCTTTATCATAGCTCTCAGATTGGGTCAAGGTAAATGACAATTCTCAAAAACATTTTTTAAATTTGTTCCCAATTGTTTTACTAAGCACTTACATTATTTTATTTTTGCACAGTTATTTTGAAATGTTCTTTCTCCACTCTTAAGTGTATATCTGATTCTAGTGCTCTTGTTTCAATACTCTACCAAGGAAACTCAGTTTCAAGTATTTATGAACTTGGCAATACTGGTCATTGAGATAGTTGACATATATTATTTCAAATGACATTCGGCTTTTTTCTTTGTTTGAGAAAGCATGTGTCATGTGAGCTATAAGATTAATTTGCAAGCACACGCTTAGTTTCTAAGATACTCTAGGGCTTTTTCCCTATAGTTGTTTTGATTTATTTGAACTGGTCTTTAAAAGTTAGTTTCATTTTAATAACAGAGACTTTGGCTTATTTAGAAAAATAACCATAAGTGTACCATAAGTAAAATAACTCCCTTCAATATGTAAGAATTAAAAAGAGCAGTAAGGAAATCACGCTTAAAATTTTAATTTCTTTCCAAAACTGCTGGCAAGGGACAAACAAGGTTATTACTATAGACTTGTAATCATGTACAAGATAATGCTGCTACTAAAGGAAATTTCCAACTGCAAATACAAGCTCCATTTTGTTAATTATCTTAATAGAAGCTCAAGTGCTTTTCTCCTGTTATGAGAATCTGGAGGAATTTAGAATATTCTCATATTCTACAGGGTAAAGGTAGGATGTCACCTTGTAATGTATGCAATCACACTAATACAAGATGCCAATCTTAGGCATTCTTCAAGAGTTCACTCTGGACAACATAGGAGTTAGGAATTCAAAGATTTAGGCTTGCATGATAAAACGTGGGTTTATATTAACCACTGTTTAGATTTGAGGAAGAATTTAGACTTGGAAGTTACCTTCAAAATTACCTGGCTGAGATTCTATGTCTTTTGAAAAAAGTGAGATCTTGAGTAAAGAAATTTCTACAAAATATAAGAGGTAGCCATTAGTAAAAGAGGGACTCAATTATGATAGGACTTTAGGATCTGACATTACACCAAAGCATTTTCTTGGGCTGGATAAGATTTTAATAGTACCAAGGGGATTCTCTTTATTTGGTACTGGTTCATAGTCTGGACCCAAGTACCCATTCACAGAATTAACAAATGAAAATGCAAGACACCTGGTTAAATTTGAATTTCAGATAAACAATTTTATTTAATATAAATATATCTCCGTATTTGTCATATTACAACAGCTAGCCTTGAGATATATTAGACCTGAGTATCTGGTAAGGGGAACTCAAAGGAACCAAGCAGAAGATCACAACCCAGGCTATAAAGCTGAGATTCCGGATGGCTTTATAATTGACTCAACAGGGGTGTTTGATGGGGAAAACTAACATAGATCTCCACTTTTTATTAATTCAGCCAAAATTATGACAGTTTAAAGGAAAGTTATAGAAAAAGGCTGTGAGTTAAAGGCTGAAATAAAAATGATCACCAGATGGTATTGTGAATTTATGACACAGTTTCCATTTGGATTGGCTCAAGAACTGAACAGGGCCCATCCTAAAGGGAGAAAACAGCAGAACTTCACAGGTGGAGGGTTTCCTAAGTCTAAGGAGTCAAGAGTGGAACAGAGGACTTTGAGGCCTTTTATAAACAAGACATCATTCCTGGATTCCAGGGAATTTTGAGGTCAGCAATCAACTGATTACCATACACTGGTAAGGAGGACAAAGAATGTCAGCCCCAATATGTATCCCCACCCATAAGACAAACAAGCAAACAAACAACAACAACAACAACAACAAACCAAATACTTTGAAAAATCCAAAAGAATAAGCTGGACAACTGTTTTAAAGTTGTTTATCATTTTTCTATTTGTAATATTCCATTCTCCATCATACAGTAAACGATTTTAATGAATTATAAATCAAGCATGAAACACAAAAACTGTGGTACACTCACTTGTTTTCCCTACTCTATGAATTTTTAACCACAAATTGTTTTTCCTAAGTGTGTGTGTGCATGTGAGAAAAAGAGAGAGCAGGAAAGAGAATAGAGAAGAACATCAACACCTTACAAAACTGAAATCACACTCAATTGCCTACCTGTATACTTTAGACATATTTGGTAGAAAAAAAATTGAGATGCAGGTAAATATTCTGAAGTAAGTATCCAGATTACAGTTTGTTGACTTGCCAATGTCATGCATAAAAAAAATATTGCTTACTTGATTGCTGATTTTGTAAGCATTGCTAAATGAAAATGTGTGCATAAAAATACCTAGATTGCTTACATAAATTGTATCATTTCATGATTATCTAAACACATTAATTGTGGTCAGTGCTGTTTGAGGTATTTATAGTGAGTTACCTTATACTCTTTTACATTTTGATATCCTATCTTTATACTTTCTCATCGTTCAGCCTGGTGAAACCACATTCATGCTTCATTGCTTGCTCTCAGAACCCCTCAGCCACCATGACCATGCACAGGGAACTAAGTACAATGGCTGCCTAAGCAGAAACTCATCAGAACCTGAGTTTTGGGTGAGGCCCTCAAACTAATATGTGTATTCCACTTAGTCTTTCTGTTCTCTCTCAACCCAACTACAACTAGTCTAAGCAAGAAGAAAGATATAGGCTCACCTATCCAAATTATGTAAAGGACAAGAGTAGAGCTGGCTGAAGCATGTCTGGTGTTAAGGGAAATTGAAATCTGTGTTCTCCCCTCACTGTCTCTCTTCCCCTCCCTCCCTCTCTCTCTCTCTTTTACATTCTCTTCCTCTCCTTCTTCTCCCATTGCTCCTCCCTTCCTTCCTTTCTTTCCCTCTCTTCCCTTGCTTTCTTACACTCATTCCTACACCCACACCCCCCAACACACACACCTGTCCCTTTCTACACATGCCTGGTTCATTATATTCTACTACAGAAAGTTGTCGTTGTTTTTTTTTAATTTTATTTTTATTCTTTGCCCAAGGGGTACAGGTCTGTGAATCATCAGGCTTACATCTTTCACAGCATTCACCAAAGCACAAACCCTCCCCAATGTCCATAACCCATCCACCCTATCCCTACCCTCCCACCCCCCAGTAACCCTCAGTTTGTTTTATGAGATTAGAAGTCTCTTATGGTTTGTCTCCTTCCCCATCCCATCTTGTTTCATTATTTTTCCCTCCCTACCCCCCACAACCCCCCACCCTGCCCCTCAAGTTCCTCATATCAGAGAGATCATATGATAATTGTCTTTCTCTGATTGACTTATTTCGCTCAGCATAATACCCTCCAGTTCCATCCATGTCGTTGCGAATGGCAAGATTTCGTTTCTTTTGATAGCTGCATAATATTCCATTGTATATATATACCACATCTTCTTTATCCATTCATCTGTTGATGGACATCTAGGTTCTTTCCATAGTTTGGCTATTGTGGACATTGCTGCTATAAACATTCGGGTGCACGTGCCCCTGAGGAACACTACCTTTGTGTCTTTAGGATAAATACCCAGTAGTGCGATTGCTGGGTCGTAGGGTAGCTCCATTTTCAACTTTTTGAGGAATCTCCATACTGTTTTCCAGAGTGGCTGCACCAGTTTGCATTCCCACCAACAGTGTAGGAGGGTTCCCCTTTCTCCGCAACCTCGCCAACATCTGTCATTTCCTGACTTGTTGATTTTAGCCATTCTGACTGGTGTAAGGTGGTATCTCGCTGTGGTTTTAATTTGTATTTCTCTGATGCCGAGTGATGTTGAGCACTTTCTCATGTGTCTGTTGGCCATTTGGATGTCTTCTTTGGAGAAATGTCTGTTCATGTCTTCTGCCCATTTCTTGACTGGGTTATTTGTTTTATGGGTGTTGAGTTTGAGAAGCTCTTTATAGATTTTGGATACTAGCCCTTTATCTGATATGTCATTTGCAAATATCTTCTCCCATTCTGTCAGTTGTCTTTTGGTTTTGTTGACTGTTTCCTTTGCTGTGCAAAAGCTTTTAATCTTGATGAAGTCCCAATAGTTCATTTTTGCCCTTGCTTCCCTTGCCTTTGGTGAGGTTCCTAGGAAGAAGTTGCTGCGGTTGAGGTCGAAGAGGTTGCTGCCTGTGTTCTCCTCGAGGATTTTGATGGATTCCTTTCTCACATTGAGGTCTTTTATCCATTTTGAGTCTATTTTTGTGTGTGGTGTCAGGAAATGATCCAGTTTCATTTTTCTGCATGTGGCTGACCAGTTTTCCCAACACCATTTGTTGAAGAGACTGTCTTTTTCCCACTGGACATTCTTTCCTGCTTTGTCGAAGATTAGTTGACCATAGAGTTGAGGGTCCATTTTTGGGTTCTCTATTCTGTTCCACTGGTCTATGTGTCTGTTTTTGTGCCAGTACCATACTGTCTTGATGATGACGGCTTTGTAATAGAGCTTGAAATCTGGAATTGTGATGCCGCCAACTTTGCTTTTTTTTTTCAACATTCCTTTGGCTATTCGGGGTCTTTTCTGGTTCCATATAAATTTTAGGATTATTTGTTCCATTTCTTTGAAGTAAATTGCTGGTATTTTGATGGGGATTGCATTAAATGTGTAGATTGCTCTAGGTAGCATAGACATTTTCACAATATTTATTCTACCCATCCATGAGCATGGAATGTTTTTCCACTTCTTTGTGTCTTCCTCAATTTCTTTCATGAGTACTTTATAGTTTTCTGAATACAGATTCTTTGCCTCTTTGGTTAGGTTTATTCCTAGGTATCTTATGGTTTTGGGTGCAATTGTAAATGGGATTGACTCTTTAATTTCTCTTTCTTCTGTTTTGTTGTTGGTATATAGAAATGCAACTGATTTCTGTGCATTGATTTTATATCCTGACACTTGACTGAATTCCTGTATGAGTGCTAGCAGTTTTGGAGTGGAGTCCTTTGGGTTTTCCACATAAAGTATCATATCATCTGCAAAGAGTGAGAGTTTGACCTCTTCCTTGCCGATTTGGATGCCTTTTATTTCTTTTTGTTGTCTGATTGCTGAGGCTAGGACTTCTAGTACTATGTTGAATAGCAGTGGTGATAGTGGACAGCCTTGCCGTGTTCCTGACTTTAGGGGAAAAGCTCTCAGTTTTTCTCCATTGAGAATGATATTCGCTGTGGGTTTTTCGTAGATGGCTTTGATGATATTGAGGTATGTACCCTCTATGCCTACACTATGAAGAGTTTTGATTAAGAAAGGGTGCTGTACTTTGTCAAATGCTTTTTCAGCATCTATTGAGAGGATCATATGGTTCTTGTTCTTTCTTTTATTAATGTCTTGTATCACATTGATTGATTTGCGAATGTTAAACCAACCTTGCATCCCAGGAATAAATCCCACTTGGTCGTGGTGAATAATCCTTTTTATGTGCTGCTGGATCCTATTGGCTAGTATTTTGTTGAGGATTTTTGCATCCGTATTCATCAAAGATATTGGTCTGTAATTCTCCTTCTTGATGGGGTCTTTGCCTGGTTTGGGGATCAAGGTAATGCTGGCCTCATAAAAGGAGTTTGGAAGTTTTCCTTCCAATTCTATTTTTTGGAACAGTTTCAGGAGAATAGGTATTAATTCTTCTTTAAATGTTTGGTAGAATTCCCCTGGGAGCCATCTGGTCGTGGGCTCTTGTTAGTTGGAAGATTTTTGATGACTGCTTCAATCTCCTTACTGGTGATGGGTCTATTCAGGTCTTCAGTTTCTTCCTGGTTCAGTTTTGGTAGTTTATATTTCTCTAAGAATGCATCCATTTCTTCCAGATTGTCAAATTTGCTGGTGTAGAGTTGCTCATAATATGTTCTTAGAATTGTTTGTATTTCTTTGGTGTTGGTTGTGATCTCTCCTCTTTCATTCATGATTTTATTAATTTGAGTCCTTTCTCTTTTCTTTTGGATAAGTCTGGCCAGGGGTTTATCAATCTTATTAATTCTTTCAAAGAACCAGCTCCTAGTTTCATTGATTTGTTCCACTGTTCTTTTGGTTTCTATTTCATTGATTTCTGCTCTGATCTTTATGATTTCTCTTCTCCTGTTGGGTGTAGGCTTTCTTTGCTGTTCTTTCTCTAGCTTTTGTAGGTGTAGAGTTAGGTTGTGTACTTGAGACCTTTCTTGTTTCTTGAGAAAGGCTTGTATTGCTATATACTTTCCTCTTAGGACTGCTTTTGCTGTGTCCCAAAGATTTTGAACAGTTGTGTTTTCATTTTCATTTGTTTCCATGAATTTTTTTAATTCTTCTTTAATTTCCTGGTTGACCCATTCATTCTTGAGTAGGGTGTTCTTCAGCCTCCATGTATTTGAGGTCTTTCCAACTTTCCTTTTGTGGTTGAGTTCTAGTTTCAGAGCATTATGGTCTGAAAATATGCAGGGAATGATCCCAATCTTTTGGTACCTGTTGAGACCTGATTTGTGACCCAGAATATGGTCTATTCTGGAGAATGTTCCATGTGCACTGGAGAAGAATGTGTATTCTGTTGTTTTGGGATGGAATGTTCTGAATATATCTGTGATGTCCAACTGGTCCAGGGTGTCATTTAAAGCCTTTATTTCCTTGTTGATCTTTTGCTTTGATGATCTGTCCATTTCAGTAAGGGGGGTGTTCAAGTCCCCTACTAATATTGTATTCTTGTCAATGTGTTTCTTTGATTTTGTTATTAATTGGTTTATATAATTGGCTGCTCCCATGTTAGGGGCATAGATATTTATGATTGTTAGATCTTCTTGTTGGACAGATCCTTTTAGTATGATATAGTGTCCTTCTTCATCTCTTATGATATTCTTTGCCTTAAAGTCTAGTTTATCTGATATAAGGATTGCCACTCCAGCTTTCTTTTGCTGTCCATTGGCATGGTAAATTGTTTTCCATCCCCTCACTTTAAATCTGGAGGTGTCTTTGCGTGTAAGATGAGTTTCTTGTAGACAGCATATCGATGGGTCTTGTTTTTTTATCCATTCTGATACCCTGTGTCTTTTAGTTGGGGCATTTAGTCCATTTACATTCAGAGTAACTATTGAGAGATATACATTTAGAGCCATTGTATTGCCTGTAAGGTGACTGTTACTGTATATTGTGTTTCTTCCTTTCTGGTCTGTTTCTTTTAGGTTCTCTTTGCTTAGAGGACCCCTTTCAATATTTCGTGTAGGACTGGCTTGATGTTTGCAAATTCCTTTTGTTTTTGTTTGTCCTGGAAGCTTTTTATCTCTTCTTCTATTTTCAATGACAGCCTAGATGGATGTAGTATTCTTGGCTGCATATTTTTCTCATTTAGTGCTCTGAATATATCATGCAAGCTAATTCTGGCCTGCCAGGTCTCTGTGGATAGGTCTGCTGACAATCTAATATTTCTACCATTGTATGTTATAGACCTCTTGTCCCGAGCTGCTTTCAGGATTTTCTCTTTGTCACTAAGACTTGTAAGTTTTACTATTAGATGACGGGGTGTGGACCTATTTTTATTAATTTTGGGGGGGCTTCTCTGTGCCTCCTGGATTTTGATGCTTGTTCCCTTTGCCAGATTAGGGAAATTCTGTATTAAGATCTGCTCCAATATACCTTCAGGCCCTCTCTCAATCTCGTTCTCTTCTGGGATTCCAATTATTCTAATATTGTTTCGTCTTATGGCATCACTTATCTCTCGAATTCTCTCCTCATGGTCCAGTAGTTGTTTGTCTCTCTTTTCATCCTCTTCTTTTTTCTCTGACATTTTGTCTTCTAAATCACTAATTCTATCTTCGGCTTCATTTATCCTAGCAGTAAGAGCCTCCATTTTCAATTGCACCTCATTAATAGCTTTTTTGATTTCAGCTTGGTTAGATTTTAGTTCTTTTATTTCTCCAGAAAGGTCTTTTATTTCTTTAGAGACAGCTTCTCTATTTTCTTCCATTTTTTTTTCAAGCCCAGCCAGCACCTTAAGAATCGTCATTCTGAACTCTAGTTCTGTCATATTACTAATGTCCGCATTGATTAGGTCCCTAGCTGTCATTACTGGGTCTTGTTCTTTTTTTT